>JAJJHQ010006602.1:511882-543349 GCA_021223825.1 Drosophila ironensis
CTTCCCAGTTGTTTCCCAGGCGGGGGAGGATCCATCCTTCCCCCCCTAACCGCCGCATCCAATTGAATCGAGGAAAAGACAGGCATCTCGGGTTCCTTGTTCTATTCTCGTTGGAGAATGGAAACAAAAACTACAAAGAAAGGGCGAAAAGGGGTGTGGCAATAATGACATAATCTGCGAAATTGTTAAACGGACATAATGCAAAAAGAAATAGGTCTCTAGTTCATATTTTGTCCAAGTTATCGAAGAAAATACAGTTTTACTAGTATGCAAATTAAGAAGGTGGAAAGGGGCGTGGCAAATAAATTGAAATAAACTCGACCTGGGTACACCTGGGTATATAACGGACCTAGAGCAAAATGAATTACACTTCTAGCTCATACCATATCCGAGAACGACGTGTTGATACATACAGACGGACAGACAGACAGACGGACTCGTCTGTTGATGCTGATCAAGAATATACTCGTACATACTGAATGGGGTCGGAGATGACTCCTTCTGCTAGTTACACACATTTGCACAAAGTTAATATACCATTTTGACCTTAACGTACATGGAATAATTATTTCGGTCGCCCGTTGATTGCCGGCATCCGCTATAATTTGAACATGTCCGACGCAAACAATTTTGGATTCGGGCGTATGTAGGATAAACTCGTCGAGTGCAAAAGGTACCCACCCTACAAGGCCAATGCCGGGACCCTTTTGGATATTAGACGGGATTACTTTGTGTTGGTCGACAGCGACACACGTGACGTTGTTTGTATGCGCATCGAGCGCATGCTGCTCCAGCTCACAGACACATTGCTGCTGGGATCCACCTTCTGCTGGGTGGACACCCTGAACCTCATAGGGCTGAAGGCGTCCCAGATATCGAACTACCAGCTCCAGCACACCATGCTTTCGTCCGCAAATGCCATAGGCCAGTGTTTTTCGATCACGATGTATAACCACCGCTCTTTCTTTAGCAACCTCCTGGAAAACGTCCTGGACAGCTTCGACCAAGACGGCACGGGCATTGTTAACCCCTTTACCTTCGCCCACGCCTACACGAGTGCATTGGCCACTATGAGTCGGGAAGCAACGGTGCGGCCGGTACTGCGGCAAGCTGTTTGCACCCGCGGCTGGATCACCAAATCAAACAGAAGAACCGTCACACGGTGGGAAAGACATTACCCAAACTGACTTCGGATCGTAGGCTGTTCATTTCGATCTCCCAATCCGATGTCTAAGCCGACGACACCGTGATTATCAATCTCATCACCAAGAACGGCTTCGCAAGGGCTAGCGAGGATCTTGTTGGCTTCCCTACCCGCATCACACTTGACAACTGATTTATCACACTCTTTTGGGTTACCGATTTCCAATTTTCAACTTTCCTCCAAAAAATGAATAAATATTTGTTTCTCATGGTTTGTTTGTTTTGTATAATTCAGTAGGTTGTGTGAGCGTGGGAACATTATGTTGCATGAACATGGATATGTAAGTGCATGCAAATATAAATAATTTGGCCTATCCAGTATTTTCAGTAAGTATTTATCTAAAAGTTTAGATTGTGGACGCAACAGAACACAATAAGTAAATATAATATATTGTAATATAATTGTTTGTTTAATTCCCATTCAACGAAAACTTTATATTAATATAACTAAATTATTAGAAGAGTAAGACCTAAAAACAAAAAAAGACATAAACATTAAGCTGTTTTGTCATTGTGTGTCAATACCCCTACACAGGCTCCTTGATAAGATAGTTGGCTTTGAATTTGGCCTGTAAGCTGCCAAAGCGATGGCAGTTATTTTCTCAGTCTAAAATAATTTTCCCAAGAAATCGTACCATATATTTAACTTCCATCCAAAATTTAGAATAAATTCCCTGATAAAAATGATGCCAATTAGAGTGTATATCCCACCAGAGGATGGAGCTGGCGAGCAACGCAAAGCAGAAGAAGGTGAGTGTTTAGTTATTACCAACGCGGCTCAATAAAATATTATATCTTCGTGCGGTCGCTTCGATAATGCAGCCAATCCCCAAGGTGTGAATCTAGGTGGAACCAAAGTTGGGGCCAAAGGAGGTGGCCAAGGTGGGGTTCAAGATACTGCCTCGACGAAGAAGACGGCCCCAGGCCAAGGGAATCCGGGAAACAGTTCCAGCAATCAATACTTTGATATCTTGATCGAAGCAGAAAATATAGAGCCAACGAACTTTTCGATCGTGGGCGTTTTCTACCCATGTAATGGTTCAGGGATCTCTAACTCTGATACTGATGATTCGGATAGGGAGTCGGACGGAGAGTCGGAAGAATTTCACTTTAACTGCACGACTTCGAATCCTGGGCAGTCCAAAAAGGGATCCCCAAAGTCACAAAATGTGCCCCCCAAGGACGACTCGATGCCGGGGTGCAGCAACGATAGCCTTGGAAATCCGCATTATGATGGTATCATGTGGAACGACGCACAATACGCTACACCTTATCTGGATATAAAGTTTTACACCACGCCACCACCACCCGTTGAAAAGGAGGATGAGCCGAAGGAGGAGTAGCATTTGGCTAAAAACGGAAACGACGCCCGTGGAAACAAAGGGAACTAAAAGTTATTGTTCTAGAATCTTAACAAATCATTCACCAAAACGCAGCCATTGCAGATACAAATTGTTAAATTTAGTATAATATTCCAAAGAGTTAAATAAATATATACGTGTTCTATATGCATGTTTTATGTACGCGTACCAGGGAAAATGGGAAGAGTTTTTAATACCAATTATTTAAAAACCCTGATCATTAAGCGGTTAGGGTTAGGTTGGACTAAAGACTAGAGTCTAGTCAGCACAAGATTCAATTTATTACTTCGTTACCAAGTTAAGGTAATTCGAAATAATAACTGCGTACTAATATTTTTTGTTAACCTTTTAGTAACATATTTAACATTATCCATTCATGTTTTATCAAGGACCTTCCCCTCTTTATATATAATGCACTCAAAAAATTTGTAAAAAAAGAACACGATTTTTAATATGCACAGAATCGTTCTATATTATTCACATTTTTGCTTAGCACCAGGATCAGGATCAGTAGCAGATCCCGTCCGAGCTGTAGGGGAATCAGCCCGTTAGTAGGTGGTGCTCTACTATGTGGTTGAAGTAGCCTCGGTGGTGGTAGAAGTGGCTGCCTCGGTGGTGCTGGTGGTAGATGTTGTTGAGGTGGTGGATGTTGTGGAGGTAGTAGAAGTAGTGGTGGTGCTGTTGCTTGGTGGCCAGCCCGGACCTCCCGGACCACCTGGACCTCCTGGACCACCTGGACCTCCCGGACCACCGGGACCTCCCTGGCCACCGGGACCTCCGAAACCTCCCGGACCACCTGGACCTCCGAAACCTCCCGGACCCCCGGGGCCGCCGGGGCCGCCGAATCCTCCAGGGCCTCCGGGACCGCCTGGACCTCGACCACCTGGACCGCCTCGTCCGCCGGGACCGCCACGACCACCGCGACCTCCGGGACCGCCCCAGCCGCCTGGACCTCCCGGACCTTGGGCCGAAGCAACGGCTGCCAGGGCAACAAGAGCAACAAGAATTAAGGTGCGCATTGTAGTGAACGATTTTCGATCTCCAACTGAAGTCGGAAAGCCCCACGGGTTTTATTTATACGGCTTGATGTCTGGCGAAAGTCTGCCTCAACTCCGGATCAAGTGTTTTCAGCGATGACGGTGACGTGTTTCTATTCTCCGCGGTTAAGTAAACTAACGTCAGTTGCGGCGAAAAGGTAAATTCCGTTGGCATTTCACATTGCCACATGGCCTCGAAGACGGTTGATATAATTAAAATTTCTCAAAACCTTGCATAAGCTACACATGGCGATTATGAAAGGGACAGTACAAGTTTAAACACAAGTACAAAAGGGCACCATTCCAAAATATTTACATTTTATCTATTGTGTTGAACTTACAGGGTGTGTTTCTAAAGAAGTGATATTCTGATTTACAGTTTAATTATAAGATAAAGTGTACTTTAGTGTGTATAAAGAGTGTAAAACATATATTTTTGATCAGCTTTAGAACATAAGTCAAATCAACTAAATAACAAAGAACTAAATCAACTAAATAATAAGAAAAACTCATGTGTACATATTTGTGTTTTAACTACAAATATTTGTTTTTTTTTGTGTATCTATCTTTCGCTTAGTTTGCAGGTAATTTGGCGAACAGTTCTAACGAATATTCTTATACCCGGTTCTTAAAAACAACAGGGGTATATCGTACATAAAGTTCAACTCCAGGTTTTGTATTCGTAATATACAGGTATGTAGTTAAGGTAAAATTCAGGATAAAAGGCAAAAATATCAGCCATGCAAGGAGGTGCTTGGGCAATTGGATCCAACGATTCCTAATTCAAAGAACTTGTCTTGTCAAAATAAAGAAGAAAACAACGTAACCAAAAATGTTGACATTTATTCAATAGAAAATGTGGGTAATATGGCTCCAATTAGTAAAATATGTTATTGTTTTCTTATCATCGTAATAAATTTGTTGTCTTGCTAAATATAAATAAAAAAATTCCCCATCATCTGGCTTCTAAAACTTGCTTGGTCTTGTCATCATAATAAATTCACTGTCTTTCAAAATATAGATGACAACAGAACGAAATACTGGATCCCAAAATATGCTAGGCCTTGTCATAAATTCGCTGATTTGCATAATATATGAGAGCAAGCCCCCATGTGTTGATGCTCTGAAAACCGATGCTTTATACTGCGATGAGTTAATCCTGCCAATTCGAGTGCATACGATTAAAAATCCATATTATGTCTGCTGGTACCCGTCATCTTGGTAATCGCCATCATCGCTGATCTTGGTCTTGTTTATAATGATAATCATATAAGCAGGAGAACTCCACGTGTAGTTTGAACGTGTGGCGTAATCCACTGATCATTTAGAGAGCTCTTTCAAAGAATTCCTGGAGTTTTTGTTCAGTGGTACTGCTAAAACCAAAAATGATTTTTATTCCCCTTTTATTGTATGTACGAATATATATAGATCAACTTTAGGTTTGTGTTTGTTTCTTTAGTCTAACAAAATATATATGAAAAAAGCCTCTCCTTTGGCTCCATTTCTCCTCTCCTTGCCTTCATATATGATGTGTACTTAATAACTATTTTTTGTACTGATCCAATAAAAACGACAAAGGCATCCAGAGCAGTTTTGATCAGGATATCAGCGTGTCTCCTTGTTGCTCCTGAAGAAAACTTTCAATGTAATGCGGGTTGTGACATCGGCTACATCAGTATAACAAATATATGTTATATATATTTTCGTATATATATCTAAAATAAAAAATGATTATAAGAATTTATGTTTTAGCATTACCACTGAACAGAACAAACCCATGTACCATGCGAGTGTGAACTTGTGAATCCTTGTGGCATTCTCTGATTGAGACTGGGAATACATCAATATTAAGACTTCCTATATTTTGTATGGTCAACAGAAACGTCCTAAAAATCGCTCCAACATGGCTGGTATTCTATTCTTGCAGAATTTATATGAACAGTCCATTGGGTTCGTCCAATTCAGGATCATTAGCTCCTTTTGCTTCAGCCATTTTTTCGCTGTAATCGATCGTTGTTTATTATTGTTTTTCTTTTTGTTTAATTTATATCGAATAATATACCTGGAGAAATTTTGGAAGTTGATCTGATCTGTTAAACGGGTTGATTGATACTGAGAAAAATCGTAACGAGTGCTGACCAAATGTGTCGTGTCGAATGAGTTTTAGTTCATAGATATCTTTGTGGAAAATATTTGAACAAACACAAACAAAAGCCTACTTTATGGATCAGAAATTTATGGATCAGAAACTTCATAGACCATCTTTTTTATACCATGTTCCTAAAGTTACAAATGGTAACATATATTAACTCTGTGCAAGTGTAGTAAAAAAATCATTTAATTAATGCGATAAGGCATCCATATGTGAATGCCTTCGCTCGTTTTTTGGCCTGCTTGAAATTGTAGCCCATCTGTCATTTGCAAAAATTGGCAAGTGTTTTCGTTCAATTATTTTCATTTTGTGGCACAATGCCATCCTTCTCCCCTGTTGCACGCCCCAATGTGCATACATATGTTTGTATATTCTATAAAATTGTTGTTGTTAATTGGAATAAATTGCTTTGGTGCTCTATTTAAAGAGGAATTTGTTTTGTTGCACGATGATGTGCAACAAAATGCTTAATTAAGTTTTTCCTCGTGCTGCAGCCATTGTTGTTTTTGTCGATAGTTTTTCCAAATGTGTCTGTGTGCGTGGGATAGAGAGAGAGACAGTCGAAAGTTGGTAATGAACAGTTAGCATAGATGGAGCAAAAGAGATAGCCAGCACGCAGAGAAAAACGTGCAACGTTATTTAATTGAAATGGGAAATTCATTGATGCAAAAAATGTATAAAAAACACTTTTGATAAGCTTTTGGTTTTTAATCATTTTTATCAAAGAACTTTTATGAATATTAACAATACAAGGTATTTATTAATAGGTCCTATATTTTGCCCTTGGGGTTTCATGTAATTTTATTTATTAACAAATAAAATCATGTTTCAAGTAATACTTAATAATCGTTTAGTGAATACGTACCTCCTACATATAGTAATTAAGTTAGTTTTGTCATTAACAAACTTTAAGTATGTGAATCCCACGAAGTCTGCTGAGTTGTAGCGGTAAAAATACGATAGTAAATCCTAATTTTTTAGGATTTCTGCCCAAGGCAAGAGTAGTTCAATTGTTCAACTTTAATCTTCAGCAGACAGCCTTAATTTTGTCAGTGTACTGCCAGCACTTTCGTTTTAAACGATTTCCATTGCATTTTGGATCAAATGAAAACTGCCACACTTTGCTCTCCTCTGCTTTGTTTGTCCTTTAGAGGCGCCGGGGCACATAAGGGTTAAGCTGGTGGCGTGGCCGGAGGGGGGTGGTGGAAAAACCACGGCAGGGAAAAGCCAAAAGCAAAACAAAAAGGACCAAGAAACGAAAAGTTTTATTTGCATTTCTTTGGCATTTCGCTGCCGAAAAGAAAGTGAAGCGAAAGAAGTCTGCAGGTATGCGATGCGGCATGTCCTGCCCCCAGAATCCTTCTGTAGCACACAGAGCGAATGGCGGCACACCCGCCTGCATTGCACAGGAACAGGCACAGGCACAGGCCGTTGGGGAAAAGTCCCGGCCACGTGAAACTTGTTTCATCTTGAAAAGTACAACAAGCAAAACAAAAAGGGCAAAAAAATTGGGAAATGCTGGAAAAAACCAAACTCATTTTACACAGATTCTTCCGAGTTGCCACTTTTGGCACTCCCTGCCACCGCCCACAGCCACTTTCAACCCATTTCCCTGCGTATAAACAATTGAAATGAATTTGTATCCTGCAGACTCTCGCAACAGCAACACCAACAGCAACAGCAACAGCAGCAGCAGCAACAGCAACAGCATCAGCAGGAGCTACGAAAAAGGCGAAAACTTTGCCGACAAACTTTGACTTTGGTTATTGTTACAGTTTAACTTTGTTGCCTTTGCCATTGCTGGGCTTGTTTTGGTCTTATTTTTGGGGAAATGCCTTTTCCGACAGGATATGGCACTAGGCGCTGCCCTATTAAAACGCAGGAAGTCCAAATTATCCCAACTATTTGCATTACTTTTTTGTATGTATAGTATTTTCATTTACTATAGTTTTACTATAGTTGCCGAACTGCAAAAACTAGCTTACAATTTTCAAATTTCATCAGAATTTTAGTTTACTAAACTCTTTCAAGGTTTTCGCTAATTTGAGGAATTTTTGGGTATTTCTGCCTGTAAAATGTTTCTTCCTATGCAATACCTTTGGGGTTATATCTTATTTTTGTATATCCATTTGAATTGATGGCTCTAAAATTAGATTAACTTTGTAATTAATTAGATGTTACTACTATTATATCGTATAAGCTTATTATATTCGAAATTGGAAAAAAATTAATTAATACCTCTATTAATTAATACCTCTTTGTAAACAATTTTGGAGTCGTATATCTACAAGACTTATATCTTGTATTTTAACCGCATTTTTAATTTGTTGAAATAAAACTAAATGTTAGTAAGAAATATTGTGTTGGTTAAACCGTTGAGCTCTTATAACTAAAATTAAATAAAGGAAATATTTTGAGAGGATATAACCCGTTCGATTCCTCCTAAATCGTTGTTGCTTTTCCAGACGCCGTCGGTGACACAGTCCCCTTCCTCTTTTGAAGCTGGAAAATGGGAAAAGGAGAGGGGGTACCCCACAACCCTCGTGGAAAAGTGGGAGGCAATGCGGGGGCGTGTCAAAAAGAAACTTTTCAAATAAAATGATTTCTTATTTAGGCAGCCGTTTTAAGACACGCCCCCCGTTTCAGCATTTTGCCGTTGGATTTGGAAAATGAAATTGTTCAGCTAATGGAATTGAAACAAGAGTTTTGGGAAAAGATTTTTATTCAAGCTGATTTTGGGATCTCCGGCGATCCTGAACGAAGTTCTCATTCCTCGGTGGAGCTCTCCTCGGAGCTGGAGCTGGAGGAGCTGGAGCTGGACGAGCTGGAGCTGGAGGAGCTGGAGTTGTTGGCGGAGCTGTTCTCGGAGCTCTCGCTGCTGTTACCACCGTGGGGTGGTCCATAACCTCCTGGACCGCCGTGCGGAGGTCGGAATGGACCTCCTGGACCGGTCTGGTCTCCAACCAGACCTCCGGGTGGTCCTCTTGGACCATCCTGACCCTGAGCAGCGGCTAAGGCTACCACGGCCAATAGGGCAACGAGAAAGAAGATGCGCATCTTTAGGTTTTTCTTTGTGATTTCGAGGTTTGACTCAACAAAATCCAACTGTTTTGATTGCACGCCGATCGGCCTTATATATGCCCAGGGCGGCGTAGACATTGGTTACCTCAATGCAGGTGTTTTGCAGTCCAATAGATTCAAATATTTTCGCTGGACAAACAAATATAAATTAACAAGCGCATACTGAACCTACTGAACCATCCACCTGGAGTTGTGTAAGCCGGAAATATTGTGCATTCATACTCATACCTTTTGTGTAAATAATGAATAAATATTGTTTAATGATTTGTGGAAATCCAAGTCATAAAAGTCCATAAAAGTAGTGAGCGTCTAAACTGAAATAGCTAAAAAAGTAGATGCAGCCCCTTTAAGAATTTACCAAGCCCGCAAGCAAAAAAAGTCAAAAAGTTTGGAAATCTAAGAAGGGCAATGAAATAAAGTCTGGCAAAACAATTGCGCTGAAACCTTAAGCTCTTGACTGGGATTTGGGCAACCGAAAATGGAAAGTCCATGCACTCCATGCCCCCTGCGGCATATCCTTGAAATCCACCGCACCACAATGTACTCACTCCAAAAATTCTGGCAAAGGATCCTTGCACATGGATGTACATACGAGTACTTATATATGATAGGTACTATACAGAGTACACCCACTCAACTTATAAAAATTTCTACACATGATTTCGCTTTATTGCTTTATGACAGTGCCGGAGATGTTTCGCATTTCAGTGGATGGAAAAGAGAGGGTTAAGAGGTGAGTAGAGGGGGGATTTTTCCTTCTTACACAGAGAAAAAAAGCTTGAACTCTTCAAAACCAACAACGTTCTTTATCTAGCAAATTTACTGAGCTTTCCGGATTACTGATTTGGAGGAATACCCGTAGCATAGTTGGGAATTTTAAATTCAAAATTGAGGAGATATGTAACCATTTTTTAACCAAGTAAAATATTTAAGTAAATTTCTTAATGCAATATTTTTTAACAGAACGAATTTTGTAAGATTACACAAAAAATTTCCTAAGTATTCAATTAAATTTTCCTATGGGAATCATCACAAAATTTGATCAAGGAGATGTGCTTTAAGTTTTGCCCTACAAAATTAGTGCCACTTTAAAGGATTTTATTTTGGCTGGTTAATCTTAGTGTACGATTATTAATTTTTTTTTAAGTTCCAAATTGGTTTGCAAATATGGAAATTCCCGTATCGTTTCACAGTGTAGACTAGTATGAATATTTCAAAGTGTTGCCAGGCTGAAACTTTGACATTCAGACTGCAAGTTGCCTTTATCCCGCGGAGACATGCATATATCCTGTATATCCTGGCTGTCCCGCCTTCCACACTCCCCGCCCCCCTGGCGTATAACACTTTCACTTGCCGGATTTCTTTTTATTATTTTTATTTTTCCCCCCCGTATACCCATATACTCGTATAAGTAGGAATGTTTTTTTTTTGCTGTTGTTTACTTCTTTTGAGAGCCGCGACGGTAGTTTTATTTATGAATCCATTTTACAGCGGCAACAAAAGGCGAAAGGACCTTTTCCCATAGTCGTAATAACCTTTGATGATCTGTTTGCACGGCGCGTGCTGTGAATTGTCAATAAATAGACAATTTCAGCGCCCAAGCAGCACCGCGCCATCCCGATTTTTCCTATACGCCAGCCATTATGTGGCTCCATGCTGCGAGTTTTGTGTGTTTCCTGCGGTCTTTTCCCTCTTGCGCTTGGCGTGCTCTTTTTGCCCCGAGTTTTGATTTTGGGTTAAACGAGGCAATCACTTTAGGTAATGTTTAGTTTCCCTCAAAAAAATTGAAGTTTTAATACATTTTGATGAGTCCTTAGCCTTAGATTTCCCCCGCTTTTCTTCAGTTTTTGTAAGAGCTTGTTGAGCGGATCATTAAGCAGAAGTTCCCATTTAAGTTTCTTATTAAATTACCCTAAGCCGATCATTTGTCAGAACTTATTTCGCTTTTTCTTAACTAAATATTAATTGCTTGGAGTACATATAACAAGACAAATGTAGATTTAAGTGGTGTGTCTCGAATGTAGTTTTTTAAGCTGTACACCCCTGGGCATTTGGGTGCCCTGATGATGGGAAAATGACCACCAATGGGGTTTGTTTATTACGTTAATGGGCCGTCCGGACGTTGCGTTGATTTGTGGTCAGCTGTCGCTGCCATCGGTCACATTTTGATTAACCCAAAACCAGGGCCAAACCCAGACCCGAGCCCGAGCCGGAGCCCGAACTCGAGCACAAAACCAAACCGAAAGCCGAAATCCAAACGCAAATCCACTCATACACTCCGATAAACACACTCGCCACCGCACCGCACATCGGAATGGAATGCTGATGAGGCATTTAGTGTCTGGTGTCGAGCTCCGGTCGCGTCCGGTCCTGTCCGGTCCGTTACCGTCCGTTCCCGTCCTGTTCTCGTCCTGTTCTGTCCTGTCCTGTCCCGAGCCCACCCGCTCCGAACAGCTAATTCGCCGAACGGAGTCTAATAGGCCTGATTCGATTGCACAATCGTCCACTCCGCAGGCCTGGCTCCAATTTTCGATTCCCCCAGGGGTGCCCCCAAAAGAGCTACACTGCACAAAACCATTGTGTTAAGAAGAAAATAGAAATCTAAGTGAAATATTACCAATCCCGGAAACTACTACTGTACAGTATATTGTATCCTATTGTAAGACTCAGTAGCATGGTAAATATTTGAATAGCATTTTGAAATATCTCTTCAAAACTATAAAAAATTGCTTGGACATATCAAATTTATCCGTCTATGGTAGTACCAAATATGCTAAAATCGTTTATGAATAATTCAAAGTTAAAACATATTGTTTTGCATTCTTATTATCCGGGTTATGACATATAGTATTCAAAGTTTAAATAATTTGAGATGGAGTTTATTATAGAGTCTATTGAGATGGAAAAATTGATAACTTTTTGTTAAGGTAAATGTGTTTAAAATACTTTAATAAATAAATTAATAAAATATATTTTAACTTTTCTAACGTTCCAAATCGCAATTCAGATTCTTAGGATTATTATTCTTCTAAATGGTTGAGCTAGGCCTAAGAAAGTTGAGCACTTGGAAAGTGCAATGTACTTGTACCAATGGACAGCCTTTACTTAGGACCAAGTTATTTTCGTATCCCAAAAGACTATCTCGAGGTTGTGCTCAGTGCATCCACTAGCCCACATCCACAATCGGAGGATGCGAGTGCGGGATGCAAGCTGGTTGAGTGAGCGGAACAGGGGCCAGAAATGTTATTATGCAAAATAATAACAACGCATCGCACTATGAAATTAAATTTCGAATCCCAGCAGTGAGTAAACTTAAACTACAAGTTATTGCAGCACCGGGAGGCAAGCCGCTTGTGAGTGAGTTGCCACATGACTGCCTTTGACTCTTTGAATGAAACTCGAATCCAGCGGACGAAAATGAGAATGAGGATGCGGCTGCGGATGCGGATGCGGATGCAGGCGAGTATGCTGTTCCTGGATGCTTGCCATACGATGCCCTACAAGAGGCCTTTTGATATTCTTGGGTAAACGGGTTGGGAAACACAAAGCCCATTTTGGCCATTTGTGATCAAAGATTGAAAGCAAGAGGTAACTATAATTATGGAAATTATTGTGCCTGCCGAAAGGGTGTACCTTCAACCTGAGCTCAGGCTTAATTGCAGGTACAGGTAGGGGAGCAAGTTTTAAGGGTATCCTTGGACTCGCTGCTATTGCGATTGCCAAACCGCAGCTGTTTTCCTGCAGCAGTTTGCTGGTTGCCTCGTTTCGTATTTTGGTTTTTGGCTCGTTTTCATTTTCGTTTTCGTGGGAGTTGGAAGACAAATTGATTTCATGTCTGAAACTTCTTAAGCGCCTGCATCGGGGGAGTCCTTGCCGCCCATCTTGCCCCCCCGCATTGGCTCCTGGCGGCCAAAAAGGACCGTGTTGTGTTTGAGCTCTTCCAAATTTGATATTGCACACATGAAGCGCACTCAGGTCCCTGTTCTGCCCCTTTTGCTACATGCTTTTTTATACCCGGTCCTAAAAAAAAGAATAAGGGTATATTGAATTCGTACGTATGTATGTAACCGGGAGAAGGAAGCTTTTCCGACATCATAAAGTATATAAATTCTTCAATATCATCAAAAGTCGAGTGGATCTAGCCATGTCCGTCTGTCCGTCCGTCTGTCCGTCCGTCTGTCCGTCCGTCTGTCCGTTCGTCCGTCTGCCCGCCCGTCCGTCTGTCCATTCGCCCGTCTGTCTATGAATACATAGATTTTTGAATACATAGATTTTTGACACTATAATAGATAGAGAAAAACTAATTGCATATTCCGAATTTTGTCACACCAGTTCAGCGCAAGTTTGTTTTCAAAATGGGCTACCTCCCTCTGCACCACCGCAAATCTCGAAATTCTATGATGCCCAAAATGTTAACTCTAGAGGCCTTAAATTTGGATAGCACAATGACAGAGAAAATATATATCAGCCGGTTATGACAAAAATTTGTTGCGCCCACAATTTCAATGCTATGAGTAAAGGTCGAAAAATCTGGTGGAAACTGAGAACCGGGTATTTATAGTCGAGATCCTCGACCATAATCGTGCTTACTTCTTTCACTTCTATTTGTGTCTTGCCTCGTAGAAATTTGTCTAGAAATTGATGCGCTCCCCGTCGAAACAATATAGGAGGGCAACATGTTGCAACACGGCCAGTCGGCCGGCCCCCTCTGCACCCTTGCCCCTCCCGTTGGTCCGTGTAGGTTGCATGCTTTTGGCGCATATTTTGCGGCACGTCATAGACATGAGCGATAGACAGAAGCGGGCGGGCATTGCTGCAACAAATACAGTTCGAAAAACCCATAAACATTGCCAATTGTTTTCCAAATTGTGATGTTTGTCAATGCTCGAAGCGTTTAGAAATTGCTTTATAATCCAATAATACTCCTCAAGAATCCGTTTATATTTTATATATTTTATTGAAGATTTACCATTTCTAAAGCAATACTATACTTCTATTTATAGTATACTTAGTAATATGTATTAAAATTTAAAGATAATAGATAATCCTTGCATGTTCTTATAGGACAATAGGAATTTTTGCTTTTTAACCCTTGCAAATCAAGTGGAATTTTCAATCTTATAAAGGATATATTTCAATCCTAACAAAAATATGTTTGACGGAAGTATTTTCTACACCGAATTTATATTAAATTCACGTTGTATATAGCTTTTGTCCAAGTGTCTTAGTATATCTGCGTGCATTGATGTACATGTATAGTATAAGAATGTGGCTAAATATTTGCAATTTCGTTTTCGCAATTCCCGCAAGTGTGGCCATAAATTGACCTCCTCCGGGACCCCGAGGCCGGTTCTTTTTTTTTCGCCGGGGGGTGCGAGGTGCAGTTGCCCAATCCTTGTTATCGATTTGGTATCCTTTTATTTTTCGCTGCTGCTCAGTTGGCCTTTCTAATCAGTTTGGTGGCCAACGTGGCGGAGCCGAGCCAGGGCAGACAACCAAAGGATCCAAGTCAACTGGAACAAAGTGGATAAAGTTGCGAACGGGAATGCTGGTTGGTCAGTCAAACGAAATGGATTGATTCACCCATGCATGCTTATCGATGGATATGTTTTATTAGATATTAATTGGTGGCCCGTCTTAACAGTTGATGGCATAGTTGAGAGCTAATCCAAGACACCCGCAAGGACCCCGAGAGATGAAAGAAGGGTTGCGCTCGTAGGATTGAAGGGCAAATAAATTCCACACAATATTTGCCGTATCAATAACTTGAGCGTTTTTAGTTATCAAAACAGTTTATCCATACTAAGTGCGAGGCGGCACCCTCTGGATGTGTATCCTTTTATATCCTGCTGCGCTCGGATTGCCTCATCAGTTTTGTTCTTCTCCATCGACTGCAAAACTATAAAATGCCAGTCAAAAAAGTGAAAAACGAAAAGGAAAACACAGGCGGCCAGGCGGGGCCGGGTGTTGGGCAAAGTTTGCAATGTTCTTTTTGTTTTCCACACGCTTTCCCGGCTGCAGTTCCCCGGATTTTGTGCCCCCATCCTTCCCAGCACCCAACACCCAGCACCCAGCTCCCTGCTTAGTGCAACGGAGTATGCGTGAAAATCCTGGCAACTTGTTAGCTTATCCGGTGATTACATCGATAATGCTACGTGGTGTTTTAGCTTCCCGGCTACGTGCTGTTTATGCCCGGAGAGTCAAACGACGAGTCCTGCCCTCCGGGGCGGGGGCTGTGGTGGCAGGAAGCGGAACAAGGAGCAGAAGGAGCCAAAGGAGGCAAAGGAGCCGAAGAAGCAGAGGTCCTGGGGCCGGGATCCTGTGGAATGATACTGTTGCCATATCTGTTCCACTTCGTCTGAATGTCTGTTTGTGCTCCTGCCTGCCGTGCTGTGTGTTACTTTTTGGCAAGGACTAAGAACTGCAAAACGCCACTCAACTATTTCTCTTTGTGATGCTCAGTGGAAGGCGGGATGGCTTGGTTCTACACATTCTTGGAAACAATACAGGTAACGGCATTTAATACACCGGCATTTAACACAACATATATTACATCAAAATGTGACTGATTTAATCAAATTTAAAGTTTAAACCAATACTACCGCCAAAGTATTTGTTTGATTGATAAACTGATGGATAGGGAACAAAGTACAATATTTTAGGTATTTGAAAATCAGTCAAAAATTTTAAGAAACTAATTATTAATTTAAAAAAAAAATAAGGTTATTTGGCTTTAATATAACCTTATGTAGGTACATATGTAAAGTTAGCAACCGCATTAAACTTTGAATATTATACTGTAGACCCAATAGCGTCATCGATTTGCTTAATAAATATTTCAAATAATACACTCAAAGGGAAACGGTTGAAAGACAATTTAATTAATAAATAAAGGGCAACTGCTGAATCTTGGATTCTTCTGTTTTAATATAATAGGTAATTGCAGGGTATTGCCTGTGTCGATAGGCAATCATCGGGCATTTGCAACACTTGTAGTTTTTGGCATACAAATGCGCAAACTGCAATTCTGGGCGCTGTGGCATGAGCTGTTGCCCCATAATCCTGGGGCGCCCGAAACGTTCGCGTTGCACATTTTATTGCCTTCCGCCCGCCGAAGCAAAACGAACCGTCGCGTCGAGAGTCGTAAGCAGAGACATTTGTATGGGCAACCGTGCAGTATAGTATGCCCGGCCAGGGCTATATCCTGCAGCTATCCTCCCATCCGCCGTCTTGAGGCGCCATTTCACTTGCTGTTATTCACGCGCTCAATCAATTTTTCAAGTTTTTACAACCAGCGCTGCAGCGCAGGGTTGCACTTTGCGGTGCACATTTCGACCGTAGTTTGTAGTCTAGTCCTTCGTCCGTTTCCCGCCCCCTCTTATTCCTTCTGTCCGTGTCCGTCCTCTTAATGCAGTTTCTTTTGACCAGGACTCCTGCGTCCCGAGTTCCGAGTCCCGAGACGCGAGTCCTGGCACTAATGATATTTCATTGGTTCTGATTTATGGCCAGTTGTTTGCTCCTTTTTTGCTTTATGGCTTGTGTTTTGTATTGATAGCAGCGCCACCAAGTGGCAGGACTCGTGTAATAACAAGCCAAAGGACCAACAGGTGGTCCCAGCGAGATAAGAGCTGATTAAGGATACCTTCCGCAGATCCTGCCACTTGAAGCCGTAGTGCAAGAAGCTTTAGTTCTTAGCCTTTTCCATTGAGTGTAACATACACAATTTCCTTTTCAAGCAGATAAAAAGAAAAGGCTTTGAAATTAACGTGTAAATTAAATTTCCAACTTGGCGCATTAAAGAAAACGCCAGAGACAATTTGATGAAGTTTTGTATTGTGCCCCTTGCCCTCTTCTATATGCGATATTTATTTGAATGCCGGGGTAAATGAACGCCCACATTGCGTGCTTGGGGCCGCTTAATGTGGCCAGTGGGAGGGAGCTGTCTGGCCCGGGCCAAGGATACTCGGCAGCCCCCGCCCGCTCAGCTCGCCATCCTGCTACTGCTGTTGGTTCCCATCTCGAGGAGCGTTATGTTAACGCAATTATTACGCATTTCTTATGATGTAATCAGACGCAGCTTGGTTTTCAAATGAAAATATGCCATCCCTATCCCCATTTGCCCGAGCTTTCCGCATCCGCATCCGCATCCGCATCCTGGATCCCCAGGATCCCCAATCCAGCATCCAGCATCCGGCATTCGGAGTTTGCCTTGCGCTTTTCACGGCACAAAACTTTTGCCAGGTGAGCCTGCCAGCGCCCGCGTGCTCCGCGCGGAAAATGAAGCAAAATAAAACTAAATTATGGCAATTGAAAATGAAAAGCGAAAATTAAGCGCATAATGAGTACCCACAGAGAAAAGGGGAAGAGTGCTGCCGCATGGGCGCCCGCCAAATGGGGGAAACTTTCCTATAGCACATATCATAAAAAATAATAAAACTAAACCAACAAAAAGGGAGTCTGTGCATGAACCCAAGGTAATACAATTTATTTAAACAACTATTAAATTGGGAGTAATAGTTTATCCTATTACTCTTAATTAAACTGATTTTCCGCCCTTTTCACTGACTTTAAAACAATCAACTTTATTATAAGAGTGCGTAATAAAATCTTATTCATACCAAGCTATGGCATATAATATTTAAACAATGCAACTTATTCATCTGTTTTACGAGTATATAGCCTAAATTACATCAAATTGAATATCAATCCTTTTAAAAGTCTTCTTCTCTTTTAATCTAAACAAAAGACTTTTTAATTTGTAAATCTATATTCTGATCCAGATGATATGGCAGACCTCTGGCGATAAGCTTCAAATGTATCCTCTTGGAAAAAAAACAGGACTACGCCCCTGTAAGGAGGCGTATCCATGGGGGTTGCCGAAGATTAAAGCAACAAGCGACGACGTCCGGGATAACGACAATACAGGATAATACAATAAAGGCCGACAAACAACGGCTGCGGCAACAACAAATACAAAAACTGCCAAATTATGAAGCAAAAGTTGGCGTGAAGCAATCTCGTGGGACGGGGTCAGGGGTCACAGGTTCGGGGTTGGGGGTTCGGGATTGCGGGGATTTCAAGAGAAAGCGCATTATCCAACGCCCTAATGCACTGAGCCACAATGAACTGGCGGCCCTCATCTTTCAGAGCAAATGCTGAGTTTGGGCGGTTGGGTGCCCTTTATTCTATACGATTTTTTGTGTATACCCGATGAAGTCAGTGAACAGATATGTGGAACACTTGTTTATATCTTAAAATTGGTACGTCTTGATGGCATTGTATGAAACTGCTCAATAATGAAAATGGCGACAATGAGGACGGCAAGGAGTCTATAAAGGAAAATACTGCCTTCTATCCGCGATTGTAATGCCAACTCAACTGTCGCTTCATCCACCTAAACACGACCACACAGCCACATTAATTTAGCAATTGTTATATTTGAATTAGTCTTAAATTAAATAAAAGTTATAAAGTAATTGTATTGAGAAACTACCCTTCACCACCAACAAAACACTTATCATCGTTTGCTCAATAACATTTGTATGTCTATAATATTGTAAATATTGTAAATGCTTGTGTTCGGCCAATGCAACGATGGTAACAAGGATATTAACTGAGGGGTTCGTCACTTCCAGCGTGCTCTACTTTTTATCGCTCTGATGATGTCCCCAGATCCGCTGCACTGGTGGTGTCCTGGTGGTGTCCCGCTGGTGGAGCTGCTCTGTCCAAGTGTGGTGCCGGCTGCTTCTAATAGGTTGAATGCAGCTGGTGTTTATCCTTTGGAAGCGGATGATGGGTACGCGAGTGACAAGAAGCCTGGAACCTCCTGAACCCCGTCCTCCTTAGCGTTGTTGTCACCGCCGAGCATGGTGGGATCCTTTTAACCGCGTTGGCTTCTATGTTGTCGGAGGACGAATTGGAAACAAACCGAAATTAAGCAAAAGAAAAGGAGGAACCTTCCAGGATCTACTTGAACTTGCTGAACGTGCTGCTCACAACTTTTGAATGCGAAATTCAGAGCGAAAGAATGGCTATAATTTGGAATTTTGACTTTGCGATACTTTGTGTTCCTAAGGATCCGTGGCTGCAGAATCCGCTGGACCATCTGCTGGAGCATCGGCTAATTCTTGACCCGGAGTAGCTGCCGGAGTAGCTGCCGCAGCAACCGATGGATCAGTTGTCGGAGCTGTGACCGGAGCGGGTAATTCATTGGCTTCAGGAGCGGCCGGAGCTACCGGAAGATTGGTTGGTGGGTAAACAATATCCGGCGGGAACCAGCCATCTGGAACTTCAGGAATCGGAAGTCCCCTCTCGACAAGCGCCGCTACAAATAAATCAATCTCTTCCTGCAACGTGTACACCCTCCGTGGCGGAGGTCCGAATGGAACGAAGTGGCCATTCTCCCAACGAAGAGCTGCGAGCGGACGACTGGGTTGGCGATTCCTATTTTCTAGACCAGTTGCTTGCGCATTCGGATCCTTTGGTCGTTCGCCCTTGTTTGTATTTATGTCGGTGCCGTCGGTCATTGTATTGATTGTCGATAGTCAAAATTTTGTGACAAAAAACGTTGGCTTTGAATCGTTTTAAAAATCGGTGTTTGCTGTACGGTAACCAGTTAGTTACTGAGGAAAATCGTAACGAGCCCCAGCTCGATGACATTTCGCTTGAGTTTTGTTTCAGAGATATCTTAAATTAAGATTTTTGATGATCCCAAGCAGAAGCCTTCTTGAGGAGCAGAGCAAAAAGGATGTTTTGGTATTGTAGTTCCGCATTTACAATTCAAAATATTATAATGAAGAGGGGAGCACAAAGTTGAATACCACTAGAAACCAACTTCAGCTAATTCGGGTCTATACCTTTTTGGGTAATATTTTCACCGCCACATTTATTCGATGCAATCTATTGCACATCCTGCATGGAGTGGATATTCCTTGCATTTGCTTTTTGCAGCTGCAGCGCCAGCGAAAGGCAAACAAACGGCTCTGTCACTCAAATCTGACACAAGACAAATCGCATCTGGGGGGACTCCCGAATTGATCGCATGACTTTTCCCGCTCGTCACCACAGCTTCCTCCCCCGCCTCCCAGTCCCTGCCCGGAAAATTCGCTACACTCGAGCAATCAATTCACAATTACGGAACTGCCGCTTCAATCTCATTCCCATTCACATTCCATTGCCATTTTCATGCCAAGAGTTTTCGCACAGTTTCGCCAGTTTAAGTTGCACACTGAAAAGTTGATCATATTTTTCCAACTAGTTTTTTCCACTATAAATTTTAAATTGGCAAAGATATATAAACTACAGAGCTGATTCCTTTTTATTTAAGAGCTTAAGAGCCTATTCAATAATATTTTCCATATAAATTTTAATTGCTTTCTCAATTTTATGAATATTTCCAGAAGATTTTTAGAGGTGATTTTGGAGAAGTGCTAACTTAACTCTAAATATTACAGTCACCCGAAATACAAGTCATATATTTACTTAGATAAATTATATTTACTTAATATATTTGTAGTTACCTTATGATATAGAATATTCCCTTGCATATTTCCCGTATATCCCATAGTGTCGGAGTTATTTTTTCATACCCTTTGCCCCCCAAAGTTTCGCTTACAATCATTGAGTTTTCCAAGCATTGTTTTTTGTTTTCAGGGTTCGGGGCGCAGAAATCGCTTGAGTGCAAAGTTCAATTCAATCTTTCAGTTGTCACTGGCAAAACAATATGCGAGTGGGGTGTATTTCGGGTGTTTCGGGGTGGTTACACGTCTGAATGCTGCAGCAGTGGCACGGATTGCCGTCTGCATCTTAGGATTCAAATGTGTGTCTGCAGCATGTGGGGGGAGGGGCGTGCGTGTGGGTCGGCAATGGCATTTGCAATGCGAAATCTAATGAAACGTGTTTAAAACAATTTGTTCCCAATATTGAATTATCCGCATGAGTGCACTTCGACTTCTTTTCGTTGCCCTGTCTCAGACAGTCCGACAATATCCAAAGGTGTCTTCTGGGGGAGTTATGCAGCTCGTGCCGCATGTTCACACGTGCATGCGCATGTTTCCACTATATCTACATGCGAGTATAAGTATATTCAGTATGTGGCTGTATAAATTAAGATCAATGCTTATTTGTCTGGCAATCAACTCGAGCTGCGAGCTTTCAGCTTCCAGCTTCCAGCTTCGAGCTTCGAGGACTGCTCTGTGTGCCTGTGCACTCAGCCGGCATGAACTCACTTACATTCGCTGGCACTTCATTGCACTGCAATTGGATTTGTATCTATTAAAATGAGCCCAATGTAATGCATTCTCCTTGTTCTGTTCTGATTATCTTGCCAGATTTCGCAGCGCCGTCGATAATTGTGTGTAAACACAATGAAAGGGGCTTTAAAAAAAAGCATCAATTCGGTGAATGCCCTTAAAAGCTTGGATACACAAACGAGTGTACACTGTACAGGTAAGTGGTCTATTTTGAGGTGCTCGAATATGAGATTCCGGGTAATGTTAATGCATGGCAAGGGGTGTGTCTCATCGAATTGATTGATCTACCGACCATGTCATGTCAGCGAATTAATTTGTGGCGGGAAACGAGACGAAATGAAAACCATTTCGGTGGCCAACAGAAACATCCTTTACCCTTAACCATTGCGTATACGCCGCATTGTCCATTATAATGAACGGACATACGTATGTATGTGTTTTTTCTTTTTTCGCCCCATGCCGCGCGCCTTGGTCAAGTAAATTTTGCATCTGATTTAATCTATTTTTAATATGTGCTGAGGTTTTTCCCCTTCGGTCCTTTTTTTGCGGCCTCCGAAAGTGAAAAAGGAAAATTGAGAAAAATCTGGGAAAAACGGGACGGAGGGGGGAAAGGGGGAAGGCGGCCACTGCACTCATAATAAAATTGAA
This sequence comes from Drosophila ironensis, assembly GCA_021223825.1. Lineage (NCBI taxonomy): Eukaryota > Metazoa > Arthropoda > Insecta > Diptera > Drosophilidae > Drosophila > Drosophila ironensis. The sequence continues at coordinate 533,616 of JAJJHQ010006602.1, forward strand.
ACAGCAGGCAGAGCGACTGGGGGCCAAAGGACGTTGAAAAGGCCGTGGAGGAAGGGGACCAGCGCAGCGGCCGAACATGGCCAACAACAATTGCAACAACAAATTCAACACCAAACATCGCCGGAACACCAACAGCAGCAACAACAAGGCCAACAACAACACAACAACATGGTGTAAACACATGTATGACTTGCTCGATTGTTGGTGCGGCATGGCTTTCGTACCCGTTACTCGAAATGTGCCAGGGAATGTTGGGTTCGCGTGAAAAGGATTTCGGATCGGATTCCGGTTTGGGGAATTTATTAAGGCCTGAAGTTGGAGCTCTGCTCTATTCCACATATTGGCACATAATACCCTGTTGATATGCACTGCCTTCAAAATGTTGGCACATAATACCCTTTTGTTAAGCAACGCAGTACCGGTTATCTATAGGTTATCTATACCCTGTTACCGGATATCAATACTTGAGAGGTTCTACTTTATTCAGTGCTGATTTATATTTGACTTGGGTGGTTTGATTTAATCATAAATGTCTTTGTAATTTGCCTTCTAAAATGTTAGCACATAATACCCTGTTGATATGCAACTCAGTACCGGTTATCCATAGTTAGCGCATAATACCCTGTTGATTTGCAACTGAAAGGTTCTACTTTAAACGTTATTCACTGCTGATTTATATTTGAATTGAGAGGTTAGATTTAATCATAAATGTCTTGTAATTTGTCTTCCAAATGATAGCACATAGTACCATGTTGATATGCAACTCAGTACCGGTTATCAATACTTAAGGGGTTCTACTTTAAATGTTATTCACTGCTGATTTATATTTAAATAGAGAGGTTAGATTTAATCACAAATATCTTGTAATTTGCCTTCTAAAATGTTAGCACATAATACCCTGTTGTTATGCAACTCAGTACCGGATATCCATAGTTGAGAGGTTCTACTTTGTTTCGCAAAACACAATAGGAAACTAAGGCTTCTGAGTACCGAACACCTATAGTTTTCGGCAAGTATTGGGTATTTACAGAGGAAAGTCCATAGATTTGGTTGTTGCTAAAACGAAACTAAGTAGCAGGTATCTATAGTCAAGAGGCCCGTTTTTCTTGGTTGTTCGAAGGATTGTTGCAGTTTCGACTGGCAAAATATCCTGCGAACTTGCACCGAGTACCGGGTATTTACAGTCGATTGTTTGGACTGCAATCATGGCTATTTGTTGCTATTGTTGCTGCTCGCCGGCCATTGTTGTTGCTGGCTCTGGCACTGTCTGTCTGGTAAACCAAAATTGTTGCTCGTTTTCCGCATGAATCACTTGCATCATCATCGTCATCGTTGCTGGCAACGTTGCTATATGCGGACCACAACATTGCAAATATCTGCTGGTGTGCCGGCGTGTGTGCCGCCCCCTCTCCCTCCCCTGACGGGGGTGTGACTGCACACGGGGCCAAAGCGGTTGGCTCTGCACTTTGTAAGTAGCTTTTAATATATTTTGCCACAAGCCTGGGGGAAAAAATCAGAAAATAAAACACACCCTCCTCCGCCAGACCCATCCACCCAAAATGGAAATAAAAATAAATTCCCTTCGCTGCTCCTTTGTATAGTATGTGTAAAAAAATTGGATTAAAATTAAAATAAAACGTAACTGGTCGAGCAGCAGAAGCGGGAGAGGCAGAAGCGGCAAAAAGTGAACACGTATGTAATAAAATAAATAAAATCACAAACTTAAATGAAATGAAATGTACAACAGCCTGAACTATACGTAGCAGTCTCTTCGTTGCAACTGGAAACTTCATGCCCTGTTCGGGGATTTGAAGCAAAATATATAGGAAATGATGCCTTCGAATAATAAGATCACAAATTTTTAAAATTTCCCTGATAAGTTGGCCTTGATTTTTTCAATATACAATTGTCAACCTATCAGCACAAGCAGTGGCAAATTATTTCTCAGTCTGAAAACATGTTCTTTGAATAAACGTAAAACAAAAATTGAAAATGGAGCAAGTTACCAAAGAAGTAAATAAAATAATAAACGATGCTGAACAGGACTTTAAGTCACTAAAAGATAACAATGTGGTCAAAGGTTCGTTTTCTACATGTGCGACTTATCCCGGAAAAATACGAGTAGGTACTCCTATAATAATATATGGCTTTGCAGATTTGGAAGAAGCTCTTAAACATTTGGAAGAAGCGCGTATGTTCCGGGAAGCATTTACGCTCCTGAATGAGGTGAATCTCGAAGAGGCTTCCCCGGAACTGAATGAAGATGAGATGAAGAGTACAGAAGATCTGTATGTCCCTCCATGCCATATCTCAATGCCTCCGTTAGGATCCTCCCGTATCCCACGCTGGCAAGGATTCACTGACAAAAAGTATCTGCTTGTTAAACCCAAAGCATCCACCACGAAAGATAACGAGGAGGAGCAGAGGAAGAAGGACCTGGAGAAGGAGCAGGAGGAGGAGCAGAAGAAGAGGGACCTGGAGAAGGAGCAAAATATGAGGGACCTGGAGAAGGAGCAGAAGAAGAGGGACCTGGAGAAGGAGCAGAGGAAGAGGGACCTGGAGAAAGAGCAGGAGAAGAAGAACGAGAAGAAGCTGGAGAAAAAGTTGGAGAAGAAGTTGGAGAAAAAGCTGGAGAAGAAGTTGGAGAAGAAACTGGAGAAGAAGTTGGAAAAGAAGTTAGAGAAAAGGCTGGAGAAGAAGGACCAACAGAGGGACAAGTTCCCAAAGTCATAGAAGCCAATAATTGCTCAATAATGAAGATGGCGACAATGAGGACGGCAAGGAGTCTATAAAGAAAAAAAGAAAAATACTGCCTTCTATCCGGGATTGTAATGCCAACTCAACTGTAGCCTCATCCACATGAATACGACCACACAGCCACATTGATTCAGCAATTGTTATATTTGGTATTAGTCTTAAATTAAATAAAAGTTATAAAGTAAATGTATTGAGAAACTACCCTTCACCACCAACAAAACATTTATCATCGTTTGTTCAATAACATTTGTATGTCTATAATATTGTAAATATTGTAAATGCTTGTGCTCGGCCAATGCAACGATGGTAACAAGGATATTAACTGAGGGATTCGTCACTTCCAGCGTGCTCTACTTTTTATCGCTCTGATGATGTCCCCAGATCCGCTGCACTGGTGGTGTCCTGCTGGTGGAGCTGCTCTGTCCAAGTGTGGTGCCGGCTGCTTCTAATAGGTTGAATGCAGCTGGTGTTTATCCTTTGGAAGCGGATGATGGGTACGCGAGTGACAAGAAGCCTGGAACCTCCTGATCGTCCTCGTTAGCGTTGTTGTCACCGCCGAGCATGGTGGGATCCTTTTAACCGCGTTTGCTTCTATGTTGTCGGAGGACGAATTGGAAACAAACCGAAATTAAGCAAAAGAAAAGGAGGAACCTTCCAGGATCTACTTGAACTTGCTGAACGTGCTGCTCACAACTTTTGAATGCGAAATTCAGAGCGAAAGAATGGCTATAATTTGGAATTTTGACTTTGCGATACTTTGTGTTCCTAAGGATCCGTGGCTGCAGAATCCGCTGGACCATCTGCTGGAGCATCGGCTAATTCTTGACCCGGAGTAGCTGCCGGAGTAGCTGCCGCAGCAACCGATGGATCAGTTGTCGGAGCTGTGACCGGAGCGGGTAATTCATTGGCTTCAGGAGCGGCCGGAGCTACCGGAAGATTGGTTGGTGGGTAAACAATATCCGGCGGGAACCAGCCATCTGGAACTTCAGGAATCGGAAGTCCCCTCTCGACAAGCGCCGCTACAAATAAATCAATCTCTTCTTGCAACGTGTACACCCTCCGTGGCGGAGGTTCGAATGGAACGAAGTGGCCATTCTCCCAACGAAGAGCTGCGAGCGGACGACTGGGTTGGCGATTCCTATTTTCTAGACCAGTTGCTCCCGCATTCGGATCCTTTGGTCGTTCGCCCTTGTTTGTATTTATGTCGGTGCCGTCGGTCATTGTATTGATTGTCGATAGTCAAAATTTTGTGACAAAAACGTTGGCTTTGAATCGTTTTAAAATTCGGTGTTTGCTGTACGGTAACCAGTTAGTTACTGAGGAAAATCGTAACGAGCCCCAGCTCGATGACATTTCGCTTGAGTTTTGTTTCACAGATATGTTGATAGGAATGTTTAGGGCGAAAGGTGTGGCTGCAAAAACAGCCCCAAATTCTTGTTTAAATTCAGCCGAGCTTATTACGTCTAACCATGTTCGCCCGTCCATATGGACTTTGGAAACCATACTAAGTGATGAAAAATATTTTCATACGTGTGAAATAACACAAATTATCTTAAATGCATTTTACCATTGTCGTTTCGATTAATTTCTTTCAATGCAGAGCTAAAATAAACAATTTGCGAATGTAATTTTAGGCACACAAATGGACAAATATGCATGCGCCTATATTAAATATTTGAATATACTGGCCAAAATCAAATTTGCTTTAATAATTTCATGGTACTTGAAATATCAGGAGCTTGAAGGAATGTTAATATCCTTGAACTCTTTCCTTAAACAGGCAGTTCAGACAACTGACCGATCAAGGTCTCGACCAATGCAATTATTTGCTGGACCGGACCCTCCAATGCTCGCATTTTCTTTACGAATTTTCCCAAACTCCGGATAAGCTGTCGTCTCTTTGACACTTTCGATTGCTTTTCATTTCGTTTCTCACAGTGGCCCCATCGCCCGGCGGAATCGGAATCGGGGGCGTGGGTCGGGATCGGGGTCGGGGTTCAGGGGTCAAGCTACAGAGCAGGGTATTTTCCTGCTTAGCTTGGCACTTTCCACTTTCCACAGCGAACACTGGTAGCTGTCCAATTGTCCGCATGTCCGTTTGTCCGCTTGTCCGTTTGTCCGCTTGTCCGTTTGTCTGCTTGTCCGTTTGTCTGCTTGTCCGCCGCTTGTCGGTCGAAACTTTCGCTGACGTTTGCAGTTGGATCTGTGAAAATCTGTGCAGTGTTGTATGTTACAAGCACATCCATATGCCACATTAACCCCCAACAGCGCCCTCGCATTAACCCATGATCCCCCCCCCCCCCCCGCACCGAGTTCCCCTCCCGGAGTCCTCAATCATGTCAATTACACGCCAATTGTTGTTGTCTCCTCCGTTGAACAGTTGAAAATGTGTTATGTGTGACGTCTGTGAGGTTTCGCATGATGAGCATAAATTTTGATTTATGAACGCAGCTCCTCAACTCAGCCACATAAGCACTCAATTCGCTATCAAATATATATAATCAGATACATGCATATATGCACGTCCTATGTATGTGATTCCCATACATTTATAAATGCAGTGAATTTGGGCGCGCTTCATTAATTTGCCATATGTATCCATGCATTAAGTCATCTGGCAAAGGACTCTGCGATATCCACGCGCAGTTTAAGTTACCAATTAACAATATCATTGTACATGACTACGTACTCGCGTGTATATATACTTCTTTATATTTTAATGCCACTCAAATGGGATTTAAGCAACAGAAACCACTGATTGGCAAGCTCGATGGGAATGCTCTCAGTTGCAAATTGGCAGGGAAGCAGGATTTTCGAAAACATAGTCTACTTATAAGTCAACACTAAGCACTTGAAGTTATAAGTGAATTTCTGACAAGGATTTTCCTTAATTGTTGCGAAAATTGCGATAATCAAGCCGCGAAAACCACTGAGTGATGTGGAAGCTCCATGAATTTTAAAGCGCCGCCTAAACATGCCAAATTGTTATTATCTTAGATACCTTTAAAATTTCCAGCTTAAATCAAAGAAATAATGTGTTAAGTCAAGTGCTATGTTACCACAGGTATTATAATTTTTTGGTAAATCACAACCTAGAACACAGCGGCAATGGCCTCATCACACCAATCGTGATTTATTAGCCCGACCCCAATTTTCCACCTCAGTTCGGGTGGCGGCGGGTGGTGCGTTTTATTCAGCATTGAATATTGAATATGGAGTACTCAGTGCGCGGGAGTGTACAGTGTTCAGTGTTCCGCATTCAGTTTATTTTTTATTTATTGTTTGCCTCCTCTTTTGCCGCCTGCATTAACCTTGGTCTGATCCGATTCCGAATCCGACTGCGACTCCGACTCCGATTTCGATGCCGATTCCCCGATTCCACGATTCCACGGGGACTCACCAGGGGCCAACAATTGAAATTATGGATTTTATGTGTCATAAGCTTTTATTGATGCAACAATCAAATATTTATGATGACAATTCCCGCTGACAATGATGGCAATAAAAATGCTTTACCCATCCCCACGTTCCCCGCGCAATCTCCTCCCCTCCCCACCCCTCGTGGGTATATATTTGTCGCTTTTCTTTTTTCCTTTATTTTATTTTGTTGTTGAGGTGAAAGCCAAAGGAAAAGGAAGGCGCTCCGGGAGGCAATTGAAATTCAATTCCGATTGATGAGCGCCGCGTGAAATGAATCTGCTTTGAGCTCGCTTAAAAAGGACTTTACGTTTTCGGTTTAATGTCACTAAAGTTGAGGTAAGCGTTTAGGGATAAGCATTGGATATTGCAACAGTATTGGTAAAATATATGCATGGGCTGTTGTTGATGTGTTGAAAGGCTTATAAGTTTGTAACAAGTGTATAAATGTACCTTATAGGAAGTCTTAATCCGTTATATGTGTACGCAGGTTGAGTCTATTTAATTTTTTTTTGTAATTTTTGCCACGCCCCTTTCCGCCTTCTTAATTTGCAAAAACCTGTATTTTCTTCGATAACTTTGACATAATAGGAGCTAGAGACATGTTTATGCATTAGGTCTGTTTAACGTTTGTGCAGATATTATGCAGTTTAACTATTATGCATTTCCAGATTTTTGCCACGCCCCTTTCCGCCCTCGTATTTGCAAAAAAATACGATATCTCCAAAATGGTAAAAGCTGGAGACATCATTTTAAGTTTGCTAAGTTTGCTGATCGCCAAACACGTGCATGCAAAATTACGTTTAGAGTGGACAATAAATAAAGATGATATGACCAATTAAAGTTTTACCCACTTCCCACGGCAACGGCAAGAGAGAGCAGGAAAAACGAAGGACCTGATGTTGATCAGTGGCGGCAGCATCCTTGCCAATTCCGGTGCCGTTGCATCCTTCCATTGTACCGGCACCTACGGCATCTAACGCAGAACTTTTCCTTGGTTAATGATCGAAATGCGACATTTGGATATGTTCAAAAATAAAAAACCAAATGTTTAAATATAAAATGCGTCTGCCAAATGCGTTTGCCAAAGATCAAACTGACGAAGGTGACGACACTGTCACCGATTCCACCGACTTCGAGAGAAACGATTCACCCACAGAAGATGACATCTTGAACACGAGTGCAATGGTCGGAGAATGGCAAATGTATCTGGCGCCCATCCTAGAGAGCTCCCACTTCCGCCAAGACTTTAACATCAAAGACCTTGGCACCGAAATCCTGTAACTTTGTCAATGCCGTGGGGGCTCTATAACGATGCTGGATGTGATGCGGGGAAAGGACCCCACGTATCTGTGCCGCTACATGCTGGCGGCGCTTCTGCTGATAAACCACTAAACCACAAAATGTCATGAGGAACTAACACTAAGTACCTGATCTCTAACACCAAGTACCTGATATCTTATAACTTGTAAAAATTCAGATCTAATGTACATAACAAGCATCACCTATTTTATACAAAATTATACACGCATGTAGTTTTAAGTAAATTTACCAGAAAAAAATTTAAAAAGCTTCAGCCAACGTTTATACCCCCTACAACAAAAATCCCAAATGGCACCAAAAACGGGTTTTATATTTAAATTATATAAAAAAAAAAATATATTAATAAATATTAAATAAAAAAATTAAAATTATAAGAAAAGATGAGGTGTTAACAGCACGACTAACAAGGAAAACTGAACTGCAGGAGCTGTCTTGATGTTAGAGCGGTAGTCCGACTGATTTGTAAAAATACCAAATTTCACATGGCACACTGTTTGCGTAATCGATTAGTTATCGAAACCATTTCGTTTTTTGCTAGTTCACAATGAAATCGCAAAGACTATTTTGCACACCTACCTAAGAATTGCAGTCGTTGCTTATCTAAGATAAATATGATAATTAAATGAAAGGTTATATAGAGACAGAAAGCTTAATGTCAATCTAATCGACTTGTTGTCGAAATCGATACATCGCTATGAGAACACTATTTGCGGTATTGAGCTAAAATGTATTATGCCAAAAGAATCTCGATGTATGAATGTTGTGGAGCAGACGTCTGTCTGCTAACTTGGTTCTTTATTGAATGAATATTCGAGTTGGTGCTGTTCACTGTGAAGCAGCGAGCAGCCCTTTTTACATACTATATATTATATTTAGGCTCGGTACTTGAGAGAGTCATGCGCGCATACATTTATACACAGCGACGGTCAAGCGGGGCAACACTGACCTAGCTATTTGGGCGGTCGCTGTTATCAAGTGCAGATCATATTTCGGTTGCACTTGAGTTTGTGCAGAGGGCACTTAGTGTTAGCAAGCTGGGACAAAGTATGCATTCTGTTGTCATAACAACAAAGTGCTGCGGCCTGATTTATATGTATGTATATACATATGTACGCATGCTACAAAAAGCAAATACGAGTATAAGCTGACTGACTAAAGAGGACTCAAATACAAAAAAATCTATATCTCCAAAACGTCTACATCAGACAATAAATATAGAAGATATGGCCAATTAAAGTTTTACCCACCCCTTCCCTAGGCAACGGCATGCCGCACACTCTGGGGTGACGTCATCCGTCTCTTCTTTAACTTCAATTCGTTCGCACGTGTATACATACAGTAGTGTGTGTATGTGTGCACCTGCTGATTTTTTGGATGTCAACAAACGAAAATTTGGTGATTTATTAAAAAAAAAAATAAAATAAAAGAAATGGTTCATAGAGAAAAGAGGTACATGGTATCTCGTTGTCGAGAAATCTCGACTACAGCGTTCCTACTTGTTATACCATGTACCTTAAGGTACAAATGGTATATTAACTTTGTGCAAATGTATGTAACAGCCAGAAGGAGACATCTCCGACCCCATAAAGTATATATATTCTTGATCAGCATCAACAGCCGAGTCGATATAGCCATGTCCGTCTGTCCGTCTGTCCGTCTGTCCGTCTGTCCGTCCGTCCGTCTGTCCGTCTGTCCGTCTGTCCGTCTGTCTGTATGTATGAACACCTCGTTCTCGGAGATGGTAAGAGCTAGAGGTCTAGTTCTTTTTGCTTTTGGTGTGTTATTATTGCAGGCAGATCAAGTTTATTTCAAATTTTTGCCAAGCCTCTTTCCGCCTTCGTAATTTGCATAAAACTGAATGTACCTCTAGCCCATAACGACACATTAGCCCATAACTTGCACAAAATAAGAGGTAGAGACCTATTTCTTTTTGCATTATGTTTGTTTAGCAATAACGCAGATAATGGTATTATTGGATTTTTGCCACGCCCCTTTACGCCTTCGTAATTTGCATAAAACTGAATGTTCTTCGACACATTAGCCTATAACTTGGACAAAATAAGAGTTAGTGACATATTTCTTTTTGCATTATGTTTGTTTAGCAATAACGCAGATAATGGTATTATTGGATTTTTGCCACGCCCCTTTACGCCTTCGTAATTTGCATAAAACTGAATGTTCTTCGACACATTAGCCCATAACTTGCACAAAATAAGAGGTAGATACCTATTTTTTTT
>JAJJHQ010006602.1:543772-558179 GCA_021223825.1 Drosophila ironensis
TAAGACGTGCATGCAAAATTACGTTCAGATCGGACAATAAATATAGAAGATATGACCAATTAAAGTTTTACCCACCCCTTCCCACGGCAACGGCAAGAGAGGTACATGGTATCTCGTTGTCGAGGAATCTCGACTACAGCGTTTCTACTTGTTTTTGTTTTTGGTGTGTGTTATTATTGCAGGCAGATCAAGTTTATTTCAAATTTTTGCCACGCCCCTTTCCGCCTTCGCAATTTGCTTATAACTGTAGATGCTACTAAACTCATACTAAACTCCTTGCACTTATTTGCAACCAAAAGACACAGATTCCCATATAAAACACCATTGTTTTTCGTTTTCAATAATTCGTGTCCTTATACCATGTACCTTAAGGTACAAATGGTATATTAACTTTGTGCAAATGTATGTAGCAGCCAGAAGGAGACATCTCCGACCCCATAAAGTGTATATATTCTTGATCAGCATCAACAGCCGAGTCGATATAGCCATGTCCGTCTGTCTGTCTGTATGTCTGTCTGTCTGTCTGTCTGTCCGTCTGTATGTATCAACACGTCGTTCTCGGATATGGTAAGAGCTAGAAGTGTAATTCATTTTGCTTTAGGTCCGTTATACGTATATGTGTACCCAGGTCGAGTTTATTTCAATTTATTTGCCACCCCCCTTTCCACCTTCTTAATTTGCATACTAGTAAAACTGTATTTTCTTCGATAACTTGGACAAAATATGAACTAGAGACCTATTTCTTTTTGCATTATGTGCGTTTAACAATTTCGCAGATTATGTCATTATTGCCACACCCCTTTTCGCCCTTTCTTTGTAGTTTTTGTTTCCATTCTCCAACGAGAATAGAACAAGGAACCCGAGATGCCTGTCTTTTCCTCGATTCAATTGGATGCGGCGGTTAGGGGGGGAAGGATGGATCCTCCCCCGCCTGGGAAACAACTGGGAAGGGGAAATGGAAGTGGTGCCCGTGATCCAATGGACAATGATAAACATAAACATCCTGCAGTTGCAACGCAGAACTCGCAGAACTATTTTCTTGGATCCGATCCAGGTTCGAGTTTCCGAGGCAACTCTGTGCACGTGCAACTCAAAGAGGGTAGCGACAAAAAGGGTTGTCAAGTTGTCAAGTAGCCCTGGGAGCCGATAGATTCTAACTATCGGTATAATTAGAGCGTCTATATTCTATATTGTTTAGTTTATAAAATAGAGAAAGTTTCAGAGCTTACTCACATTTTCATTTTACGATTTTCTCAAGTTCTCGTACATATACATGTATATACCATGTACCTAAAGGGGCAAGGAAAAGGATGCCTTTCCGATCCAATAAAGTATCGAAATGTCGTTCTTAAATTTTAGTCACGGCCCTTTTCTCCTTTTTAATTAAAGGTATTAAAATCTACGGCTAAATGCTCACCGTTCCGGCTAAATGTTCACCTCTCCTTCTCAGTGTCAACTCTGGATAACGTTATATAAATTCCTACATTTGGCATTCACAAGTCATTGTCATTTCTGAGTTGGACATAAGTTATTGTAGTTCTGAATTTTATTGTTTAAAATATTGTTTATTAAATTTTTTTTTTTTATCACTGGTTTTGCACGCGCATTGCTTCGGGTTTTTCTTTTTATTTATTTATTTTTTTTAATAGTTATATGTTTAGAAAGGCTATTCAACTTCTTGGTAATTTCTGTGATCATTGGATTGTTTCATACCGAGTCTTTTCCAATTTTTTTTAATTTTAGTTTAACATTTAAATATAAAACACTCTTCTTGGTTTCTCGGAAGAATGCGCGGCAGATTTCATACCGAGTCTGTTTTTNAAATTTTATGCCCGTTCTTTTTTTGAGTTTTTTTTTTTTTTTTTTTTTTTTTAGTATTACATTTAAATATAAAACACGTCGATCAGCCAATCAGAACATGTTAACATAAATACAATTACAGTATTTCATAGTATTGCAAAATTACTGCTTCAGGGCTAGCGAGATACTGCCTCCTCCTGTCCAAAGTCACCGGGGTGTCTTCGCTTTAGTCTTCTTCGAGTATTTCGGAGTCGCAGCTAGATGTTTGGGATGAGCTGTGAGGCATTTTTTATAACGACTAGAGTGTGGCTTGATATGCTCTCTGATAAAGGGAATGTGGAGATCAAGTGATCTAGGGCGTTATTTCTAATATAACATACCACATACCAATATAACATTTACCATGATGCGCAGCGCCCGGAAAAACTAAATGATTATGAAAGTAGTTACGTGGTATCTAGTTGCCAACAAATCTCAACTGCAGCGTTTTTACTTGTTTCATGTTAATGAGACAGCGATCTGCTTTATTAGGTGGCACTTTTTAAGCCGTATACCCTAAGGTACAAATGGTATATTAAGTTGCAAAATATAGATGACAACAGAACGAAATACTGGATCCCAAAATAAGCTAGGCCTTGTCATAAATTCGCTGATTTGCATAATATATATGAGAGCAGGCCCCCATGTGTTGATGCTCTTAAAACCGATGCTTTATCCTGCGGCAGGAACAGATTATATGTCGTATGTTCACCTGAGCATTGTTGCCAACTTTATATTTTCATACCATGTACCTCAAGGTACAAATGTGTGTAACAGGGAGGTGGCATTTCCGACCCTACAAAATATAGGATGTTTTAATATTGATGTATCCCCTGTCCCAATCAGAGAATCCTTCAAGGATTCACAATGGGCAGTACTTTCACACCCACGTGCTAACGGATTTTATCAGATCATTGGTAATGCTAAAACCAAAAATAATTTTTATTCCCCTTTTATTGTATGTACGAGTATATATAGATCAACTTCAGCTTTGTGTTTGTTAATTTAGTCTTACAAAATATATATAAAAAAAAGCCTCTCCTTTGGCTCCATTTCTCCTCTCCTTGCCTGCATATACGATGTGTACTTAATAACTATTTTTTGTACTGATCCAATAAAAACGACAAAGGCATCCAGAGCAGTTTTGATCAGGATATCAGCGTGTCTCCTTGTTGCTCCTCAAGATAACTTTGAATGTAATGCGGGTTGTGACATCGGCTACATCAGTATAACAATTATATATAATATATTTTTTTATATATATCTACAATTAAAAGGGATTATAATAAGCATTTTTGATTTAGCATTAACACTGAACTGAACAAATCCATGCAACACGCGAGTGTGGATTTGTGAACCCTTGTGGCATTCTCTGATTGGGACTGGGAATACATCAATATCAAGACTTCCTATATTTTGTATGGTGAACAAAAACTTCCTAAAAACGCTTCAGCTCCATGGCTGGTATTCTATTCGTGCAGAATTTATATGAACCGTCCCGGGGATGAACCATCCATTGGATCCTTCCAATTCACGATCATTTGCTCATTTTGCTTCACCCATTTTTTCGCTGTAATTTATCGTTGTTTATTATTGTTTTTTGTTTTGTTTAATTTATATCGAAAAATATACAAAGAGAAATTTTGGAAGTTACATCTGATCTGCTAAACGTGTTGATTGATACTGAGAAAAATCGTAACGAGTGCTGACCAAATGTGTCGTGTCGAATGAGTTTTAGTTCATAGATATCTTTGTGGAAAATATAAAGCAAAAGCCAACTTAAAGCACAGTGCAAACAAAAAGTTATGCGAAATTTATAGATCATAAACTCAAGATTTATATAATATGTTCGAAATGGCTAGATCAAGAGATATAAGTCTCTTAGCTTAGTGTTAAAAATGATATGTATTAAACTGTCGATTCTTCCACATATTTGACTATAATTCAAAACTTAAAATTTTAAACTATATTTTCGCCTGCATCTCCGATCTCCGCTTAAAGTTAAAATTGTAAATATCTAGCCATGTGGATAGTTTTATAAAGATCGGACAGTAAATAATGATGATACGGCCCGGAATCCAATGTAATTGCCCATTCAATTTATCTAAACCGATGTCCACCCAAGGACCCTAGTTTGGCTCCTCAAAGGAACACTTAAGAAATCGAGTTTGGCGAAATACTCTTTGGCTTTTTCAAATATCCATCTTTATTTATGCAGAATTCTCTCTGCTTTGGGGATCGCCTTTGAAAATGCATAAGTGCTTCTTGATGTTGCACTTTCACCTGATACCGCAACAAAGAAGTCTGGTAATAAATTCAATTTCCATGTTTAACTCAATAATGGAATTCAATTTAAAAGTGGTAATCGATACGGCCCAGAACACTTCACAGGCCAGACACTGCTCGGCCGGGGCTTTTACTGGCTGACCCCAAGTTTGGCATGCTTTGGCTGCCCATGCAAACTTCTTTGATGATTCGATTAATTAACATTAAGGCGATGCACTGGCTGGCTTTAAATAGTCATGGAGCTTTTTGGATGGCCACGCCCTCCTCCTTCAGGCGTGATTGCATGCCAGCCGGTGGAAATGTGGTAAATGAAAATGAAAATGGAGAATGGAAATGGAAACGGCTTGTGTGTTGCCCAGAAGACCCCTGTGCTCCTCTCTGCAGGCCAACAAAAGGACCTCATGTGGTGGCCAAAGTTCGTTCCTTTTTGATTTTTTGCACTTTCTGCGACCGTTGAATTTGTTTTTACTATTGCTGTGATGCAAGTAGGGGGGCGTGGTTGGAAAAAACCTAAACTGGGGGGCAAGGGCTACGGAATATGAGGGAAGCCGGCAGCCAGACAACCAGACAGACAGACAGACAGACAGACAGACGGACAAACGGACGCCACACGAAAAACCTAAAATTTCAAGCAGCCCCACATTAATGTGGAGCACATTAGTGCACGTAAGTGTATTAAGGATAATGGATGCACTCATAGATATTCCGCTATGAGAAGTGGGCAGGAGAGCTGGCCCAGAGGATGGGTGATGTGCCTGCCGGTTTGAAAGGTGAATATGCTGGCCCGCCCCGCGGATTCCGTTTCGAGCTTCCAGCTCGAAGGCAGGCTTATGTGCACCTGGTATCCACTGTTTACATATGTACTACATACGAGTATGAAAACTGCCGGCCGTGTGTTGCTCCAGATAAATTACATTTGCCGTCGCGAATCCGTTTGGGCATCCGCAAGGAATTTTGACCCCACATTAACCCAGACTCAAAGTGCAACAATGCCCCCCGGGGAATTGTTTAAATTAAACAAAACGAAAGTGAATGTACTCGTATTTTCTCTCAGGCATTCCCAACCTTAATCTTTCAAATTTTCTGCTGAAATATAAAATATATTCAGCATAAGCGACCGTATCTTCATCCTGGATTATCAATTAATTTTTGGCTGTAAACAACTTGTGTTTGCACTGCGCCCTAGTAGGCTTTTGTAGGTCCCTAAATATGTTCCACCAAGATATCTCAGAACTAAAACTCATTCGACAAGATACATTTGCTCAGTATTAACACGTTCTAACTTCCACAATTTCTCCAGGTATTTTTTTCAATATAAATTAAAAAAGAGAAACAATAATAAACAACAATAAATTACAGCAAAAAAATGGCTGACGGAAAAGGTCCTGAATTGGATGGTTCCACAGGTTGGTTACCCCCGGGGAATATTATAAGTGGACCACCAGTTCCAGCACCTGCTGGCAAGCTCTCAACCGAAGACATCTAAATATCTAAGAAAAGGGCTCGACAAAAGAAAAATTCAAGGAATTCTTTGATAGAGCTCTCTAAAATATCAGTGGATTGCGATGCTAGCTGAAACTACACGTGGAGTTTTCCTGCTTATATGAATATCATTATAAACCAGACCAAGATCACCGATGATGGCGATCACCAGATTAACTCCATGCAGGATAAAACAGAGCATTGCAGCAGCAGCAACAAATCATATATATTTTGCAAGTCAACGAATTTATTAAAATGACAAGAATACCAGCCATGTTGGAGCGATTTTTAGGATGTTACTGTTCAATTTTATGTGATTTTGAGGACTAAAAATTTATTACGAGGAGCTATTGAATAAACATTACCACTTTTCAAGAAGTTAAAACAGCATACAAACATTGATCCTGGTGTTAAACATAACCTTATACCTGTAAAATACAAAAAAAAACCTGAAATCGATCCATAGCTACAATAAAAGGCATAAAATAAGCTTTTCTGTTTTAGCATTACCACTGAACTGATAAAACTCGGTAATATGCGAGTGTGAATTTGTGAATCCTTGAAGCATCTTCAGATTGGGAGAGGGGATATACGAGTATTAATATTAGCACTAGCATTCCGCCGTCAAACAGCGGCTGTCTGCAAAGAGAAACTCTATTAGGGATTCCTTGAAATTAGTGTGTTGTTTGGGAGGCACAACACATGGCATATGCTGTCCCATGCAGTGAATGTACTGGCCATTGTGAATCCTTGAAGGATTCTCTGATTGGGACAGGGGATACATCAATATTAAAACATCCTATATTCTGTAGGGCCCGAAATGCTCCTCTCTGTTACACACATTTGTATCTTGAGGTACAAAGTTGGAATCAAGAATTTTTGTGTGTTTTACACCAAATGTTTGCCAATTTTGAAAATGAAAAATCCCGGGCAAACAGATCCGGTTTGCTCAATTTATTTGTTAATTTCTGGTTGCGAATGGCAAACAAACTAAATGCTTTAACGATTTAAAAGAGAACGCGTGCAGCCCAAATCTGTGGGTAGATTTCAACAGCGAAACAAAATGTTAAAAAACGCTGCAAATAAACAGGAAAAGCGAGCGACAGCAAATAAGCAAACATAGCGCAAAAGGGCCAAATGAAAATGAAAGAAAACGCAAAAAAAAACAAAAAGTTGAAGGGAAATTGCAAGGAAAGGGCAGCGGACGGGTGAAATTTTATGCAGGCGCAAATATTTTAAATGTTAACAATAAAACATGCGCACAGTAAATAAATGCACACATGTGATGTAAACAGGCTGCAGGATGGCAAACAGACAAACAGCGGAGGATGCAAATATACAGGCACACAAAAAAAAGGATACAAAAAACCAGACGCAGGGCCTAAAAGTATGCAATGGCTGTGCCCCCGAAAGAAGGGCCCGGCACCCCACCACCACATTCAAACAAAAACCGCTTAAAACACTTTACTATCGCATTTTGGAATTGTTCAAATATTTTCGCTCTTCTTGTTGTTGCTGCTGCTGCTGCTGCCGCTGCCGCTGCTGCTGTTGAATTTTTTTCTATCCCCCTCCAGTCTGTCTTTCTCGCAAATACAAACAATTAAAATCCTCAAATATTTGCGCCAACTGAAACAAAAAACAAATGAAAAAAAAAATATATCAACTACAGAACAAAACAGAGCAGAGAGAAACAAATGTGAGCTGGCTGTGCAAAGAAAGTAGTAAACAAAAAATAAAAAACGAGTGCCCGTGGAAAACGCCACAAAAAGCGGGCTGGCCGTACGGTCAGCAAATTTCAAAAAAACACACACTATCGTTTAAATAGAAATTTGTTGCCTTGGCTGGCGACTTTCTTATTTATCTTGAGCATTTATTAACCTTTCTGTGTGTTACATTGCATCTGCAAAATGACTTTCGAATCTAAGGGCATTCATCTGAAGAAAATATAAAATCAAAAAGACTTTACCTATGTTTGATTATTCAAACATATTTGTTTATTTTTCTGACCCCAATTCGGCACTTTCCTTTTTTTGGTTCTTGCAATACCAGGGGTATATTTAATTCGTTTGAATGTATGTAACAGGGAGAAGGAGGCCTTTTCGACCTTATAAAGTCTGTATCTTCTTGCCTAGATTCATGCCTACATTTTGGAGACTTTAATAGATAGGGAAAAACGAATTGGATATTCAGAATTTTCTGATACCAGCTCACTACAATATCGTTTTTTAAACTCTGCTACCACTCTCGAAAACCGCGAAATTCTCAACAATTTTAGCTCCATAGGTAGTAAATTCAGATACATAGGTATGGGTAGAGCCACTATCTATTAATGCTGTAAAAATCAGCCGGTTATGCCCCACAATTTCTATGCTATTATAATGATTTACAAATCGGGTAATTAACTGAGAACTTGACTAAAATCGCTCTGGTTTTGTTTCTGTTTCGTCCAGCTGCCCTCAATTTATTATTTGTTTATTTGCACAATTAGTGTTGCTCCTGTGTAAATATGTCTCTGGCTAATCGATTTCCCTGGGACATCTTTTCAATTGCAAAGGACAACTCGAAGTTGCCACACATCTTACATGTTTGTGCTGCCACAGAAATGTATGTAAAGCGGCGAGGCATTTAAATAAAGATATAGTATGTGCAGAGATACGTATAGCATTCATGTGTATGGGTAGATGGAAAGGCATTAGCCGGAGAGTTTTGCAGTTGACGGCATCACGTGGCTGCCACATGGATTCACGGTTGCCCTGCCGTCCTTTTTGCACACCGCCGGCTCTTGCTGGAGCTCCTGCCACCGGAAACTGCACTCCATTCCATCTGGGGAGGAACGACGACATCAAATCATTAGCAGTGCATAAAGCGTGAAACCAGACACAGACATGCAGATGAATTTAAACTATTAGCTGTGGCAGCTGCCGGAGGAGCAAACTACTCGTACTGTGTTTCTGTGTTTCTCCCTGCCAACAATGTTGGACTTTTCCAAGGTGCATCCCTCGTTAGGCAGCTGGATTTGGTTTTGGACATGCTCGGCGATTATAGCCCGGTTCTTGCACCGAGCAAAAATGCGAATCCACAGCAGAGGAGCCACAATCAAACTATTGCACTTTATTGTAATGATACGAGTAGAATAAAGATTACAAAGCAACAATGTTTGCGTTCGATCTTTGAACTTTAATCAAATTACAATACCGCTTGCAAAAAAGCTAAAATTGTACAATTGCTAAATTTAAAGAACCATAAAGGAATGCAATAACCTGAAATTTTTTGTCCTGCCCTAATTGGGACAATTATTTAAACACAAAGGGAAACATAAGCCTCTGTCCCTTGTCTCAATTCCGATTTTCATGCGAACAACATGGCGTATACGTAATTGTTTACAATGTAACTCTGAGAGCAACATTTTTGCAGAGTTATTGCAACAAAGCTTCGGGTTTCACAACTCACTAAGCGTGCATGCATTATTTCTGAACATAGAAGGGTTTTTTTTGCCCCTTGCCCTGCAATCTTCTGATTCCTGGTTGTAGGTTTCACTCCTGCTTCTGCTTTTACTTCTGATTTTGCTGCTATTTCAGATTCGGGTTCTGGTTGACATAGCCCGCCCGCCCGGCTGGCTGCAATCTTTGCCTTCACTCTCGTGTGAATATAAAAGATGCAAATGAAAAGATATTTTTTCCATTTTCCATTTAAATTTTTTAGGCCGAAAGGAGGTGGTCGGTGAGGTACGGCGATGGATTCGGGTTTCGGATTTCGGATTTCGGATTTCGGAGCGGATGCGAAGATACTTGTACAACAAATTTGTGGAGCAAAGTTGCAACGTTCGGTGGGGGGAGGGGACAGCGATGCTGTGGCATTGTCACACAGTTGCCGTGAGTAGTAGTGTCTGGGCAAAATAAATAACTCGGTCCGGGTTGTGTGCATATTTTGTAACTACAACTTCAAATAAATACAAAATATTAGTTAGTTGTTGGTGCTGGCCGTGCTGCTACGGACAACCATCATTTGACCAACTGAAAACAGAAAATATTTGCACAGTTTGGCAGGTTTGTGTGTGTTGTGTGTGTGCTCGCATTTGCATTGTGTTGTGTTTCGTATTTTGTATTTATTCTTTACGAAACAAATCGAGCACAAATGGCCAACTCATTGGACGAACGTCTTTGCCTATTTTTCGTATTTTCGAAATTGTGGTTTTAGTTCTAGTTTTGCACTTTTATTTATGCCAAAAGCAAGGCACGTCCCCGGCATGTGTGTGGGAAAAGTTGCACTTTTCCAATGTTGACACATTGCATAAATTTTCGTGGCTAATTGTGCCGAAGTTGGATTCGTAAGCTGGAACATTCAATTGCGGCCCAAAGCGATGCAGAAATAAGTTAATGATGCTGAAATTCGTTTAATTTTGAATGCCTGGGCATCGGGCATTACTTACCATTAATTGTTGACCGACTTTGGCGAAATGAAAATAGATAGTAAGCTAATTAGGTTTCCATATGTATTTCTCTTTATTTCGCATTTTCAATTTGTTTTATCGTGTTGTTGGGGGGATGCAGTGTTTTGTTTTTGTTTGCGCGTTTTTTTGGGGGATATTCAGATTTTACAAGTACAATACAAACATTTGTTTTCGCCCATTTCTTATGTACATACATAAACACAAAACCAACTAAATGCTATTAGGTTTATTTGAATTCTGCTGTTGTTCGAGAGACATGGAATTTCCGCATTACGCGGCGAACATTTAGTTTCTTATTCATTTGGGCTGTATTTCTCATTAGTTTTGATACCTTGAAATTGTTTGGATATTCACGTGGCTTGTGTATCTCATGCAATATGTAGTTTCTCGAATATTTGTTATGGTTTATCTTTGTATCTTTGTATGGCTGTAGCGTAGACATTGAACGGTTGGCTTAGTTCCTTAGTTTGCTTAGGTTTTTCTATAGTTTTGCTTAGTTTTCATTTACTTCCTCTGGGTTTTGTGTTTTTCCGCTTTCCGCTTTTCCGCTAACTCGATCAATCGCTTTGAACACGTACACACATATGTATTACTTGGGTTGTCTTACACTTGTAGATTAAACGTAACTTTGATTTGCCAGGCGATCCGTTATCCTCTATCCACTTGCCACAAAAAAAAAATATTTCCTATTGATATCTAACATTAAATTTTTGTTATCAGTATTGTATAGATTTAAAATGTATGCCTCCCGCCCCAAATTCCTCCTTCCCCGGGCAGCTGCTTATACATTTTTTACCATTTGACATGTACTATTAAATATTATTCTTTCTTTTTTTTGGTACGTATATGAGTCAGAGTACTTCTGAGTAGTCAGCTTTCAGAGTTGTGTTTCTTTTTTTTGGGTTTTTCACTAGCTGTTTTTGGAGAGCGGAGCTGGATATGTGGATTATACATAATATGTATCGGGTAGTACTGTATTTCTTTTGGATATGAACACACACATTTTTTGTTTTGCATATTTTAGTGCTTGCCTTACACATTTCATTACTGCGAGTTGCTTTTAATGCTTTTGGCACATTTATTACGGTTTTACTTTGATTTACAATATATATTTCAACATGGAATTGAGCTGAACACGCGCACATGAAGAGTAGTACATTTGTTTTCGATTTTTCAATTTTATTTCTATTAAGTCAATGCAAACACCGGACACCTCGAAGTGTCGAAAATGATGCCACAATCCATAGAAGAGTCGGCATAATTCTCGGCTCGTCTTCGATATACTTTCGAGGATTTACTCCGGCATCTGTATCCTGTGAATGCGGAGATATGTTAGTTACTGCTGACATTGAGTGAAGGATGCAACAAAGGATCACATGGATATAACAACAAAACTATGCAATTATTTACACTTTTTGGGTTCGTCTAAACAATTCAACTCCCCTTCTTTCGCCGCCACAAAACCCCTTACACCTCCTCTATGAGCAGGCCTTACAATATATTTATATACAGAACGCTCGAGTAAACACTTAAGGTATATAGATAGATATACATATATAAATCGGTACATGTATATATATTTTTCCTAGCAAAAAAAAAACGCATCAAATCGAAGTTTGTAATCATCAACTCAAAGGCAATAATATCTAGTTATTTGGTTTTTGGTTTACTTATAGTTTAGACAACTAGAAATATGTTTATCAATATCGTTACCGCATTAATTGTATTTATGGTACGCATATATCTCTTTTTGTTTTCCGTGTAGTCGTACATACTTCAGAGTAGCTAAAGCCATTCAAAGAACCGAACACCATTTATTCTCGATAAGTTTTATAGTTGATTTTTCATTAATCTTAATTTTCTCATTTTGTTGATCATTTTTTGTTTTCTTTTTATTTTCCACTAACGAGGTAACATTTAAACGCGTTTTATTTCCACTTAACTACGACACTTTAGTTTCTCCGCTTCCTTTTGATTTAATATGCATTCAATTAGCCCCGACTCCTCCTCCTCCCGTTTTTTTTCTTTATTTTTTTTTTGTTTCATCCGATTTTCCCATTGTAATTAGCATGGTGGGGGGAGGTCAGTGGGGTCGGGGGTCAGGGGTCATGATTAGCCGCCCCCGCTTTGATTAATGTCCGGAGTTTCCGGGCGGAGGGATGCGGATGCGAATGCGGAGCTGGGATCCTGGGGAGCTGGGGAGCAGCGGAGCTTTTCCATTGCATCATAATCTTGTTTGTGTAATTACAATTGAATTAAGCTATAATAATCTTATTCTGCCACACCGCCCCGCCTCCAACTCGTTGACCTGGCCCAGCATCCCGGCAAGGACCTTTCCGCCTCCTGCTCCTCCTCCGTCTCTGTCGCCGTTGCCGTTGCCGCCTTCATCTTTATGTCCTTTTGGCTGGGCATCTCATTCTTTTGTCTGCCATCGCCTATTGTGCGGCAGCAGGACACTGTTGTTATCCTTGCTTTCGCTATCGCCGTTAATAATACCAATAAGGCTAATAGAAATGTCCCGATTAGCCGCCTTGTCCCCGGGGCCGGGCTGCGGGTGCAGATCCCGTGATTGGGCACCTGCTCCTGGCTGCGGTCCTTGTAGAGCCTGCCGTTGGTGTTGCGTGACCCGTCCTCGTGCCGGTTCTCCTTCATCGTCGCCTCGTGCTTCTGTTAAATGAATGGTAAAAAAAGCACACAAAAGAAAAACGGTCAGGCATGTGGTTTATGGATTTGCTCATTCTTCAACAAGTGTCTGCCAAGGATCCGAAGATTGGGGTGTATATCTTGGATTATTACTAATACTAAACACACAAGTATAAACCTTCTTAATGTTATCCTATTAAAAACACAAATCCAGACACCTTTAAAACCTAAAAAACAAGAACAGATACCATGTACTATACCTATTTCATTATCAAAATTCCGCTTAAATATTTCAAATGGTTAATAAAACGACATCCTGGATTGGCACTTGCAAAGACCATATCTTCATTAATTATTGCTCGATCTTTATAAAACGTGCAACATGGATGGATATTTGAATTTTGTGCTGTAACCAAAAAGACTTATATCTTTTGCTTCAACAATTTCGATGATATTGTCACATATGTGGAAGAAAATACGGTTGCAATGTATCAATATCAATTATGTGAGGATTTGGAAAATACGGCACTGTGAGGCCCTTTTAAAACTAGTTTAAAATTATGTTTCCTATCAAATTTATACCATGTACCTTTTATACCATGTACCTTAAGGTACAAATGATATATTAAGTTTGTGCAATGTAGGTAAGGAAGCGTTTCCGACTCCATAAAGTATATATATTCTTGATCAGAATCAACAGCGGAGTCGATCTAGCCATGCCTGTTCGTCTGTCCGACCTTCTGTCCGCCTGTATGTATGAACACGTCGTTCTCGGAGATGGTAAGAGCTAGAAGTGTAATTCTTTCTGCTTTAGGTCGGTTATATACATATGTACGCAGGTTGAGTTTATTTCAACTTTTTGCCCCGATCTCTTCCGCCTTCTTAATTTGCATAAATTGTATTTTCTTCGATAACTTGGACAAAATAAGAACTAGAGACCTATTTCTTTTTGCATTATGTCCGTTTAACAATTTATGTTTCCCAATATTATGTCATTCTTGCCACACCCCTTTCCGCGCTTTCTTTGTAGTTTTTGTTTCCATTCTCCAACGAGAATAGAACAAGGAACCCGAGATGCCTGTCTTTTCCTCGATTCAATTGGATGCGGCGGTTAGGGGGGGAAGGATGGATCCTCCCCCGCCAGGGAAACAACTGGAAAGTGGAAATGGAAGTGGTGCCCGTGATCCAATGGACAATGATAAACATAAACATCCTGCAGTTGCAACGCAGAACTCGCAGAACTATTTTCTTGGGTCCGATCCAGGTTCGAGTTTCGGAGGCAACTCTGTGCACGTGCAACTCAAAGAGGGTAGCGACAAAAAGGGTTGTCAAGTTGTCAAGTAGCCCTGGGAGCCGATAGATTCTAACTATCGGTATAATTAGAGCGTCTATATTCTATATTGTTTAGTTAATAAAATAGAGAAAGTTTCAGAGCTTACTCACATTTTCTTTTTACTATTTTCTCGTACATATAAATGTTTATGCCATGTACCTAAAGGGGCAAGGAGAAGGATGCGTTTCCGATCCAATAAAGTATCGAAATGTCGTTCATAAATTTTAGTCACGGCCCTTTTCGCCTTTTAAATTAAAGGTATTAAAATCTACGGCTAAATGCTCACCGTTCCGGCTAAATGTTCACCTTTCCTTCTCAGTGTCAACTCTGGATAACGTTATATAAATTCCTACATTTGGCATTCACAAGTCATT
>JAJJHQ010006602.1:560028-619477 GCA_021223825.1 Drosophila ironensis
GATTTTTGCCACGCCCCTTTCCGCCCTCGTATTTGCAAAAAAATCGATATCTTCGAAAAAAAAAAGCTAGAGGCATAATTTTGAGTCCAATAAGTCTGCTGATCGTCAAACACGTGCATGCAAAATTACGTTCAGATCGGACAATAAATATAGAAGATATGGCCAATTAAAGTTTTACCCACCCCTTCTCTAGGCAACGGCATGCCGCACACAAACGAAAATTTGGTGAATTATTTGCAAAAAAAAAAATAAAATCAAAGAAATGGTTCATAAAGAAAGGAGGTACATGGTATCTCGTTGTCGAGAAATCTCGACTACAGCGTTCCTACTTGTTTTTTTAAGAACCATTTGAACATAGAAGATAGGGTGAGTATGGTACATATGGGATATGGGCCTGGGTAGAAACTGNAAAAAAAAAATAAAATCAAAGAAATGGTTCATAAAGAAAGGAGGTACATGGTATCTCGTTGTCGAGAAATCTCGACTACAGCGTTCCTACTTGTTTTTTTAAGAACCATTTGAACATAGAAGATAGGGTGAGTATGGTACATATGGGATATGGGCCTGGGTAGAAACTGAACAACATATTATACTCGCAGGCCCCCGACTTCGACAAGCAGCCCCTTTTGCCGATGGTGAACTACAGCGCCGAGAAGCACGATCAGAAGGCCTTCAGGGCGATCGTGTAGCAGCCGCCATCGTCCAGACATCGCCATCTCCGAGTGGGGAAGCAGCAATTGCAGCTGCAGGACTCTAGCGCCCTGCTGCATCCCAGTGCAGCACTCAGTGGACGCCACTACAGGGTGGGCAAGCAGCAATAGCAGTTGCAACAACCGCAATTGTACAGCACACCGGTGCCACAGTTTCTGGAGGATCCGCTGAATAGAACAAGGAACCCGAGATGCCTGTCTTTTCCTCGATTCAATTGGATGCGGCGGTTAGGGGGGAAGGATGGAACCTCCCCCGCCTGGGAAACAACTGGGAAGTGGAAATGGAAGTGGTGCCCGTGATCCAATGGACAATGATAAACATAAACATCCTGCATTTGCAACGCAGAACTCGCAGAACTATTTTCTTGGATCCGATCCAGGTTCGAGTTTCCGAGGCAACTCTGTGCACGTGCAACTCAAAGTGGGTAGCGACAAAAAGGGTTGTCAAGTTGTCAAGTAGCCCTGGGAGCCGATAGATTTTAACTATCGGTATAATTAGAGCGTCTAAATTCTCTATTGTTTAGTTAATAAAATAGAGAAAGTTTCAGAACTTACTCACATTTTCATTTTACTATTTTCTCAAGTTCTCGTACATATACATATTTATAACTTGTACCTAAAGATGCAAGAAGGATGTTTTTCCGGCCATATAAAGTACATTTATTCTTGATCACCATCAACAGCCGAGTCGATCTAGCCATGTCTGTCTGTCCGTCCATTTGTATGTATTAACACGTCGTTCTCGGGGATGATAAGAGATACAGACGTAATTCCATTTTGATGTATGTGCGTTAAGCATATACGAAGAATACTTATGTCGTTCTTGAATTTTAGTCACTGCCCTTTCCGCTTTTCAATTAAAAAAAAAAATTTTTTTCTTTAGATTCGTCCATCATTAAAATGGTGTGACCAAGATATAAAAATCTACGGCTAAATGCTCACCGTTCCTTTTCAGTGTCAACTCTGGATAAGTTTATATAAATTACTACATTTGGCATACACAAGTCATTTTCATTTCTGAGTTGGAATTGAGTTATTGTAGTTTTGAATTTTAAAATTGTTTATTGTTTATTTAATTTTTTTTTTTTTAACACTTGGGATGATTACATTAACAGCCCTTAGGAAATCGAAATTTTTTTTATTTTTATTTATTTACTCATTTTTTTTTTTAAGTATAAGATTTTAATATAAAACACTCTTGTTGGTTTCCCTAAAAAATGCCCGGCGTATTTCATACCGAGTCTTTTCCTATTTTTTTTTTGTAATATAAAACACGATTTGTGTTTCCTTTTAAAAATGCCCGGCGTATTTCATACTAAGCCTTTTTCAATGATTTTTTTTTTAGTATAACATTTAAATAAACACTCTTGTTGATTTCTCTGACCAAAGCCTGGCGCGTTTCATACCGAGTCTTTTCCAAGGTTTCTTATACCATGTTCCTTAAGGTACAAATGGTATATTAAGTTTGTGCAATGGTGTATGTAACAGGGAGAAGGAAGCGTTTCCGACCCCATAAAGTATATATATTCTTGATCAGCATTAACAGCCGAGTTGATCCAGCCATGTCCGTCTGTCTGTATGAACACGTCGTTCTCGGACATGGTAATAGATAGAGTTGTAATTCGTTTTGCGTTAGGTCAGTTATATGTGTACACAGGTACAGTTTATTTCAAGTTTTTGCCACGCCCGTTTCCGCACTCGTATATGCAAAAATATCGATATCTCCAAAAAGCTAGAGATATAATATTATGTCTGCTAGATTTGCTGATCGCCAAACACGTGCATGCAAACTGACGTCCAGATTGGACAATAAGTATAGAAGATATGACCAATTAAAATTTTACCCACCCCTTCCCACGGCAACGGCAAGAAAGGTACATGGTATCTCGTTGTCGAGAAAACTCGACTACAGCGTTTCTACTTGTTTACTTTATATGTTGATTAGCCCTCAAAGCACTTGGGTCAGCCTACATTAACATTGGATCCCTTTTCAAAAATTCATCTATAGCCTTTTAGCATTATATTCTCGATTTGTGCATTATAGAATTTGGAATACTTATTGCAGTTTTTCTAACTCACCGTCACTTCGTTAGTATCTTCATCGAGACGAGAATGCTTTTTGCCGGGACGCTCCATTTCTGAAAATTCAATAAATATTACAACACAAATATAAGGGGGAGTTAAAATGAAGTTTATTTAAACTTCAGCATCTGAGAGCTGGACTAAAATTATAATAAATATACGAGTATGCGCTCATCGCAATCAAATGTATAATTTTTGTATTGATTGTGAAAATGTGTATATTTGAAGACGAGCTCTTAACTGCGGATTAATCCGAATTGTATTCAATTTTGTAGATACTTCTATTGTATTTAGGAAGCGAAATTCAAGACATTTTGATTTAAGATATGAAATTCTGTATGTGCTTCGGGTAGATTTTAGGAAGAGCCATGAATTGTGAGTCAATCCTGTTTCGAGCTCGGGATAAAATGGAGATTGCACGTACCGTAAAGTCGAATGGTGCCCTCGGTGTCGCCGATGCTGTTCTTCGAGATGCACTTGTAGCCCCCGAAGTCGCTCGACTGCAGCCGCCTGATGTGCAGAATCATCTCGATGGCGTACATGTTGTTCTCCTTCTCGGTGAGGGCATAGCGATCGCCGGCAATAATCATTTCGCCTGTGTTGCGGAAAATCCGGTTGCGGGATACACGGCGGGAGGCCAAATGAGCAGCAGCGGAAAACGAGAGGGGGGAAGGCAAATTTAAGCGGAGCCGAGGTGCGAATGAAGCCATGAATACGAAGCAGGGCGACAGGTGAAATGAGCTCCGGTTACGTGAGACGTAAGCCCGGAGGGATGGCTCAAGATATGCCCCATGGCCCGGAGAAAGCTGGGAAAATTGGAAGAAATGGGAAAGAGGCAGGAGAAGTGCTGATGCTGATGACGAGCCGTGGATGATGACATTTCTGGCATCGCCGACGGCGAGCGTCACGTTTGCAATATACGTCAAATGCACTTGACAAAAGAGCCCGCCAGGCACTGCTCCTTTCTTCTTTCAACCATTTCCCGACCATTTCTCCATTTCTCCGGCGCAAATGGGAAGGGGAAGGGCGGGAAATATTTGAGCTTCGAACACGAACCAAATAAAGACAAATTGCGGCATTGAAAGGTTTATAAAGTTTCAACGAGTCACAAGTTCCAGCTCCAACAGATGCTAAATGAAAAATTCAATTCGTGGCTAGTGCAGGGAGCTTTTACGTTTTACGTTTCCAGGGCTACACTTGGAAAAACTCATTTTCTTTCAGTAGAAGCAGGTCAAAATTGGATATAAAAATAACATAATTTTATACAGTGAAATATGCGCTGAAACTTGCACGCTTAGTGTTTTGTAGGCGGAGAGAAAATCTAAAGAAACTTTGCAAGAAAACAGATAAGTTCCTCAAAAAAGTATGCACTAAAATGGGATCATTGCGTCTAATAATATGCTTAAACTTTTTTCTTAGCCACAATTTTCGTGTTCCCTATCATATTCGAATAAATTTTGTAAGAAAGGCGATGTTACTTGTTCGCACTGAAATATAACTTCAACCATTTTCGCCTGTGCACGCTTTTGCCTCGCTTTCTTTTTTGTCGGTGAGTTGGAAAAGTTTTGCGACTTACCATTTTCGCGCTGCCAATAATTGATGGCCTTCGGCGATGCCTCGACATTGCAAATTAATGTGACATCCGTGAGGACTGGGGCGCCGACCAATTGATTTGGCACTTGGACCAGCGGATGGACTGCAAAGGAAACGGAAGCCAAGTGAAAATGCTGTGAAATCAAAGGTGGTATGAGGTTACCCCCCCTAGCTGGGGGCAATTGTAAAGCCATCAGTGACCTTGCCACCGCTCCCTCCTATCCCTCCCGAGCTCTATTCCGTTTTTTTTTTGCCCGATTTTTCGCAGGACTAGACTGGCAATTAAGCTGGCCACAAGGGAGCAAGTCAAACTTCGAACCCTTTTGTCCAACAACTCGGTTTTCGGATTCCGGATTCCGGATTCCAGCTGTGATTTTCTGCCCGTTTTTGCCGCTTCGCTTGCTGTTGTTGTTGGTTAATGGCAGCAGCAACAACAACTGATACGATTTTAATTGAAAATGAATTATTTTGTTGTTAGAGGGATAAGCGAAGTCCTGATCCCGAGTGGTCATCCAGTGGCTGGTGCAACCAGCACGAAGGAGGAAAGCGAAAAGTGGAAGCCATCTCCAGCCACTCGCCCACTCGCCCGGTCTTGGATTGAAATCCATTGGTTCAATGGAAATTGCAGCTCTCATCCATCGGAACGAGGATCCCCAAAGGTTTAATTATTCCACCATTTCAAAAACGAGTGGCGGCCAGGGGCTTGAGAATATCCCAGCAGGTTAAGGAATCAGGGGGTGAAATTTTTGGCCCTCAAATTTGAAAATATTGTAAATACTTTCAAGGCAAACTTTCAGCGCAACTTGGTGTTTATAAATTAATGAATTTTTTCACATTAACATGTTATGTTTGGCATTTTAAAATAGTTTGCACTTCACACTTTGTTGAGGTAAAAGTTTGTGAAATTTGGCGATAGAGCATTCGAGGTTCGGCCAGGACATGCTTTGGAGCTTTTTCATGTTGTTCGTGTCGTGCTGAGATTTTTGCTATTTGTTTTTGTTTGCAGCTCTTGTTGATTTTTTCACCTCTCTTGTCTTTGAAGCTGTCTTGAAGCCGCCCCCAGGGAGCCACAAAAGTCAGGGAGCTGCAAGGAGCGAGGAGAAAGGATCGGGAGGCCAAGGACCGCAGGCCGAGAGGCCACTGACCATCATTGTTTTTTGGCCTTTCAGCTTTTGCCCTTTTACATCCCCGCCGGCTGCATTGAAGCGTTCATTATTGGTCAATTTATTGGATTTGTGCATGCCGTCCAGTTCGGCCAGAATTCCAGGTCCTTGGTCCTTGGTGCTTGGTCCTTGTTCCCTTGTCCTGGCTGGCTGTCTGCATGGGACAGCATATGCCATGTGTTGTGCCCCCCAAACAACACACTAATTTCAAGGAATCCCTTTAGCCCGCCACTTATTGAAAATTCAATTTGTCCTAATAGAGTTTCTCTTTGCAGGCAGCCGTTGTTTGTCGGGGGAATGGTAAGTGCTAATATTGATATATCCCCTGTTCCAATCAGAGAATGCTTCAAGGGATCACAGTGACCAGTAAATTCACACTCGCATGTTACCGGGTTTTATCAGTTCAGTGGTAATGCTAAAAAAAAATTCTTATTTTATTCCCCTTTTATTGTAGATATATATCAACTTTGTATTGTATTTGTTTGTATTTCTATTATACAGGTATGGTATGTAGTTATGATAAACTCCACGATAAATGTCTATATGCTGCTTTAATTTCTTGAAAGGTGGTGATGTTTATTTAGTCTTACGAAATATATATAAAACATACAAAATATATAAAAAAAAGCCTATCCTTTGGCTCCATTTCTCCTTTCCTTGCCTACATATATGATGTGTATAAAAAAAGCCTCTCCTTTGGCTTCATTTCGCCTCTCCTCGCCTACATATATGATGTGTATAAAAAAAGCCTCTCCTTTGGCTTCATTTCGCCTCTCCTCGCCTACATATATGATGTATACTTAATAACTATTTTGTTTACTGATCCATTAAAAACGGCAAAGGCATCCAGAGCAGTTTTGATTAGGATATCAACGTGTCTCCTTGTTGCTCCTCAAGATAACTTTCAATGTAATGCGGGTTGTGACATCGGCTACATCAGTCTAACAATTATATATAATATATATTTTTTATATACATATATCTACAATAAAAAAGGATTATAATAAGAATTTTTGTTTTAGCATAATTACTGAACTGAACAAATCCATGTAACACGCGAGTGTAAATTTGTGAATCCTTGAAGCATTCTCTGATTGGGTCTGGGAATACATCAATATTTAGTCTTCCCATATTTTGTATGGTGAACAGAAACTTCCTTAGAAACGCACCAGCATGGCTGTAATTTTGCGGTGTAATTTATCGTAGTTTATTGTTTTTCTTTTGTTTAATTTTTATCAAAAAGAATACCTGGAGAAATTTTGGAAGTTACATCTGATCTGTTTAACGGGTTGATTGATACCGAGAAAAATCGTAACGAGTGCTGACCTAATGTGTCGTGTCGAATGAGTTTTAGTTCATAGATATCTTTGTGGAAAATATTTGAACCAACACAAACAAAAGCCTACTTAAGGCGCAGTGAAAACAGAAAGTTTCGGAAAATTGATAGATCAGAAACTTCATAGCCCACTCTTGCATAGTTTATTTCTTTAGTTTATTTAAACAGTTTTGCAAGAATATGTAGACAATGTACATCCACAATTTAATGAATCATATTTAGTACAACTGAAGAGCTTGCGAAAAAAAAAGAGAATATATTGCGGAATGTATACAGATGTATGTGCAAATCTTTCAACAACCTTCAAACACCGAAAACTTGCATCCCTTAACAAAATTAGAAAAGATCTATTAAACAAAAGAGTTTTATTAAAAGCCAGCTGTTCCCACAAAAGCATATTCAAAACAACAAATAGATAAAAAAAACACTGAAGCTTGAAATAAGAAGACAAGTCGGAAGAATTCTTCCGTGGCTTTCTGTTCTTCGACGGCTAACCAGCTAATCACACAGATCCCAAGTGCTGACGTCACAGCAGCCAAATTCAAGGGGGATTCTCAAAAAGGTGGCTCCTTTGTTTGGGGGCAAATAATTTCGACCGAGGGGTATAAAAGTTAGAACCGCCGGTGGTTTCTTCAATCAGTTGGCGTCTGGAAGCGTCGGCGAGAAGAAGAGTCCCAGAGTCATTTTGAAAATGCGTGCCTTCACAGCGATTCTCCTGTTGGCCCTCGTGGCGGTGGCGGTGGCCCAAGGAGGCGGCAGACGCGGTGGCCGCGGCGGCGGTGGTCGCGGAGGCGGTCGCAGCATGGGCGGATCCAGTGGACGGCGCAGCGGCGGAGGCGGAGGCGGCGGAGGAGGCGGTGGCGGTGGCGGTCGTCGCGGTGGACCACCTGGCTTCGGAGGTCCTGGCGGTGGCGGTCCGCCCGGTGGACGTGGTCCTGGCGGTGGCGGTCCGCCCGGTGGACGTGGTCCTGGAGGACGTCGCCCACCACCACCACCACCCTTCTGGCCCGGACGCCCGTGGGGTCCCTGGACCACCACGGAGAGCAGTTCCGCCAGCAGCAGCACTACGGAGACCAGCACCTCCTCCACCGACAGCAGCTCCACCACGGAGGCAAGCACCTCATCCACCGAGAGCAGCTCCTCCGACAGCAGCTCCTCCACCGACAGCTCATCTTCGGGCAGCAGCAGCTCCACGGAGGCCAGCTCCTCCACGGAATCCTCCGGTTAGATTGCTCTGCCTGCTTGG
Source organism: Drosophila ironensis (assembly GCA_021223825.1). Classification (NCBI taxonomy): domain Eukaryota; kingdom Metazoa; phylum Arthropoda; class Insecta; order Diptera; family Drosophilidae; genus Drosophila; species Drosophila ironensis. The sequence continues at coordinate 568,159 of JAJJHQ010006602.1, forward strand.
CAGGTTGCGAATAATTCTAACACTAAAATGTAATATTGTGTGCAAGTAAAACCAATCTGGCTAAAAAAGCAGCTCCCTTGCAAAAAAAATGGTCTTTCTTTTTAATTAAGTTCTATACTTCAATATGTACATATGTATATGTATAACATATGTACAAACATGTACATATGTATATGTATAACATATGTAGCGGTATTGCAGAAAATTGTCACACATACTCAGAACATTGCATGACTTTTACATTTTGGTTGGTTTTTTCCTGCTTTCTGTTGATGCATTTCCAAATTTTAAAGAGGCCGTATTTTAATTTTTGCAACACTGAAACCTTGGGTAACCCTGGCAGTCCTTTAAATTATAATCTTCCAATCTTAAAGCGATGTAATTAAAACTTCTGAAATTTATATCACAGTATGTAAATTTGGCTATTAAACGAATATTTAATAAATTGTTTTTGTGGGAATTTAGGGCTGACCAAACTGTCTTTTATATATGCATATAAGTAAATATATTTTTATTGAAACCTATTTTGAATTATCTAATATTATATTTTATCAGTTTCGGGCCGAAGCAGATAAATAGACGTGATTTTTGTAGCTATCAAACAATTTTGAAGTTTGACTTGGCTCGATATTTTTTTTTGCGAGCTTTGGTAGCCCTGAAGAAAGGATTTTCATAATTTCCAACACTGTGTTTTTTTGCGCTAGCACGTTTATACCTTGGCAACTTTCTTTTCCGTCTTGACAGCTGAAGTAGAAGGACGTGCTTTGTCTCAGAAAAAACGAAAAAAAGTTTAATTGAAAAAAATGGAGCGCGAAAATAATGCAAACCTTGCCAATTTATCAATGAAATTAATTGACGACTTGTATAATGTTCGCGTACATTTTGATGAGCTAATGCATGCTGCCAACTCCGAAAATGGTGAGTGTGGACCCAATTTTCCTATTTGCAAATGCATATACATTCTTCCTTTTAGTCAACGGAGAAGCTTCTCAGGCTGCTCCCAAAGCTGCTACCGCTACCCAGGCTCAAGAGGCTGCACCAGGTGAAGACCAGAATGCTGCTCAAAATGCCATCCGAGGTGCGGCTCTGAAGACTACCCTAGGATGTGGCGTGGCTTCTGGGCCCGGTTATTCCCGAGGCTCCGCCCAAGGCTACCTCCGTGGATTTGACCAAGGTTTCACCCGCGGGTTCGCCGAAGGGTTTATCGAGGGCTATAACCGCGGCGCTTCACGTCGCTTTTCTCAGGGCTATGCCCAAGGTTACTCTCGCGGGATTGCCAACGGATACGCCCAGCGTAGTGAGCAAAGCTCTGCCCATGGCGGTGCCCCAGAAGCTGATCAAGCTACTGAGGATCTTAACAATTTCACCGCCTCGAACTCGGAATCTGTTTCGACCCAGGAGCGCCCTGGCAGCACAAACGAGGCTGTTGAGGAAAAAAACACCGATGCTGACGAGGAAATGGTCATTGATGAGAAGGAGAACTTCAACACAAACGCTTCTAACTTGTAAACCCAAATACAACGCCTAATAAATGTGCGCATTTCGCATATTTTTCTGGGATTATTTTGAAATTTTATTGGGGTGGGAAACACAGGCAGGGGAATTGCGCATGCGCAGCTGCCAACAGTGTAGATCCTCTATGGGCAGCGCCTAGCACTTTTTGTTCCGAGTGCTCCCAAAAACAAAAAGCTGTGAATGTCTCGACAAGAGGGGATTAAGTGCTCGGAATTTGACGGTGAAAAGGGAATGTGTGAAGAGAATGTCCCGAGCAAAAGGGAACCACCGTGAGCAAGTGCTCGGAATTTGACGGTGAAAAGGGAATGTGTGAAGCGAAGGTCTCGATCAAAAGGGAACCACTGTGAGCAAGTGCTCGGAATTTGACGGTGAAAAGGGAATATGTGAAGCGAAGGTCTCGATCAAAAGGGAATCGAAATGTGCACGTCATCCGAAGTTGACGGTGAAAAGGGAATGCGTGAAATTACACAAACAAAATTTGTAGAACCAAAAAATCGGACGTAAGATTCTTTTTTTTTTTGTGGTCTGCTCCCAAGCTGAAAATCTGTGCCCATCGCTGCCATAGAGTATTCTTGATCAGCGTCAACAGCCGAGTCGATATAGCCACGTCCGTCTGTCTGTCTGTCTGTATGTATGAACACCTCGTTCTCAGAGATGGTAAGAGATAGACGTGTAGTTCTTTTTGCTTTTGGTGTGTTATTGTTGCAGGCAGATCAAGTTTATTTTAAACTTTAGCCACGCCCCTTTCCGCCTTCGTAATTTGCATAAAACTGTATTTGTATTTTCTTTGATAAGTTGGACAAAATAAGAGCTAGAGACCTATTTCTTTTTGCAATATGTTAACTACTGCGCAGATAATGTCATTCTTGGAATATTCCCACGCCCCTTTCCCTCTTATTTGTAAAAAAATCGATATCTTCGAAATAGTAAAAGCTAGTCCACTAATCGTCAAATACGTACGTGCTAAATTACGTACGGATCGGACAATAAATATAGAAGATATGACCATTTAAAGTTTTACCCACCCCTACCCTCGGCAACGGCATGCCGCACATGCTGGGGTGACGTCATCCGATTCTTCTTTGACTTCAATTCGTTCGCACGTGCAAATGATACATACAGAAGTGTGTGCCCAATACATACAGAAGTGCATGTATGTGAATTATTTGACAAAAATAATAAATACAAAGAAATGGTTAATAAAGAAAAGAGGTACATGATATCTCGTTGTCGAGAAACCTCGACTACAGCGTTCCTACTTGTTTGTTCCTAGTTTATTTAAATATACTGTGCACGTGTGTAAGGTTTTCAGACTGAGGAAAAACCTGCCGCTGCTTTGGCAGGTAAAAACAATTGAAAATTTAAACCTTCAGAGACAAGATTAGAAGCCACTTTTGGTTTAAGATAGCGTGCCGACGCACCTTTCGAAAACCCTATTTATTATAGATATAAATATGGTTCCGCCTATTAAAACCAATTTCAAGGTACTTATCATGCAAACCCTCGATGCCCACACCTTTGATACAAATTCAGCAATAAAACATATTTTTTCAACTGTTTAATTTGAAAGATTAATTGAAATTATCCTTAAAATCCCGAAATTATATGAACTAAGTTTTTTACATGCGACGCTTCTTGGCTGGCGTTTGTTGATCCACGGCTCGCCTCTTGGTCCCCCTAGGCTTGTCATCATCTGCTTCTTCAGCGGCTCTCCATTCAGATCCTCTGGCGACTATACCTCTTCTTGGCTTCTTGGTTGGCGTTGGTTGATCCACGGCTTGCCTCTTGGTGCCCTTAGGCTTGTCATCATCTGCTTCTTCAGCGGCTCTCCATTCAGATCCTCTGGCGACTATACCTCTTCTTGGCTTCTTGGTTGGCGTTGGTTGATCCACGGCTTGCCTCTTGGTCCCCTTAGGCTTGTCATCATCTGCTTCTTCAGCGGCTCTCCATTCAGATCCTCTGGCGACTATACCCCTTCTTGGCTTCTTGGTTGGCGTTGGTTGATCCACGGCTCGCCTCTTGGTCCCCCTAGGCTTGTCATCATTTGCTTCTTCAGCGGCTCCTATGGCGACTGTACCTTTGGCTTCTCCTTTGGATGTTCCTGGTACGTCATCGTCTGATCCTTCAGCGGCCCTTTGTCTTGACCATTTTTCGGATTCAGCTCTGGATGTTACTGAAACGTAGTCTTCTGATTCTTCGGTGGGTTTTCGTCCCAACCATTTGCAGGCCCCAACTCTGGATGGCCCTGTCACGTCATCTTCTGATTCGTCAGTGGCTATTTGTCTTGACCATTTTTCGAATTCAACTCTGGATGTTAGTGAAACGTAGTCTTCTGATTCTTCGGTGGGTTTTCGTCCCAACCATTTGCAGGCTCCAACTCTGGATGGCCCTGGCACGTCATCTTCTGATTCGTCAGTGGCTATTTGTCTTGACCATTTTTCGGATTCAGCTCTGGATGTTACTGAAACGTAGTCTTCTGATTCTTCGGTGGGTTTTCGTCCCAACCATTTGCAGGCTCCAACTCTGGATGGCCCTGTCACGTCATCTTCTGATTCGTCAGTGGCTATTTGTCTTGACCATTTTTCGAATTCAACTCTGGATGTTAGTGAAACGTAGTCTTCTGATTCTTCGGTGGGTTTTCGTCCCAACCATTTGCAGGCTCCAACTCTGGATGGCACTGGCACGTCATCTTCTGATTCGTCAGTGGCTATTTGTCTTGACCATTTTTCGAATTCAGCTCTGGATGTTACTGAAACGTAGTCTTCTGATTCTTCGGTGGGTTTTCGTCCCAACCATTTGCAGGCTGCAACTTTGGATGGCCCTGGCACGTCATCTTCTGATTCGTCAGTGGCTATTTGTCTTGACCATTTTCCGAATTCAACTCTGGATGATACTGAAATGTAGTCTTCTGATTCTTCAGCGGCTTTACGTCCAGACCATTTTCTGGCTTCTCTCCTGGATGTTCCAGAAACGTCGTCTTTTGATTCATATGTGTTACTTATTAGTGACCATCTGCTGGATCCTCCTCTGGATGTTCCTGAAACGTAGTCTTCTGATTCTTCAGCGGGTGTTTTTGTTGACCATCTGTTGGCTCCTCCTCTGGATGGCCCTGGTACGTCATATTCGGATTCTTCTTTGTCGCTTACTCCTATTAATCTGGCGGGTCCTCTTGTGGATGGCCCTGGCACGTCATCTGTTTCTTTAGAGTGTATGTCTCTTAACCATTTTAAGACTGCTCCTCTTCCGGACAGTCTCGACGATGATCTCGTGGAGTGAGACCCAAATGATTCCACAAATATTTTGACACCCATGAAAGCGTTCCACGATCGTGCGCTGTTTCCCCAATTCAAGCAACTGGGCTGCACCTCTGTTGGCTGCTTGGTCTTGTTCCCAACAGCTTTGGCAGCTCCCACAATGGCAGCCCCGATGGCGCCGCCAACCGCCCCCCCAATCGCGCCCCCAACTTCTCCCCCAATAACTTTCCCAATTGCGCCACCAAGTGCGCCCCCGATTGCGCCAGCAATTAATCCCCTAGTTGCTCTTGCAAATGATCTTTTAAGTAGTCCCGAAAATCTTTTCGTGAGGCGAGCCTCACGCTTGATCATGATATTTTCGGTCTTCTGAAGCTGGTTGTTTTGACTTTCCTCATATATAGGCTTCACTTTTGTTGGGTTTTCCGGCTTACCATCTCGTCGGGGAGTGAACACGATATTCGACACGGCATCGACCATGACGACTGTGTTCTTGTCTACCGGGGTTAGACGCTGCTTGAGGGAAATAGGAAAGCTGTGAATGTACTCGTTACTTTAAAATATGTATGACTAAATTTTCCGGCTTGTGAATAATATAGTTGTATAGCTTTTAATGAACTGAATGAAAAATCTCAGCCTGCGTTAGGAGGGAAAATCCAAATTCACGGGGCAGGCCTACTTCGTGAGTGATTGCAGTATTTGGTTGTACTCTCGTTTTTATACCATGTACCTTAAGGTACAAATGGTATATTAACTTTGTGCAAATGTATGTAACAGCCAGAAGGAGACATCTCCGACCCCATGTCTGTCTGTGTGTATGTATGAACACCTCGTTCTCGGAGATGGTAAGAGATAGACTTAGCTTTTGGTGTGTTATTGTTGCAGGCAGATCAAGTTTATTTCGAATTTTAGCCACGCCTCTTTCCGCCTTCGTAATTTGCATAAAACTGAATTTTCTTCGACACATTAGCCCATAACTTGCACAAAATAAGAGCTAGAGACCTATTTTGTTGCATTATGTCCGTTTAGCAATTGGATTTTTTCCACGCCCCTTTCCACCCTCGTATTTATAATAAATCGATATCTTCGAAATGGTTAGAGCTAGAGGAATAATTTTCAGTCCGCTAACTCCACTGATCGTCAAACACGTAATATGTATATGTACAGACTATGTACAGACCGGACAATAAATATAGAAGATATGACCAATTAAAGTTTTACCCACCCCTTCCCTAGGCAACGGCATGACGCACACGCTGGGGTGACGTCATCCGTCTATTCTTTGACTTCAATTCGTTCGCACGTGTATTCATACAGTAGTGTGTGTATGTGTGCACCTGCTGATTTTTTGGATGTCAACAAAAGAATATTTGGTTAATTATTTGAAAAAAAATATAAAAAAATGGTTGATAAATAAAATAGGTACATGGTATCTCGTTGTCGAGAAATCACGACTACAGCGTTCCTACTCGTTTCTTTTTGTGGTCGGCTCCCAAGCTTAATATCTGTGCCCATCGCTGGTGTAGATGTATAGCACGTGCAGACATGCATACATTTCTGTACGATTGTTTGACGGATTTAATGACGTGATCCGGCATTTGCAGCGTCATGCGGATCAAAAGCAAAACGAATTTCAGCTCTGGCTCTTAATTTTGGAGAAAGATGTATTCATGCATAGACAGAGGAACATGGCTATATCGACACGGCCTTCTTACTTTTACAACAAACATTTGCACAAAAGTAATACGCCATTTGTAATTTTAAGAACATGGCATAAAGATAAAATATCTAGTATATTACGCTATCAAAGTCGGTCTATGAAGTTTCTGATCTATCGATTTTCCGTAACTTCTGTGTGCACTGCGCCTTAAGGCATTTGCCTGTGACCCTCCATCCTCACATATTTTCCACCAGATATCTCTGAATTTAAATTCATTCAACCAAGACATGGTACATGGTATAAAAAGTATGAAATGATACCCTTAAAATTCCTTAAGCATATGCAACATACATATCGGTGGTATCAACAAATACGAATAATTTGAGAAATTTCAGCAGGAAATCAGTTTGGCGGGAGGTCCAATTATTCGACAACCTTTTGCAGGGCAACCACCGGCCCCCGAGCCACTTAATTTTCTGATTAGAATCAATCAAAAGCTTGTGGGGGATTTAACCTTTAAGGCGGGCGCGGCACTTAAAGCGAGTTTTCCGCCTATCACACAAAACAGGCACTCGCAATTGGGACTGGAAATGGAAATGAAAGTGGGAATGGAAAGTAAGAAAACGAATTTTTGCGGCATAGATAAAGGAAGCAAAATAAAAATGAAAATTAATTTTTTTCGGCAAGGTGGAATCAACAGGATATGTATGTATGTATACTGCAAGTGTGTGGTATGTGCAGAGAGCTCTTCTAACGTTGGAAAAATGGCGCCACATTTTCACGACCGTGTCAATATAATTTTCAGATAAGATCTCGCCAAGCTGCTGCTCTAAGTTCCCTCTTGGCTTTGCACGGCAAAAAATTACCCAGCAGCTATTCTTAAATATATTTTTAAGGAATTAAATCATAGCAGAAACAGGGTATATTTCAAGCTTAAGGTTTATTAATTTGTTCTTATTTTATTTGTAATGTGCCTTAATTTTTTCCTGTTCTTTGATGTCATCCCGTTCCCTGAATTTTTCTTCCCCGTTCTTTTTACCAAATTGTCGTCGTTTGAACTTTTGCCCCTTTTGGAAATTTCATTAACTTTGATGCGGGAAGGTAAAACACGGGGGTTTTTAAGGCCACTTGCGCGGGACCCGGCAGGGGGTCTGCCGGGAGGGAACTGCCCTTAACAATTACCACTTCACAAGATACGTGAAAAACACACGGAATATAAACACACATGTGCTGCCCGCTCTGGTGTTTAAACTTTTACTGCAGAAACGTGACGTTTACCGGCCCCGGAATAACACTATCCCCTAACCCTTTAACCAGCGCTCCTTTTCGTTATATTCAGTTTGCCGGTCTAATGCATTTGGAAAGTTTGCCGGCCACGTGAAGGAAGCTGCCGGATATCGAAACGGAAACACTTGCAGTTTGCCGCCGCTGCATTATTGCTGCGGTTCTGTTTCCCCCCCATTCCTTTCTTCCTCACCATATGAGTTTGCACTGTATAAAGATATAGGTACGAGTATATATGTATATACGGGGGTATGGACTGCACGCACATCACATCCGAGTGGGGCTATAAGTTACCATTATGATTATTATACGGCATTAGCTGCCTTCCAGCTGCCATAAATCATGGCAAGCAGCAGCAGCAGGTGGCGCCACCACCCATTTATCATGCCCCTCGATATCGGTTCACTTTTATACCCCGTACCATATAGCCACCCACCCGTGTGTTTGGCTATTGAGTTCTGTATAGTATATGGCCGGAATGGCAGGGATACTCACAGTGCACCTGTAGCTTCATCCGCTTGCTCACCGTGGGCGGCACTCCGTTGGAGGCGATGCACATGTAGGCGCCCATTTCCGATCGCGTGACCTTTGACAGCGTCAGCATTTCGCCCTCCACGGCCGAGGCTGCATGGGGTAAGGGGTAAGGGGTAGAGATGTGGAAAAACAAAGGATATAGTGTGCAGGCAGACATGCGGTCGGTTAGTCAGTCAGGCAGTCAGTTAGTTTGGAAAGTTTTCCATTGCCTTGGTGAGGGAGCGCTTACCTTTGGTTTTCTGGTGCACTCCATTGCGGGCAATTATCTCACGGCCGTCCTCGCGGCGCCAGGTGATCTTTGGCTTGGGATGGCCCCGGGCACGGCAGACCAATTTGGCGGATCCGCCCTCTGGGACCATCATGTCCCCGGAGGTCTCCTCGTTGATGATGTCCGGCGGGATGACCACCTCCAACGTGGCGGTCTGGGGGCGAAAGAAAAACTCCAAGGTTGAGAGGAAATCTGCTGTGCAAGCTCAATATTTATAAGCTATAATTTTATAACTGTTTGGCATTAGGTTTACTTGGGAAGTTCTGCTTTTTCTTGGGTACCTATTAGTCTATGAGGTACTATCTATTAAATTTTAATAATTTCAGTTGAGTACCGGGTATTTATTGTCGCCAGAGCAGCTCATTTTGTAATGACAGTTAAGAGACTTTTGTAATATTTGTAATTGGCCAAGAAGTTAACTCCTGAACAGTCGCCCGGAATTAATTCACTTGGTCAGAAACTAAATGAATCCAATAAAGGACCAACCACTCTCTAAGCTCCTTAAAGCTTTATTGGCAATTAAGGACTTGACAACGAGGAGGAATCGACTGACAAACAGGATTAAGGCAACGGGAAATAAGTCGGCAGGATTAGGGCCAACAACAGGTCAAGAAAAAGAGGAAAAGCATAAACCGGCTTATCAATTCCAGATACTATATGTTGGCCTTCCTCCTCATTCATTGTCCTGGTCAAATGTGCGACAAATTTACATCTCATTATGAAGGCCTCTGCTGATTGCAGTGTCCAATCCCATTTGGAACACTTGTATCGTTTATTTTTGCGTATATTTTACATTTGTTTCATGCTGCGGTCGCTGCCTGCTAGCAAAAATAACCGAATTGCTGCTATCATTGTCCTTGTCATTGTCATTGTTCCCGCTGCAGTTGACAGTTGTGTCATAAAATAAAGTTGATGTCGCCGAGGACACAGCGAAAAAAATGATTAAAGAATCGCAGCGGAGATGATGCAGTCGGCAAAAGGGTAAAAAATTGGTAGAATGCCGGAAAAAAGCTTCAAACGAGCCAAGCGCGAAATTTATACGAGAGGAGCTGGCTGGGGTGGAAAAAAAAGGCTTAAAAGCAGGACATCCAGATGGCTGAAAAGCAAGCGAGAAAGCTCGAGAATCGTCAAGCCTGTTTGCTTTTTATTTGTCTCATATTTGCTTTTCACTCAATTCGCTTTGTTAGGTTGATTTTATTACAAGCCAGCCCCCGCCAGCCCCCGCCATCATGCCGCTTTTCTCTCGCCACAGATACGAGTAGTACGCCCTGCCCCCATCGGGCTGGCTGCTTTCAACCGTACTGGTTGCATAAATGAAATGAAATTGAAAACGCAATCGTTTTGCACATGTCGGGTGGGCGTATAATGCGAACGGTGCGGGGCAAAGCGAGGGGCGTGGCCGGCGGAAAAGCGGGCCAAGGGGGAAAATGAAAATGCGAGAATGGGGCGGCAGGGCGGCAGGGCGGAGCTGCTGGATCAAAACAACAAAAAACGAAGAACTCAATTCAACAACTCAACTCTCGGCGCGAGTCGAGTAGCAAACGTCACATGAGATACTCTGGCAAGTAGGTGCACTTGAAAAATCTATCGTCCCCCAAAAATAACCCAGGTAATTCCCATAACTTTCCTATACCTTTAAGGACTAATAAAAAAAGGAATTGTGAGAAATTTTGCAATATAAAAAGGGATATTTATTCATGAAAATTATCAACTTAGTTCCCCTCTGTGTAGGGTACACACATAAGCGTTCTTTGATGACGTCAACATTGCAGTGGCGCAATGTTTGTTATTTATTTTTGTCATTAAAGCGCTTCATTGTTTATATATCGTGTTTAAATGTCAGCGCCTCCCCCAGGTCCCGCGAGTGTATGGGTGTATGGACATGAGCAAACACAGGGATTGGGGCCAAAAAAATGGGAGGCCGACATTCCTGGAAAATTTTCATTACAGTCTCGGGAAATGCCTCCTTTTTTGTTTCGCGCCAGTTTTTTGTCTTGCCTTCGTTGTCCTTCGTCCTTTCAACTGAAAGTCGATAGCTTCGATCCTTTGTCAGTTTTCTACAAATTAAGCAGCAGAAAAAAACTACGAAAAAGGAACTAAGCTGAAGCTCACAAAGGCAATGAAAAATAGTTTCTGCTCCAGGTAAAAATACGAAAAACACTTAACTGTATCAATTTCTAGATTTACCTAAGAGAGAGAAAATACAAAATGGGCAAAAATTCTTGTTGAGCCTTGAAAATGTAAACTATTTGATTGCCCTGCAGGATGCTTCAAAGCTTTTCTATTTTCCGACTAAACTGAGGGAAATGCGATATCTTCAATTCAGTTTTCTATTTTCTTTGGGACCAGCGCACAATTGCTGCTCGATTGGTTTTTAAAAACCAAAACCAAAACCAAAACCGAAACTTCGGTTTCAATAAAATATTCCAATTTGCTTGCATTTCGATGCAATTTAGGTAAAATCCAACGCAAACCGTTCACACTACGATGGCGTGGGTATTAGGAATCATCTTTTAATAACATACTCGAAGCTTACTTTGGATTTCGCTGCATCAGAAATAGAAATGAATACTAAAGTTGCTGCATGCATGCATGGGGGAATAATTAAGGGACGGTGTGTGTGCTTACCTGCATCTTCATGGGATCCGTGTTGACCTGACACATGTATTTGCCGGAATCCTCCATTTTGACGCTGCGAATGTTGAGCGTCCATGTGTTGTAGTCGTTGTGCGTCACCGATAATCGATCATTGTTGGTTATCACGTGCTCGTGTATGGCCAGAATTGCCTTGGCATCGGCCTTAATCCAAGCGACCTGATGTTGCCAGTTGCCAAATGGAAATGGGAATGGGAATGGTAGCGGGAACAGGAACGGGAACGGGAACGGAAGGGGGGCGTTGGGAGGGATATGTCCAGGATAAAGGGATGGACGCATCGTTGTTGTTGTCCGGTTGATGACAGCGCCGTTTTGTGAGTGTTGGGATGAAGACAACGTTCGGTCGTTGTTGCATGTCAAAGTGTGTCGTTTTGTGTATTGCCAGGATATACAGGATATACAGGATGTGTGTGGGGATGTGGATGAGCGCCAGATGTTTTGAAATTGCAGTTTGATGTCCCCCCGCCCCCACCGTACCGACCCGATTGAGGAAAAAGTTTCGGTGTTGTTGATGTTGGCCAACGTCGTCATATTTGGTTAATGCCATTATTGGCAACATTCCCGCATTGTCGTTTTGTTGTTGGTGTGTGGCATCGTGTTTGTTGTTATTGTTGTTGAATCGCCCAAGTTGTTGAACGTTCATATTGTTGTGGTGATTATTGTTGTTGAAAAATTTCCGTTCGTTAGTTGAGGTTTCGTTTTTCCAGGCCAAGCCAAGCCAAGCCATGAAATCGATTTGCGGATATATTAGAATTTAGTTGCAGTTTCGTTTTGTTGTTGTTGAGTGGTTGGGTGGGTTGGTGGGTTGGTTTGGGTGTTTTTTTGGGTGGATGCAGCATGTGGCACAATGGGTGGTGGTTGAAAAAAAGTTAGGCATTGGTGTCAGTATCGTTGACAATGGATTCAAAAGGAGAACCGGCGATAGTGTTGATAGTCAGTTGTGCGGGTTCATTTGTTGTCCGTTGTCCGGTTGTTGTCCGTTCGTTGTTGTTTCCAAAGAGGTTGTTGCAAGTTTTTGTTGTTGTTGTTGTCATCGTCAGATGTCAGCGCAATTTGACGCCATTTCCATTTTCCACCGAGCAGCAGCCCCAATGCCAGCAGCCACAAAGTTTTTGCAAGTTTTCGGTTTTCGGGTGGGTGGGATTGGTAGGTTTTTTGGGTGTTTTTTTTTTTTTTGTCGGTTTTCCGTGGTTTGCAGATTGTACGAGTTGGTGGTGTTGTTGTTATGGTTGGTGGATATGAAAAGGGATATTTCAAGTGCAATTAGTGGAATTGGGTTTGCGGTTTCGTTGGCCATTTGGTCAATGGTTTCGTTTTGTATTGTTTTCAGTTGGGTTTTATTTTGTGTTTTTTTTCGAGTATGAGTTTGAGTATTAGCGCATGTGTGTGGGTGGAGAGAAGAAACATTCAACAATTAGTTAACATTTTCCGCTCGGATGTTCGTATTTCTTATGCATTTCTATATTTTTGTTCTTTGGTTTTTTCGTTTGTTTTTATTTCGTTGGGTTAACCAAAGAGGAAGGATAAAGTACAATGGGAAATGCCGCTCACATGTGGCTCACATGCATATGCATGTTTTTAAAGTCAGACAGATAAAACGGATACAAAACAGGAAACAAAACCCACAAAAAAAAAGGGAAAATGGAAAAGGGAAAAAGGAAAAACCAGGGTAAACGATATAAGAGAGTACAGAAGATTCATGAATAATGGGTGCAGTTGGCGGTGCGTTTTGAAGCGGCTAATTAGTTGGCATTAACATGGCATGCACAATTAGAAAAAAGACTGGATTAGGGCAAAAAGGAAGGCCTGGAAAGGATGGTAGAATAGCAGTGAAAAGCTAGACGCAGGGCGATGTTGCAACATGCAGTCACATATAGGTTGTCCTGGAAAAGCCCTCCGCCGCTGCTCCGATGGGTTTTAATTAGCATTATGATGTGTGCCCAGCGAGCGCAGTTTACGGGTTTTAGCTAATTGGCTTAAGGGGTTTTTGTCTCTACGGGAATATTGAATAGGGAGTGGAAATGCGAATGCTATAACGAATGGATATGAAAACGGAAACACAGCAGCGGCCTTCCAGTTGAAAGAATGATCATAATCGATTTATTGGAAATAGCCTTATTCAATTGTCATCTATCCAAGAAAATGTCCCCCAAAATTTCAAATCGATACGTGCAGTATTAACTTTGAAAAGGAAAGGTCGGGTGATGTTGTGGGGTGACCTAAAACTTTAACGCGATTTTTTTAAAGCCACAATTTTCCATATTGTGAAAATGCATACACATAGAGCGGACCTAAAGCAAAAAGAATTACACCTCTTACCATCTCCGAGAACGATGTGTTCATATATACAGACGGACAGACAGACGGATAGACGGACGGACAGACAGACAGACATGGCTACAATGACTCGGCTGTTGATGCTGGTCAATAATATACGTCAGTATATACTTTATGGGTTCGGAAACATTTCCTTCTCCCTGTTACCTAGGTGCTCAAAGCATACCTACAAAATTGAAAGAGTTTATGGCTTGAATATGGTTCGAGCTAAACAAAATAATACCCTTTAGTTCTTAAATTTTATTTCATAAATTTCCCCTAACTAAATCGACAAGCAGAATGGTTAAAATCCGCTCGGCTTTGGCTTTCATCGTTGCTGATTGATTTGACTTTCGGCCATCACTGATGTGCCAGGGAATTTATAGAAAATATTGAAAATAAAAGTTGGTGAATATTTGACATTAGTCCTTTGATAACTGCCCCAAACCCGGCAGCTGTTTGCAGGTTATTCATATTGCAGCCAGTGCGACAATCCAATAAGCAGGAATGCCAATACAGCTGCGATCCCGGCGTTTGCTTTTTACCAATCTTTTTATACCGAGAGTGTCAACAACATGAGGGTTGGATCCCTGAGTCCATTTCGTCACTCGCGGGCCGAAGGAACGTTGGTTTGGAGATGGGGATGGGAATGAGAATGGGTATGGGTATGGGTAGGGGTACGGAGATGGAGCAAATAAATACCCATGGACAAGGGGCAACCGTTTGATGTTGCAGCGGGGCCGGCTCTGGCTCTGGCGCTGGCAATGGCGCTGGCGCTGGCGCTTTATTTATTTACTCAATAAAGCAAATTTATTGAGTAATGCATGGGGATGCTCGGGCAGGATATTCGGGGCTTCGAACAAAGGCTCAAGCGAAATGTGACGAAAAATCAGGCAAATAAAAAGGCGGACAAAGGCGGGAGGGAGCTGGGGCCCAGGAACTGCTAACAAAAAATGTTCCGGCAAGAAATGTAAAAAGGATTGTAAAAAAATGCTCAAATGTAAATGCAAATAAACCGGGCAAATGTCATAAAGTAAGTCTACAGTTACACACACGACTCTACAAGGACAACACGAGTACATAAAGCTATATATGTACAAATATATATGTATATAATAAAATGGTGCAAAGTTTGTTTCGGTTTGAACTCGGTGCGCTTGAATTTATTTTATTAATATTTCTCTGTATTTTACAAACCGAAAAATTGTAACTGCCAGCCCAGAAAAGTGGACTTGGAAAAAATATAAAAAATAAAGGGAAACGAAACGAAAAATCTTTGTTTATAGACAGAGATAGAAAGTGGATATAGAAGGGCAACATTGCAGCGATTTTGCATTGTTTTTTGCAGAGCCCTGATTCACAAGTTTCCATAAAAATTTGCTGCAAAGTAATGGGATTAGAAGGTACTACTATATACGTAGATAGGGCTTGTACTCTTCAGGGTATGTGCCAGTCGTTACGTTTGGTTCATACTCTGCGACCACCACTTTGCAATTTATTTTATGTTCACAATAATTTATTTGTATTTATATATTGTTTAAATAAACCTGACACCCGTAGCCAGACCATTTCATTCCATTTCACTCGAAGGCCCCGCCCTACGCGGCCCTTTGGTTGGATTGTTTTTGTTTGATTGAAACATCGAAGGATTTATTTGAAATGGCGTTTTTATTTATGATGCCATTTCGTTGATTAACACTCTTTGACGGGCGAACAAAATATCCACAGAGATTGTGATGCCAGACTGCCAGGATACCCATTGTATAAAGTCCCAAAGAGTTAGATAAACGTGTTTTTGTGTGCTATAATATATGTTACTTGGGACTAGGATTTTATTTGAGGCTACTTATTTTTCAGAAACCAAATTGAGACCGCGTCTATGTTGGTTTTCCCCCGCTCTGTTGATCTTGATTTGGATTTGCGTATGGTCATCGTTATTTGGATTGGACTAGGTTGGGTATCTATGAATTGCTTAGCTGGTACTGGTGTGGAGTTTGTCAGTGCATATTAAATTTTGAATATCGAAATTCCATCCTTAGTGTCAAATGTCTGGATGTGGTTGTCATGACGTTCACTTGATATACGTGTTATGGTCTACGCTGAATGGGAAATGAGGATGGGTCACTCCTCCGCCAATGAAATTTGCATGGACATGGTAATTTTTTTGGTTTGCGACCTAGAAGTCGCTGCCCCGGGAGACCACCTCCTTGCAGGTGGGACGCAGCAGGATCGTGTGCTCGAACTGGGACGTGTAGCAGCCCTTGATGTCACACAGCGGCGGGTAGGCCTTCACCACGGACTTGTCGCAGAGATCCTTGAGTGCCATCTGGTACTTGGTGGCGCCGCACCGCTCCAGCCACCGCCGGCAGAAGGCCAGGCTTCCGAAGTTGCGATTGATGCAGGTAAGCAGTTGCCGCGACGACTGGAGCCGGAGCGGGGTGAACGGCGGGTTGAACAGGCGCATGTAGTGCGAGCACTCGCCCACCTGCTGCACAACGCCGCGTCCGGTGGAGCCAAACGTCTCGATGGCATAGAACTCGCCCTCCTCCATGAGCAGGGCGCTGTTGGCATCGCCGGCCTGCCTGGGCCCCACATTGGGCACCTTTTTGCCCGAATGGATGCGGAAATGGCCCACCGAGTGCCCGTTCAGGTTGCGAATCGACTTCACCGGGTACACCTGGCCGTCCAGCTCCACCTCGTACGACTCCATCACCTCCTGGATGATCGGTCCAATGTCGCTAAGGCGCACATCGATCCCGGCAGCCCGAATGCCGGTATTGGTGGCCTCCCGGGCGGCCTCGAGCAGGGGATTGTACTTCTCATCGAAGGCCAGCGTGAAGGCGCAGTCGACGATCCGGCCCTGGACGTGGGTGCCGAAATCGATCTTGCACACGTCGTTGGCGCCCAAAATCGTTTCGTCCCCGGTGTTGGGGGTGTAGTGGGCCGCGCAGTGGTTCAGGGAGCAGCCGGTGGGAAAGGCCAGGCCGGCGTCCAGGCCGCGCTCGCCGACCAAGCGGCGCGCCACCTGCTCGAGGGTCTCACAGATGTGGACCATAGACATGCCTGGCTGGATGTAGTCCTTCATATACTTGCGGGTCTGACGATGGGCCTCGGCCGCCAGACGGAGCTGCTTGTAGATCCCCTCGCTCTGGCGATCAAGCAGCCGCATCTCCTCCGAGGTGAACCGGTCCACGGCCGTGGTGTCGTCCACGCACTTCTCATATTTCTGGATTTCGCCCAGCGGCATCTCCTTGCCGGCGAACTGGCGGGCAATCGTTGTTCTGGGGGCCACCAATTTGGGCGCCGCCTGGGCGCCACTCGGACTGGCGTCATCCTTCGTGTTCATCTTGGTGTTCTCCTTGCCCTCGGCATCTGCCTGGCGCAGTTTCTTGTTGTTGGGCTTGGGCTTCTTCGGCTTCTTTTCTGGGTCGGCGGTGCTTGGGGGCTGGTTAGCTAGAACCTGGTTAAGCGATTTCTCGCTGGATTTGGATCCGAAACTATCACTCATTTTGATTTTGGTTGACTGACTGGCTGGAGCTCTAGAACTGATTTTACTACAACACTGAATCGAATAAGATGCCACCGGCTACTGGGGGACGGAAATGTTTACACAACAATTCCGAAGCTACTATATACCTTAATAACATCTTGTACAGCAAACCTAAATCTAACAACAAAGTAAGCCAGGAAGTAAAGAAATAGTCTCGTCCATCGTCAAAAATATGATAAAATAATGTTCATATCCATTGAAGATTGTAATCCAGGGATTTTGTAATAAAAAGATCCCACAAGTCTTTAGAATTGGACGATCGTTTGTCTGGATAGAGTGTTCTTATTTATAGAGGTTCATTCTCGTAGCAAATGTGTGGACATTCTAGTATGAAATTGTAAGTAAAGAAATATTACTTTAAAAGTAAATGTTAGGACACTGTTTTAATGAGTTTAAGCCTTGAATAATTTATATTAAAGAAGTACTTAGTAGTTTATGTGAACGGGAGGAAGACCTCAAGGATGAGTCATGTTAGAATCGAGTTTTTGAAAATGCTTTCGAGAAAACGCTCCTAAACTTTTTCGAGCTTAGCGTAGCAATCCCAACCGTCACATTTCTTTATCTTTATTAGAAGTTTGTGTTGCGAAATAAATATAAATCATATATATTGAAAAGGCTGATGTTTGTTTTCTAATTGCAAGATAGTATGTACTCCCCCGTGATTTGGCTTATAATCCTGTAAAATATCGGGTATTGGATTTTCAAATAAAACAAAACAAAAGGAATAAAAATCATAAATATAGCCACCATGTCGATGGCTTACAACGAACTGACTGGCTGGCCACGCAGCACACCAAAAAGGGATAACAACCGGGGGCTTTAAAGAGATTAAATTCATGTTTATACAATGACTTAATTTGTCTTCATTGTTTACGCGATGCGAGCAGCAGCTTTGGAAGCCCCTGAAACAACCCCTGGGAGGCAGTGAATAAAAGCTATTTTACATTTATTATTGTTCTTATTTTTTGTATGTTTTTAACGATTGCCGATTGTTTATTGTTGTTAACAACAATCGCTTACTCTTGCCGGCCTGCTTCTCTTTTATCGCTTAAATTCCTTGCCACAATATACTATACAACGCTCTCCATAAAAAGTGGGTGGCTGGTTGGCTGGTTGGTTGGTTGGTTGGTTGGTTGGCTGGCCGGCGATGAAGTTGCTTTGTGAGTGTTATAAATTAAATGTGAGTGCTAATAATAATATAATACGATGATAAAAACAATAAGCTATGCGGCCTCGGTTTCGCTTTTGCATTGCACAAATTGTTGGGCCACGTTTATTTAAATTTATTTTGATGCCGCGGCTCGATTCGATTCAATTTGTTTGTTTCGTTTCGTTTCGATACGATTCGATATATATGGGTATACACATGTATATCTATATAATCGATTTGTTATTTTGTTATTTTCTTCAATGTTATCCTTTTGTTTCAGTTTCAGTTTAAGTTGCAGTTGCAGTTGCAGTTGCTGTTGCTGTTGCAGTGCATTGGTGCGTTTAATATGCAGAGTGCTTTCTATATACAAACATATACATATACATCCATATATATATATGAATGTACTTTCTATATATGTCATAAATATTATATGGTGCTATGGCAGTTATACTGGTAGTTAACTATAGATACATATATGTATTTATATATATACTTTTAGGTGCGCTTAAAGGTTACATAATTGCAATAATTTTGGTGCAGTTTGGTAATCGTTATTGATATTGGTGCCTTTTTGAGTTGGAAAATCGTTAGAAACTGGATTAGATATTTTATTGTGCACTTGAAATGGATAAATGAAACGAAAACGGAAACGGTAGAGGAACACAAAACGGAAACTGATTAACGAATAAGAGTACAACCGAAAACGAAAGCGGAAAATTCAACGCTGCACTTAAGAAACCGATACATACCTTGGCTGGGGCTGACGCACCGTCACCACTCACCCGATGACCCCCAAGGTTGTTCACCACGCACGTGAAGGTCGCATCCCGACCCTGGGCAATGGTCACGTTCTCCAGCGGAATCACAAAGTCCGGCTCGAAGGCGCCCACTGTTGAGAGTTGGTTGGAAACGGTAAGATCATCATTTCAATCGATAACATTTCCACGAAGAAGATGATACATCGATTGGCACGATTACCAACAACAACAATATTTATATCAGTTTGAGTATGGCAATGTGGTGTGTATGCATTTTGTTTGAAGTGTTTTAATTACATTATTTATCCTTATTTAAAGTATCACTAGATATACCTATTTTTAAAGGCTTTGCTTTTGTGATCTTTTGCAAGCAATGTTCCAAAGGTAATTAGTTTCGTCTATCGGAACTACATCAATAAAATACACAAAGGCATAGAGCTGGAACACTATCGATCACTAAATCGGTATTGATCGAAATGTGTTAAAACGATTGCCATTAGTGATTACATGCATACGAGGCGAAGCAGTGGATAATTGAATAATATCGATCAACAACGAATTCCCGATAGCGATAAAAATCGATAGTGTGTGAAATGAAAGAAGGATAGTTAATGCACTTACCCATGCAATTGCAGAACAGGAGCAGTAACAAAAGCTGCCAACGAAAAGCCGGCCCAGTGCCGCATGCGTTGGGCGTCTCAGATCCTGACTCTGATCCTAGTGCCTCCTCCGATCCTTTTGACGCCAATTTGTAGTGCTTGTATTGATTGCTTCGACTGGGTTTCAGATTATCCTTAAGGTGGTTATATCGGCCGACTTCGGCGATTCGCTCCATTGTGTTTATCAACATTATGTTCATCATAAGACCGTCCTACTGTCTGTGCGCATGACTTTTATTTCTATTTTCTTGGCTGCAAGAGAGTACAGAATTATATAAGCTAGTGAGGAAAAAAGCCAACGATTAACTTAAATTGGCTGCACAAAAGACACCCACTTTCCTATTACTTAACGCTCGTCTGTTATGTATTTCCATTCCCGCCGTTCTGTCAATTTGTCGAAATAAATAATCTAAATACACGAAGCCATGGCAGTGTTTGCCCTGGTATCTGCTATCTAGTATCTGGGTGTCTTGTAGCTGCATTATCTATTGACAGAGCAAGTTGCATGACCGTCTTACGGGACCAGGACTCAGGACTCAGGACTCGCAGCTCGAAACAGAGGATTGTAGACGGCAACTTGCCTCGCCTTTGTTTGGCGACGACAACATTTTTATTGCTACAAGGAGAAGGAGCTTCACAAAGGACACCACCAGCTGGTGGCAAAAAGCAAAGGACTTCTGACTGCACTCGCAAAATTTCCCAAAGGATTCAACATGGCAATAGTATCTTCCCAAGAAGTAAGTAAGTATTCTATGGTTTATTCACACCTACTAGTGTGAACAAGTGGTAAAACAAGTGGGTGTATTAAAATAATAATCCTGTCTTTGATTTATTCCTCACAACTTGCATTACATTTTTCATAAATATTAAAGAGACGGTGCAACATTTTCTCAGTGCAACTGCATTTGTCTTGGCAGAGGACCTTTCAAAAGGAGCAGGACAGGATAGCATCGGGACCCGCACGTGCCGCTATTTACATTTGCACGTAATAAATTCACTGGCGCAGGACGAAGGACGAAGGACGGAGGCCGAAGGAAGACTAGGACTCGCAACAGGAAATGTGCCCGGAAGTGCATATGCCGGCTGTCGTTTTGGACCGCGCCCCCCTTTACTTACTCTGCCCCGCTTCTGGCCTCGTTCAGCAACGTGTTGCATTCGAAGGACCCACGTCCTTTTGCAGCGCCGCATACACATATTTACATTGACGAAATTTAATGAGCTCACAAAAGCAGAGCCCAAATATTTGAGCAGCCAGGATCGAAGCCAGGACATTAGTGCTGCGGGGACGTGTGCGAGGCGTTTTATTAGATACGTGTCCTATCTATCGCCCATGTCCAAGTCAGCTCCCTCATCGCCGCCCCCCACATGAGAACCCCTTAATAATCAGCTGGCGGGGGGCGCTACGTCCACCTCCTTTTGTGCTGCACTTGGCACTTAAACACTTGCTTGCCACTCTTTTCTGGCCCAGATCAGGTTGTGGGATCTGCGGAACGACCTGCTAAAAAGGATACTTCCATCGGCGCTGTCCTACTTTGGTACAAACTACTATAGCTTTGCTTGACAACAAGCCATGAAAATCGGAGAAGAACTAAACTATTCAGGCAATTCATGAACCGCAGGGTGCTGGCTGCTCTTGAGCAAGAGTATTATACTATAGTTTTTGCATTGCATTCAATAATTGCATTTGCAAGGTAGGCCTGGGCCGGCAATCACCGGGTCAATTATCCCCGGACACAAGTCATATTGGAGTCGGGAACAATGGCTTTTGGGCAGCCGACAATGCGTTTACCCTTCGTTGCATTCTTGGGTGCACTAAATTGAATTACTGGCGATATTATTATATTGATTTTTCCCGCACACAACCGGAGCCAGGGCGGGTAAACAATATGGATAAAAATTACTTTGTAGCCGAGCAAATTGACGGCTCATGCTGGTGAAATTTTATTAGGGTCAGGTGGGGGGTGGGGTTGTGGGCTGACCCTTTTGTATCACCTGGGAAATTCCGGGCCCCCCCCTTGGCAAAGGCTTTTAATTGAAACAAAGTGCCATGGCTGCATGCTCAATATTAGAGAGTAAATATTGCCCCCGCTTTTCAGCTTCAGCTTTAGTTTCAGGTTCGGATTTCTGTTTCGGTTTCAATTTCTTCGCTTGAGACTAAAATAATTTACCCCCCTGCCGGGTGGCTTCATATAATTCCTGATTGTGCCCAGAATTGTGTAGGGAAATTGCTGGCATTTAATTATTACATGGACTTGCCGCAAAATACTCGTAGTTTTCTCTTTGCAGTTTCATCAGCTCCTGGAGCTTTAAGTAAATCAGTTGTGGCAGAAGCAAAAAAACAAAAGTAAGTAACAGCAGCAAAATGCCTGCTTCTGCTTGTGTGTTGTGTGTTGTGTGTTGTGTGTCTTCGGTTGTGTGTTGGGCTGTGTCCTTTGTTGCTGACATTTAAAATTACACACTTGGGAATGCATGGGCAGAGAATAAGGCGAACTTTTGCTTCAAAGTAAACAAAATTAAACACACACATAAAACAAGGCTGGCGGGGGGACATTGGGGCTTAAATGACAACTGGCCATCGACTGGTCATGGAACGTGCTTGTCCACCTCCTCCCCGTTCAGCGTTCAGACTTTTCCCATTTTCGCCAGGATCTGGAGTCCTGTGTACGTTTTTGGTCAATGTGTGGTCGTTGTCATGGTCAGCAAAACTTACATCTCGCGGCGCTCGTGGAAAACGAAAGGATGGGGCTTTTTACCCTCCCCCCCTCCTCGCACACACCCACCTAGGAGTATATCCTTGTATATCCTTATTTGCAGATAGTGGCATGACCACACATAGAAGTATGAAATACAAATATCGAGCACGGACTTTCTGATCAAATCAACTAGTTGATACCTCGTTTAAAAAATTATACTATCATAAACTTATTTATTGGTAGTTCCATTTTGGCTAAGATAAAATAACTAAAGATATTCTAAAACTGTAAGCTCTTTAGATTTTATTAAGAATCCCCAAGTTCCCTTAATGGAATCCTAAGCCGAGATGTCTTGAACAAATAAGAAACAAGAAAAAGTATAGCCAAAAATTGTTATATTATGTGATTTTGCTTAATAAGAGCTATTGAAGTATCCAATGAAATAATTTTTACTAGTTTTATAAATGGATCGGTCTTAAAAAAAAAGAAAATCAAGTGCTAAGCAAACTAGAATGTGCTTTTCAACGAAGAGGTCACCAATAATATAATAATATAATTCTTATAATATTTTATTTTGACAACGAAAGACTTGTAGGCCACTGTCCACAAAGTGGACACTGGACTATCAGCAGATACCTCGGGCAACAGAGCACTAAACCGGCTGCGTTGACCCCAAGGCAGACAGGAGGACAGCCCCCTTTGGTAACCAACATGCCCCGTTTTGCGGCCCCGCCCCTGGCTGGGAGTCGCTTCTCGTGTTAGTCTGGGACTTTAGTGCTGATGCGACAGATTTGCGAGACACTGGGACATGTGGCAAAGTGTAAATGAGCAGTCCTGTTCTGGTTTTGGCCAGCGGCGCAATTGTCACACCAGCAGCAATCCTCGGAATCCCAGTCCTAGTACCAGTCCTGGTCCCCTTCCCGCATTCGAATCTTCCGCTGCCATTTGGCCAAAGCACTGGAAGCACATGAATATGCGTGAGAGTCCTCGCAAACACGGCGCACATATCGCACCAAGAAAAATGCCAGCCCGTGTCATATTTTTATTTGTCCAACCACAAAGCGTTGGCTTCTTTTTCCCGCCGACCCCCGACCCGTGACCCCCGCCCACCCGGTCACGCCTAGCAGTCTAATTGAGCGCTTCGGCTTCGGCTTTAGCTTCAACTAAATCGGTGAACCAGGCGGGAGGAGGGCCCAAGCCCTCGTTGATATGCCATGTCCATGGCAGGACAATTGTCCCGTTCGCCTTCCTGATCCTTAGTTATCCTTGGTTATGCTCTGTCTCTGGGCGGCCGCACTGAAGTGGAAAAGTGCCCGGTATTGTGAAAAACGAGAAAAGAAGAAAACGCAGCAGCACAAGAGCCGATCGAAATCTGAGCAAAGGATTTGTTATCGAGGAAAAAGCGGAAAAACTGGAGAGGTAGCTCTTGTCCAGCCTCCTGCAAATGTGCTTAATTGTGGATTATTCTTCGACTCTCGTTGGGGATTTTCTCAAAAAAGTCGACTTGGTATATTGACTACTTTAACGCTGAAATATCGACAAAAGGAAAATGCTTTTCACTGCAATTACAAGGCTATTTTGTTCGGAAGATGCAGCCACATATAAGACAAATAATGCATTGGATTTATGGTCTAACCAGGTGATATGTTAAGAACAGCAGTAGTTGACATTTACCCTAAAGTGCACGGAAGCTAAAGGCCATGCCATGCTTTGTTCTGGCGATGCCCAGTTCTCTGGTCTCCCTGAAATCCTCAACCTCCCGAACCTCCTCCATCCGTAATAAGCCCCATCAATAGCCGACCAAGTCAATAAGCGACTCAGGGCAGCTGAGCTGGATTTGGGTTTGGATTGGGTTTCGGATTCGGATTCGGATTCCCTTGCCTCGGGTCGAGTCGAGTCGGGCTGAGTGAAGGCAATTGCCATCAAGTGCCAAATAAAGGCATAACTCGACAGTCAGGACACGGACAGCCGACGACCTGCCGTAAGGATATTTTCCGAGTGGAGGGGAAATTTCCGAGGAGGAAAAGGATGTGACAAGGAGGGGGGGACACACCGCGAAGGATGAGAAACTTAAGGCATAAAGATTGAAACTTGTAAATGGGCAAATAAAATGGAAATGAATATAATAAAGTCTCCGACGCGAAGCTTTCCGCTTTCCGCTTTTCTCTTGCCCGCAACCGCTTTTCTTAACCCGCCACCACCATCGCCCCGGGTCGCTGTCGTCGTTACTTATTCTTAACCCCCTGCTGCCTGCCTCCGGCCCAAGTGGCTGTGGCAGTGGCAGTGGCAGTGGTGGAGGTGGTGGTGGTGGTGGTGGCGGTGGCGGTGGCGATGGCAGTGGCACCCGTAGCCGCCTAAGTGAAAAGCTGACAAGCAGCTTACGTAAATAATGTCAACGCAACAATAAAAATAATAAACGAATTAGCTGCTTATTCAAGAGCCATGACCCGTGGGGTTCCCCTGGATCCGGGGGAGCGGTGGTGGCGGGTGCTGCTAACGCAAAAAAGGCAAAGTCCCCCGCCATCCTTTCGGACAAACATTCAAATTGACTTTGCGACTTTGAGCGTGCTTGTTGGGTTTACAATTTCAAAGAGCAACCCCGGAATGCGACACTCAGAAAATCAAAAAGCCCATACAACAAACTTTGATAAATTATTATTTGAAATGCTGCAGCATTAGGATTTAAAAGCATTTAAGATAACAAGTTCCAAGCATCACTCCTATTGATTTCAAATAAATTTGCTTGCAAGCAAGACGTTCCTTCTAGTTAATGGAAATCAAAATGTGCAAATAATTTCTTCATTTACTTTCCAGATAAAATGTAAGTTTCGGAAATTAAAGCTCTTTATTTCACGTTTTCAATTTTCCGGCTTAATGATTTCAAATTTTTTCTGTGGCCAAATGTGCGGAGTCATTTTTTGGCCAGTGCACTGACTTCTCTGACATTTGTAACTTCAGTCCATTTGTCTGCGCAGAGTTTGCTGGCTGGAAATGGAAACCAAAATGAGTCGGAGGACTCGCAGGATGCACGGGCCGGGGGACAAGGACGTTAAGATGTTTATGGCTTGTCAAGGATTATTGTTATCGCCAGCTAGCCAGGTATGCAAACAAACGGTTTCCCCCGGAATCCCAGAAACAGGAAAAAAAAATAACCTGAAAATAGTAGAAGCTGCTTTTTCCGACTTTCCACGCTTTCCCTGTCATGTAATTGCCGTGTAACATAGATGGCAGCCGAGACATGGCGTTTCGCGGGCATGGCGTTTGTTTTGGGGCTTTAATCTTTGACCAACCCAAAAACAAACCTAGAAGGGTTTATGGAAAATGTGAAATTTCGTTAGGGCTGCTAACTAATGGGTGGCGGCCAGAGTACATCGGTTTTATACTATAATTTCTATCTATTTTTAAAAAGTTCTAGTTATATTTTATTAAATTAAAACAAAGTTCTCCTGCAATAATTTATGGAAAATGTAAAATTCACCGAATACAGGTAATTAACAAGTCCAAACTTCTGTTAGATACGAGCTGAATTTATGAGATTCTCTTCCCTTTTCCGTTTCCGCTGAATGCGGAACAGATGCAGGACCAGGAGGAGCCAGAAGCAGCCAGGATCCGGGATCCTGTGCTCTGACAAAAGGATTACGTGGAGTTACTTGTTATTTGCAGCTTGTGCCTTTTTGGTCAATGCACTTTATAGGCTAAGCGACAGATTAATTTCGAGATTACGCTGGACCACCACAAAAGGGACTTGTGTCTCCATGCCACACACTCCCCTTCCCTTTATCCTGCGGCCCGTGTCCTGCAACTCTGAGTCGTGCCTGCCTTTCGACTCATTTGGTCGCCTGTCGATTCAGTCAACGTGCAAATTTATTAGATTAACAGCAAATATCAAATAGGAAATTAACTGTCGTCTGGACACCAGGTGTCCAGCACAGGGACGTCCCAAAAAAGGGGGGCCAGACACTCACCACCTGTCACATTGCGGTTGATGTCTGTCCATCTGTCCATCTGTCTCTCCGTCTGTCCGTCTGTCTGACTGCCCGTCTGCCAGGTTTGTTCCCTTTTTTTATTGGTCGCATTGACGTGCAGAAGTCTCAGCCCCTGGCTTTGGAAGGCAAATGAACTTTTTTGCGACAGGACTCAACGGTGAAGCCAGCGCTAGGGTAACAATTATGGCTAGGAATAAATCTAAGAACTGGTTTAATAAGGACTTGCGGGGCCAACTTGATTGATGGCAGCTTTAGGGAAAATTCTGTGCTTCAGAGATTATCATAGATCAAGTTGATGGGGGCGATGAAAAGCCGAACGGCTTGTAAAACGGTCGGGAATACAGTGAAGACTAAATTTAAGTGACTTGGCAAACTAAATTCAGTGCCTTCCTTGTTCAATTTCCTAGAAGGCTCCACTGTACAATACTGCTGACAGGCTATACAGACCAACAATTTGCTAGCCATTTTCCATGTGTCGGCTTCGAGTCCATCAGCCAGAAGATGCCAGCCGCAGGATGAGTTGGCACTGGAGTTGCAATCGGCCGAGTTGCAAGCAGACAGGGATACGAAATGTGGTGCGGCCAACAAGTGACAAGTGCCAGGATCACAGGGCGTATCCCCGGGGTTCAGACTTTGGAGCGGGGCCGTGGATGTACTCGTATATTAAATGCTACAAATAGCTGAATCCCATTCAATAGAGACAAAAAGTCCGAGGTCAGCTCTACGAATGGCAGGCCAAACACGACTTCCCGACTTGTTGCTATGCCAAATGCGTCGGTTTGTGAGCTTGTGGGGTATGCAATGAGTCAACGTCGCAAGGACACATCCTTTTTCATGTTGCCGTCGTGGGGAAGAGGGGAGCGAGTGGGTGTATATTGGCAGGGGTTAACAGAGAAAAATGAAAGAAAAGCCAGTTGGCTGGCATCTAGAGATGTACCACAATTGAAATATCACAAATTGAGGCAATCTAAATAATCGGAATATATTGAAATATATCGAAAAGTTGATCCAAAAATTTCATGCGTTGAAATTTGAGGTGTAAAAATACAAATATTTATAAATGCTTACAAGTTATATGTGCGGATACTTGAGGAAACATAGTTTCAGCGAATTTAAAAGCATTGCTTGTCTTGGAGCTTGGAGACCCATTTTCTAATGGCTTCTCTTTGCCATCCCTATGGTGAAGCCCAAAGGATGGATGAGCTTACTATGCATGCGTTTGCAAGCTTGGGTCCTGAGATGGAACTGGTTTGGGCGTTCCCTGCATGCCTTCCGATTTTGTCAGTTGAAAAGGGTTCGGGCAGACAAATTTTTAAATTAATGACAAAACGAGCACCGCGACACTGGCACACGCACAGACTTTTTGGGGACCCGGAAAATCGGAGGAAATGGCTCGGGAATTCCAAACGGCTCACCGCATTTTGTTTGCCAATGGAAAATCGTTTTAATTAAATTTCGCGGCCGGTCGACGAAATCGCAAAAAGCGTTCTCAGCAACTTCTGGCCAGAATTTACTCCGTTTTATTTATAAACACAGTATACTATACGAGTATACCAACGTGACCCCCTTTGTGTTGGCTTGTCCTGTACGAGTATTGTTTGCCAAGTGCAAATCGAATTGGAAATATGGCCAATTGATTTTGAGCCCTCATGGCGACATAAACACCGAGAACTGGCATCCGTTTTCGAACGCGAATATGTCAACAAATCGCTGCGATATCGGGGCAGGGGGCGGGGCCGATTTGCTCTTTATTTGTGCAGGTTTTTTACTTTCCCATCGAAACGCATTTACAATACAATTTCCATTTCGGCCTGCTGAAATATTAATTTTTGGTTTTAATCTGCTTAGAGCGAGCCCCGAAATATCCATTGGCTTAATTACGGGTCAGGTCGGGGCTTTAAGCCAGCCATGGTAGCCGCCGGGGATGTGCAAATATTTGTCAGAAGTGTGAAATATCTTGGCCGGGGCCAAAGCAGCTCTAGGCCCAAAAGCCACAGGCTAAATTCGGCTTAATGCTCAACGAGCCAAGGCCGACGAAGCACTTGTACGCCGACAGTGGAGTACAAGGGGGATTGCTAATTAAATGGTTCCACTCCATCCAGCTGCCTTGTTGCCATCTCAATTGCGACTCGATCCTCGGGATGGCTTGAGAGGATTTGCAAATTTTGAAAGGCACTCACTCACTCGTTCGTTTCCTCTGCGGCCGCCCATGGAATTCCATGCCGCACACTCGAGCGTGCCCACACTGCGTTGTGCTGCTCGTACGCACTGCGTATTTATCTAATAGACTTAATATGCAACGTTCAGCCATACTCGTACATTAAGTTGTTCGCCGGCTTGTTTTGCCTTTTATTGTTGATATTCAAATGGAAATTTGCGAGGAGCCTAATCAAAATTCAAGTGGCTTACCGGATCCCCGGCCCACGCCACGCCACGCCACATTCGAGGACACTTGAGGCCTTATTTACGTTCCGTTCGATGCAAATGTTGTGTAAATGATCTGCTCAGCCCGCTTATTGCAGCTACACATGCAATCAAAAAATAAATGGCCCGGTGAGGAGTGGATGGAGTGTCGTCTGCCTGGCTTCGCTTGGGGGGATTGTGGTTGGACTTTGGGTCTCCGCTTTGCAGGGGGCTGGGCTGCAAAATCACACATGACAGCGGAAGTTCAATTCGATTTTGACTTGGCGCCAAAGTTTGCCGCAAAAGGTTGTCATTTGGGGTGAAATTAAGTTATGAACTTGGATTGCACATTTCAAATTGAAAAGTTAAATAACCGCATTCAACTACTACGAGTATACGAGTAGTAGGTGTGTGTCGTACGAGTGTTGATCGAAACTTTGCTCTTGTTTCACAGCCATTTGCTGTATTCACTGATTTCGTGCTGTTTTCCTGCATCACCAATACCGAGGACAATTAAACATTCAATTTGCTTTCTGACTCAATATTTTAGTTGGCAAATTGTTTTACCTTTTACCTTTTCGTTTATTTTCCTGTTTTTCCCACCGAGCAATTTTACACACATACCGACCCCGGGGCGGAGCATTTGGCCTTGTTTTGCATTTGTCTCTTATTTTTTTATTATAGTGCTGCAGTGGTATTATTTTTTCACTTAAAGTAACTGCAAGCTTGCACCTCCCCCCGTTGTTGGCCCCATCAATTGTTTGTGCAATTTTCTTTTTATGTTGGAAAATGTTTTCCTTTATTCCGGGGTTGTGCTTTTGTGTGCTGGTTGGTTGGGGCCTTTTGTTAATGTTTAAACGCTTGTTGTTATTTGTGGCCGCTTTGCGGAGTATGTGATGGGGCCGGCGGAGGGGGAAAGGGTGGAAGGTGGCTTTGAACCCCTTTAACCCCTTTTCCCGGCCATCACAGCCATCACACCATGTGTAGCCATTGGGCCGCTGATGCGTTTTTAATTGTGTTTATTTCCGCTTCGTTGTGACACGTCATTTATTAGCTGCCACGCCCCTTGAAGAAGCCCTCCTCCCCCCCTTTCCACCTATTTTGCAAAGGTGTCGATCAATCTTTGGCTTAAATATTGCAGATTTGCAGATTTGTGTGCGCTTTCTGTCGTTTATGCGCAGCTTGATTTATTCGCTGACACTGTGTCCCCGATGTTTCCCCTTTCAGTGGCAGCTGCAAAAAAAATATCACAAAATATTTACAACTCTTTGGGGAGTTGGGAAAATTCTCGTTGTTCTTTGTCTGGTTTTTCGTGGCACAGAAGCTTTTGTGGACACACCGATCGAATTTCCCGATGTTGAACGTAATTAGCCCCAAAATGTATGCTATGGATTTGAGGCCCATCGCTCAAACCTCAAACCTGAAGCCCCATCCCTCTCATTCGGCACACTGCACTGCACTTTTATTACTTCCATGACAGCAGGTGCATTATTCACTGATGACGGACCATCGGTCATATCCTATTTCCAAATAATTAGCGCCATTACAATTCCCGGGGCAGGCCGTAATTTTGTGTTGAAAAGCCAAATGCCATATGGGGACGATGCGATGGTCAAAGGTGTCGGAAGAGAAGGGCTGCCTCTAATTTGGCTAATAAGTACCTACTCGCATGTTTCGGTACAAAGTCGGAAACAAAAGTTCGGCGGTAATTGGCAGCGAGAAAATGAGCAAATTCTAATTTAATTGAATTATACTCGCACTGAATGCCTATTCAGCATTGCATCGCATGAAATTATTTCCAAAATTCATCGCAATGTCTGTGCTATTTTAAGTTAATCCCCCGTGATGCCCCTGCTTGGGAGTGCGCCTCTGGCCTTGTCGAACATTAGTTGATTAACCAGTTACCTGGGTCGAATGTCATTTGACAAGCGGGAATTGAAATGCAGCTGGAGGATCCAGGACTCACGCAGACAGATGGGAGTTGCCAAGGAGCCGGCAGCTACTTCATAATGATTCCCTGGCTAACCAAAGCAAACCAAAGCCAGCCAAGCCAGCCAAGCCAAAGCGAAAGCCAGCCAAATCGAAGCTGGTGAACTCGAATCCCAAATTAATGCTAATTGAAGTGCGAATGCCAGAAATTCCGAGACCGGCTAAATTCCATTATTGAGGCACTAAGATGATCATCGTTTGAAAATGCAACATTTAAAAGTACCATCAAAATTGCAACATTCCTGCACTTTAAAGGTTAGTCACCTGCAGGGAAACTCGCATATGGCAGCACTTTTTGCGATCTTACTTTTTGCTGCAACCAGTTCCTTGCCTTCGTTTGTTTCGGCCGTGTCAGGACATACAGGACATACATTGTAGCCACTTCATTATTTAATATAAAATGCATCCTCACACGCACAAGCGAGCGCGGACAAAGGAAAGCGACGAATGCTGAGCAAAAACGTTATTTAATTAATTAATTTTCATTAAAAACACGACAAAATGCGACGGCAAATGGAGCGGGATGGCAGGGACATTCGCAACAGCAGCGGACGCTGGGGCAGAGCATCTGCCGTTGCCACTGCCACGCCCCCTTCGTCCTGTACCGTCCTGTCCTGTCCTGTCCTGTCAGTCTGGCTGTCATTTACAATTTTAATCTCGTTGTGCAGCAGTTTAGCTTAAGTTCGGGGAGAATCAGCCAGGATAATGAGCATAGCGGCCGCCACTTAAGTATAAGCGGAGCCTGCATCGCGTCCCAGGATCCCAGCAAACCCATCAACTCAAGAACCCAGCAACCCAGCAACCCAGACTCCCAGGATCCAAGGACTCAGGCCCCTCACCTGTAATTAAACAATCGCGCATGCAGCGATGGCCGCGCAAAGGACCAAGGACTGCCCGCCACGGTCCAAGTTTTCCCTCACAAATTTCATGGCTAATAAATCACTTTTAATATTAATAAAACATAAATCACGGCCCACTAAAAAGAGAGAGGCGGACGGTGCAGTAGTCTCGTTTTGGCGCCTTTTGTGTTCGATGGCCAAAAAGTTTCCGAAGAATTTGCCAAGGTGGCAAAAAGAATTACTCCGCAAAAAAAGAGACAGGGAAAAAGAAGCGAGGGAGACTGGAGATTTAAAGTTGGGGAAAGTTTGAGAGGAAAAAGGAGTTAAAAAGCGATTAATCAGAGGCTTTTTTTTTTTTTTGGCAAATAATTTCCATTAAGATTCCATCAAGACTTATTGGAAGATAATGAATTTTGAATGTGCATAAGGAGTTTTATAAGAGGATAACAAATTTTAATCTCAAGCAGACATCAGAGTGAAAATTCAAGAAGTTGATTAAACTGGCGTTAAAACAGAATTTTGAAAATATTATAGAGAAGAAAAATAAACATCAAAAGTGATGGTAAAAAAGGAAACAAAATAGAGAAGATTCTGAAATTTAAAAAAGATAGCAAGGGAAAATGTATAGGTATAGAGAGATAAACTTTTATAAACAAAAAAAGCTTTTATAAAATTAAGTTGTTTATAAATAAAGTTTCGGCAGAGAATGTAGTTTAAATATTAAGCAAACATAAAACTATAATAAATAACAACACAGATAGTTGAGCACATTTTTAGAGCAAAGATCACTTAGCAACACATTCACTTGTCTCTGAAAGGTTTGCCAATTCTTGGCGGGGATTTACCTTTTTTTGGTTTTGTATTCTTCAGCGAGCAACACCCAACTCAAGTATCTGGTCCAAAACACTGGCCAACACTTAAAAAAAATGCAAAAACCGGACGAAACAAACGGCTACCTCTTCGAAAAATCACTTTCCAAAAAGACAAAAAAATTGGCAACTCTCTGCTTGATGATGTTTCAGTAATTCTCTGGCACTATTCCCGATGGTTTTTCAGAGGGACTTCTCTGTTAATTTTTGGATCATTTATTAGTTGTTATTTTGCATTTGTTTTTATTTAGCATTTCTGGTTCGAATCGCAATGCGAGTGACGGTGAGTCGGTGTTTGGTACTCGGTTCCGTTCAGGCTGGGCCAAGCGAATGGAATCGAAACCGCTTGGGGTTGGGCTGAGGCGATGTGAACTGAACTGAACTGAACCGACGCGCTAGGAAGTTGCCCGAGCACTGAACCTGTCGCGCCAAGCGCGTTTCGCATTGGACCGATTTTGGACCTAGCGCAACGCCAGGACGCTCGGCTGAGTCCTGGCGTCCCGTTATCCCAGAGTCCCCGTTATCCCGAGCCCACGCAGTCCCGAAGTTCGCCGACGCTTCTGCCCATCCGAAGGCTGTTCATGCCTCGTGTGCGGAAGAAGCCGAAGCCGAAGGATGGCCCGTTGTTCCTTTGGCAACATGTTGCCAGCAACAGCCATCAACATGCATGGAATACATTGTGATGCTTGCAGATATTTCACAAACGTACCCTTATCTGTGTTAAAGTTTTTCAAAAACAAAGATACAAAATGCAAGCACTAAATTGGGAGATAGAAAACTTAAAAAAATCAAAGTTTAATTACAATAAAAGTGGTTGCAGGTGCAATTATTTTTAACTTAAGACAGGGTCTAACATCATGAGTTCCAAGATTCAAACAAAATGTCTAGAATAATGTTCTTGATATAATTACAATATCAACAATTTATATTCTAGTTTATGATTGAATAGTAATCTGCTTGTAAAATTATGCCATTAATATTGAAAGTGCTACGAACGTTTTCTTATTGTTTATGTTGACACTTTGCAGTGAGTTTTGCAGATGCTGCCGCAAACTTTCCCGACTTCCATTTGGATCAGTAATTCGATACTTTGCTTTGATCAGAGAGAACACGCGTATCCGTGTACCTGAGGACCTATTCCGGAATGAGCTCCTTCCGCCTTCCGGTTTCCGCTCCAAAAAATAATTAAAATTGCAGCCCGGCAAAGGAGCGTTAAATAACTTAAATAACTGCGGCTTTTGCAATCAAAGTGACTTTGCTTTGTGGAAATTCACTTACCGAGTGCTTAAAGCGCGCCACCTGCCCGCCCACTCCTTCGGGCTTCTCCACATCACTTAGGCAAATCAAGGAGACCAATAAAGGCAAAAAGGCGGCAACACTTAGTCCTGGCGACAGTCCTCGCGACTGAGAGCGAGAGTCCTTGCGACGTCTTCTGCCTATCATAAGTCGTCCTCGCATGTGGGAAAAAGTGTGGGGACGGGAGTCGGGGAGCGGGTAGCGGGTGGCGGAAGACGGGCCAGGGATGAGAGCTGCTAGGTAAAAGCACTTTTGCGCTTGTTTTAATGAAATTCAATGCGTCGCCGCCCGACAAACCTTTTCACCAAATGAACACGAAAATTTTCATCAATGGCGGCGGTGGCGGTGGCTTTTCCGAGGATGTTTGGCTGCCTGGCTGGGTGCCTGGGTGGCTGGGTGGTTGGGTGGTTGGGTTACCCGAAAGTAACCAAAGAAACCCACTTTCATGCTCCATAAGTAAATTCATTTGGCCCCGACAGCCGCCCGCACCGCCTGCCGTCGTATTTCCCACACCTTGATCTTAATGAAATGTCATCAACTTTGAGGTGTTTATTGCGCTGACAAGATATATATACAGTACAGGACTACCTATACATATATACGTATACAACACTACCCTTTGAGACCCGAAAGCAATCTTTGAGGCGCAGGATATGGAAATAAGGTGTGCTGGCTGGCTGCCTGCGTTTGTGCGCTAAGCGGGAAGACACATTTTCATGTATCATAAATTGTCCGACACTTAAAAAGTGATTACGTCTGCGTGTTGCAGCCCATTCCACGGACCGGGACGGGCCGGGCCACCCTTTGCCAATCCAATCCAATCGAGGACATCAATTTATAGAACTGAAACTGAAGCCGCTGGCGGAGCGGAGTGGAGCGGGAGCGGGAGCGGGAGCTTTGGCACTTTAGATAAACAATTTTGTGCAAGTTGTTAACTTTTACGATGACTCATTAATTTTGTGGATTTTCACTTGTAGTTAGTTGGGTGCAAATGGATGCGGGGATTTTGGGTTTTCGGTTAGTTTTCTGCTGAATTGTTGTTTCCCCGAAAGTTGTTTGTCGATTTTAATGATGTGACACTAAATACCCACCCCCACACCCCCCATCCCAACCCACACCCACAGCCGCCCAGCAAAAAAGTGTCCATTGTGTATCCAATCCGCACAGTGCATCCCCCTTACGCCTTCCCAGAGGGGGTTACAGGACATTGGCGAATGCCTGAAAACAAAAACCATAAACAGGCAACAAGAGTAAATGATAAACCGTAAACAACAAGCAGCCAACGAACCAAAAAACATTGTCTCGCATTTGAAACATTTGATGACAGCTCAACGGGTCCAACAAAACACAACCGGGCGCAAAATTAGAGGCCTCCGGAGGCATCCTTCTCCACGCTCTTTGGAGCACAAAGGTAAAATGAGTTTGGCTTTTCAATGCGGCGAAAAACGATGCCCAATCCGCAAATCAGACGTTTGGAGTCCCGAATCCGGATTTGGGGCTTAGGACCGGGCACCCTTAACCCGGAACTCGGAATCCGCGTCATATAACTTTCGGAAATTGCTGTCAAAACACTCATTAAAATTAAAATTCTAATCTGGCAAACAGAACGACCAAAGCCTGAATTTCCCTCCGTAATTGTACCTTAAAATGTTCATAAAGATAGGGGAAAAAATTTAAATTCTTGCTGGTGTATGATGGCTTATAGGTGATGGCCCGTGGCACCATAAAGCCCAACTGAAAGTTTAGAAACCTCCTGTGGCAGCTAATTTAGGGCTCACCTTCGCCCCGGCGCTGACCTTCTGGCTGTTTTTAACACACAGTTTTTTAACACACTGCTCGCCCTGCTCGACCGCGATAACATTCCAATATGCCCGACAGGGTGAGTGACAGGGGCCCCAGGACTTTGCCGGCAATAATTTGATGTTTGAAAATCAACAGACCGACCCTCTGGTGACTCCAACTTTGCCCCCAGCTCCGCTACAAATCGCAACAAAATGTAACTACTTAACAGCGACAACATTGCCACAGGGAGTTGCACGATGCGGGCGCAGGGATGACGGATACGGGAACGGGAACGGGGGATGCGGGGGGTGTGGCAGGGGCCGATTGTCGGGGCCTTATGGCCTGGCAAATTAAGGAATTTTCATTGAAAAAAACTTGCCAGTCACGCAACAATCATTTGGTGGCCTGGGTCAACGTCAACGCAGACCAGCGATTCCACAGGGAAAAAACTTGATGGTCAATAATTGTCCATAGCCTATGATTTAAAAAGTTTATTTGCAGATGCAACGAATCTTGTGACTAGATCAACACTAGTCTTGTGGGTATAAAAACTTCTTGCCAAATTACTTAATTATTTAATTGCCTCTTTTACGTAGCCAACAATAATAAATTACTATATTTGTCAAATTTCCTTATCAAATCTTGCATGTGCCACACAATACTTAAAGACTTAAAGATCGTAATAAATTGGGGAAATGGTTCATTTTTTTACAACAATTTGTATTTATTTACTAGAATACGAGTATTCTAGATTCTTTTCTATTTATTCAAAACCTTGCTGTTTGATTCCACCTTATTTATCATAAAATTGGCTATAAAAGCCTAACAATATAAACAAATTCAATAAGTTTTTACTGGGCTTCATCATTTTCGGCCTGTGTAGCACCCGACCCTCGGGATCCTGACCGTCCCCTTTTCGCCACCTCCAGTGTCGTGGCCCGTCCATCAATGGAAATATGTGGCCCCCTTTCGGCCCATGCTTTATTATTTCTTATTGAATAATTATGGGTCATTTGTGAGCGGCGACGTGGGCGTGGGCGTGGCAGGAATCAGGGTTCCGGGGGGGCCTAAAACCCGGGTCCGTCCAAGGGTCGAGACCCGTCGCTGTCGCTTCACGTGCTTATCTTGTTTCCGTTGCTTCATTTAAAAGTTAATGACTGCTTTTAATGCCCCGGGAATCGGAATCGGACTTGGACTTGGACCTGGGCCACGGCGGGGCAAGATCTGCGGGGCTGGGCTTGGAATTCGATGATGGAATGGGGGGGCTACTTCAGCTTTCAGCTTCCGCTCGTTGATTTGGTGGCCCTGTCGCCCAGACAGCCAAATTGATTAGGTTTTTGCGGCGGGTGGAACAAAATCATGGCATACATTAGGACACTCCGGGACAGCCGGGACATGGCCGCCCCCCCGCTGTCCCATTAACCGAAAATGTTTTACAAATTGAAAGTCACGCAACAATTGACCAGTGGAAAAAAAGGGGGTGGGCCTCTGCACCGCCTGCTCCCGCACCTCTCAGGGCCAGGAAAGTGAAAGTTGGAAGGTGGGAGAAGGGTCCTGTTCCTCCCCGTCCCCCGACCACACTAATGGCGATGGTTGTCTGGCACCCGGCGGCGTCGTCGTCGTCGTCGTCGTCGGCTATCAAAGGCAAATGTTATTGAATCATTAACACCTGGACTCTCACCTGGCCGAAGTGAGCTGAAAAAATGATGCCATAAAGTTGATTAGAAGTCACTTAATGGCAGCGGATGTGCAGGTTTATTACAATTTGTAACGAGAGCCACCAGAAAGCACACCGGGGGGCTGGCCCCATCTCGTCCTTCGTCCTCCGTCCTGCTGCCTGCTGCCTGCTGCCTCCGTTCAGCATTAGCGCTTATAAAATATGCAGCCGTCGCGTGTCTGTTTCCAATAAATACGAACAAGACGGAGCTGCCCGCCGCAGGAATTCGCGTATCCCGCGTATCCTTGGACCACTCGGACTCGAGCCCAAACTCGGACCGGGCATTCCATTCCGACAGGAGACCACGGCACTTAAATAACCGTAAAGCCAGCACCGCCATTGGGGGTGCAAAGCCATTTCTTTTGCTCTCGGGGTGTTTGCAACTTGTATTTCAGAGGCACAAGATCCTGGATAACCACTGTGCCGCAGACAGCTACTTATGCTAATTGCTTGATTATGGGACCCTTAAAATTGTATGTAGGTTTCTAAACTATAAGCTGTACTTAATATTTTAATTTATGCGATTTTTTTGCCGGAAGTTTCGAAGCTTACCCTACTGAAGGTTTTACAGAAAATGTATGACTGTTTCTAAACTGAAACCCTTAATTATTCAATTTATAGTATGTAATTTTGTCGTTAATTGGTTTCATGTCAACGCAAACCTTACTGAAGGATCAAATACAGCATGGGAGGTCTGTGTTAAAGTTCATTAATTAGTTGCCGCCAATGTTTCTTGATCTCCGAGTGCTTCAATCCGAGTGATAATCTCTGGGACGCTGCACTAAACATACCGTCATACCGTCTCCTGCTCGTCCTTTGTTCCCATCGTATCCTGCCCGACAAGGAGCCATCATATTGGCCTGGCCCTCGTCCAAGTTTTTACTGTTGCCAACAATTTTTAAGTAGCACAAAAATGACGCAAGACAGCCGACGAGACGATGGCGACAAGGATTGCGATGGGCTTGAGTGGGTGGAAGCGAAAGGTGGAAGGTGGAAGTATTTCAGCTTGACGGCCGCGACTGAGACAGGACCTCGCGGAGGAGTTGGAGCCGAGGATGGGGCCGTAGGAGGAGCTGGAGCTGGAGCAGGAGCTGAAACGACGTCGTCGCTGCTCGACGCACGCTTAAGCATAAGTACTTCCGACTTTAAAAGGATGTCACATCCGGTCTCGCTTCTGGAGCGTGAAGCGCCGCCTGGAGACGCGATAAGGCCCAGGACCTGGCCCCAAGGACTCGACCACAATTTAAGGTGCAACAGTTTGACAGGCTTAAGCCCTTCAGTGCGGCCCAGCCAAACATTTTTGGGCTGATGGGTGGAATGCTCCCTTTTTTTGCTCCGGCACGGGAGTCAATGCACAGGAGCAAAGAAGGAAAAGTCGTGTCCAAAGGGGAAACAACAATGTGGGCAAAGCGGCTTAAAGGGCACACTTGATGGTCGCTCAGAAATCTCACATTAAGCAGTGGGGGCTCCCTACGCAAATCGGGTTTCGAATATAAGAAAATCGAAAGAATGTGACCGAAGTGGTGTATGAGAAGCAGTTGCAATCTGTTCGTGGATTCGAAGTTTTAATGAAATCGCTGGAAATCTGCAATTTGTAAAAATTTGTAAAATAGCGCTCAAACAGAGCTGAGTGTGGCATTAATGTAATTATAGTGGGTCCAATGTGACCAAAGTGGTGTATGCTTACATGAGAAGTAGATGCAATCTGTTCGTGGGTTCGAATGAAATCGCTGGAAATCAGTAATGCATTTGTAAAACAGAGCTCAGTGTGGCCCTAATATAATTACCGTGGCTCCAGTGTGACCAAAGTGAAGAATATGCTCGCATGAAAAGCAGTTTCAATGTGCAATCTGTTGGCGATTATGAAGTTGTAATGAGTTTTGAGCCACAGAGGCCTCCCTGTCCTTCGACCCCCTCCTGCACCTCCTGGCCGCCCCAGCCTGATTGTCATGAGACAATGGCCTGGATGCTGACATTTATGCAGTTAGGCAACAGCAACAGCAACAGCACTGAAAGCCAAAACACAACAATGAATGCAAATTTGTTGTTAGAGGCGAGGCAAACGCGACAATGACAATAGAGAGTTCTGCCTACCACCAATCGCCCCCTTCCTGGCTAGGCCTCTGGACCGGGGATGGGGGCATAAAAAGCAACCAAGATTGATGAAGAAGCGCCACAGCAAAAACAATAAAATGTATCTAAAAGGGAGGCGGTGCAGGCAAAAACGAAAAAAAAACAGGCAAAAGAAACCCCGTTAGTATCTGTATCTATGACAATCTGTGGCAACAATAAGGAAAAAGAAAAAATGAAAAGGAAAAGAGTGCGGCAGTGCAGACACGCAATGGAAAACCACCGGGAAAAGCGGAGGAAATCGCCAAAGAAGAAGAAGAAAACCAGCACGGAGAAAATCACAAATGAGTCGTTTTAAATTGTCACAATTTCCCATCAATGACACTACTAAAAATAGTTTATTTATGAAATCCAAGCACAAACTAGTGTGAATGATTGGGTTAAGTGGATGCAATTTTCTTGCAGTGCATGGGGGGGCGGTAGGCCGGGTATCTGGAGGATGGAGGTTGGAGGGCTCAAAGCGGGTGGCAGCTTAAAACAATACGTTTGACAAAAGTGGAGTCAACTGCAACGGCTGCAGCTGCACGTTGCACACAATGCGAGGGGAAGGAAATGGGAAATGGGAAATGCGGGAAGGGTGCGGCAATAAAAAAGTGGAAGGAACGGCCAGGAATACGGCACCGCATAATATGTGTAAAGCCAAAAGGATTTGTTATTCGAAACCGAGCGAAAAGATAAATAAACAAAAGAAGATTCCGCTCTTCTAGCTTCGCAGCCAGCATCCTCTGCTGCAGCCCTGATGCCCTGCTCCCTGCGCCGTGCTCCCTGCTTCCCGGGACCCTTTTGGGCAGACAAAGACCCCAAGGATCCGAGGGATCCACAGCTGAAACAAAAACCAAGAAAAAATACTAGAAAATTTTTAATAAGTGCCACAATGCAGCAGCAGCAGCAGCAGCACCAGAAGGAAGCGAGATACAGATACAGAAACAGATACGGATACAAAGCCAAGATAGGGAGAGCAATAATGAATGCTCGGACACACGAAGGACGAAGGACATGTGCAGGGATCTGTGTGTGCTGCCATTAGAAGTCAGCCACGGGCCAAACACCAAAATCCAGACAGCAACGTTGACGGGATGTCAACCAAAACGTTTGAACGACATGACCAAGTCGGGGCCAAATAAAAATTGTTGCACTCCCCCACACTCGCTGTGGTATTTGTTGTATTCCCCCCTTTTTCCACAGTGCAGTGCAGCTATGCCGGACGAATAATCACTGCGACAAAGATTCCAGGTGGCAGTCACTTTGTCGGAGGCATCATCGAAACAAAAACAATCGTATTTGCAGTAGAGAAGAATGCCTTGCAACCTCAAGCCAATGGACTGATCTTTCTTTTAGATGTGTTTTTAAAAGAGTATGAATAGAAAATTTGGAAATCCATCACTTCAAGTCCATTTAAAATATTTAAATTAATAAAACTCTTCG
This sequence comes from Drosophila ironensis, assembly GCA_021223825.1. Lineage (NCBI taxonomy): Eukaryota > Metazoa > Arthropoda > Insecta > Diptera > Drosophilidae > Drosophila > Drosophila ironensis. The sequence goes on from JAJJHQ010006602.1 coordinate 608,891, forward strand.
ACCAGGAGGAATTTTCGGCCATAGGATGCTGCTAAACTGTTTAGTAATTCGAGATATCGTAAATTGTATGAATTTTTAGGAAAATAGTAATCAAAGTCTCCGCATTTTGGCTTTTAAATGTTCCAAACTTCAAGCTTACTCTAATTTTATACTTGTTTACCCGTTGGATCCTAATAGTCACTTTATAGTCCAACCGGTTTCCTTTAAATCCCTGAATTTTAATTTTAAACTAAATGTGGTTGACGGTGCGTATGCGCAATGCATGGAGCTTGAAAGAAGTACTTGTATGTAGCAGTAAGACCTTATTAAGTATCTTTAATTTTTCTAAATACAATTAACAAGAATTGCCGTGATAGTATCGGTAATAATTTCGCTTGAAAATGCAAAAATATTAGCGCTTTTTGATAAGAATAGAGTGGCGATTGGATTAAAAGGATTTTTGTGGCTCTGTAGCTTACAGTTTTTATTTCGATTTCTTCGTATACCTTAAGTACCCTCCCCCACTCTTCTGGGCATTTAATTTGAGCAATAATTTTGCAATAGTCGGGGAATCCCCCACATACTCTTTGTGGCATCACTGCGAGCCAAGTGACTGCGATTGTCACCGTTCGCCTTTCTTAGTTTCACTGCAGATTTTGGCATTCAAACGAGGGCATAAAACATATTTAGGCTCGCTGCATGACAGCAAAACAACAAAGCATTGGCTTAAAAAAAATGAAATAAAACTGGGCCGACTTCCTCTTACGGTACAAAAAGAAAATGTGCAAAAAATAGAAATGCAAATACAAATAGGAACAATAAAACGCAAATGGGCTGATGGGGCTGCGGGGTGCAAAAAACGGCAACCGGAATGGCAAAATGCAAACAAATAGTCCACAATTTTAATAACTCACATTTTGCGGCAGCGTTTGGCGGCATTTCAGAATTAAAAGGGAGTGGTGTCCGGAGTGGGCCCGGCCGGCAGCGCGCTGCAGCGGGGAGGCGAGATGCGGGTCTGTTGGTCAATTGTCATGGCTCTGTTGTAGCTGCTGTAGCTGCTGTTGCGGTTTTTATTTTCGACCCGGCTTGGATAACGTGCTGGCCGATTTTCACTTTTAGCTGCGCTCTCAAAAATGATGCCACAATGCGATCGAGTCCGCTGTCCGGCCGGCCGGCCCAGAGACATTGCATAAATGTGGCCAACATGCCGCAGACAACGGGTTTAATGATTCAGCAAATTGCCACCGAAAGTGGCAGGGCCACATTGAAGTTGGCTTACATTAAATAACTCCACCAGAGGGCATGCATGCCGAGGACACCAGCAATTGCATTCTACCCAACAGATTATGATTGGCTAAACAACCAAAACCGAAAGGTATCCCCCAGCATTTGAGTTAATGATTGTTAATGCCAGATTGTGGGGGCGCTGTTAAATATTTTAAAACACTGAAATCCGATTGCAATGGCTCACCATATACGAGTGTGTATCAGTTATAATCCAGCCATTTTAACTGATCCCAAGTATTTCTGTCATCCCGCAAAATCCATGGCAATGGCAATGATGGCACTGCGAGTTTGATGGACTGCTCAGCAAATATGGGGAATGAATGAATAATGAAACGCATTTTCCGCGGATTTCGCTGACCGATTTTATCGCCCGCGATTTCAGTGCTTACATTATTTATGTGAATAATTGAGGGTATTTTTTTAAAAATTAATAACACCTGAAATTATTCCGATTCGGGTGCAATTCGCGTGATTAATGCATCGAGTAAATATCGAATATGTGCAGGCACTTGTGTATGTACGAGTACATGTCTGGGCCGCCACAGGCGAGTACATATGTTAACCGTTTGTTGGCAGAGAGATTTTTCAATTTTTCACTTTGTTTGTTTGTTAATTTTGTAAAATTATACAATTTAATTGCACACACGAGCCGCAAACGGTTGGCCCGGCCCGGCCCGGCCCGCGCAAAATTGAGCATCGGCCAACAAGCTTACCTTTTGCGGTCGCCCCGCCCACTTGGGGCGGCCGATGCAATGCGTGCAACAACAATATTCGCATTAATTTTGCGACTCTAATGATGCGCGGTCCCTGCCCCCGCTTTAAATTTAATTAATGCGCAATTTTCACATTTCGCCCAGTTGGCATTTTGCACTGGCCGTCCGTCCTCCGCTTACCTGCTGCAGCAGATCCATTTCCGCTTATTGTTAACCAATCTGATGAATAACATTTAATTAGCCCTTTGCAGTTGCACGGCATTGGAATAATTGGAATCCCGCAGTCCGGGATTATTTACCAGTGCATCGAATTCTAAGCACTGCCAATTGAAGCTCAATCCCGAGGCTTTAAGCTCGGCGACTCAGCTTTAATTGTTTCCTCGTTAAAAGCATAATTTGTGAAAATTTTGAAATGGCCACTTGTTACACTGCCTCCCGCCTCCCGCCTACCGCCCCTCTGCCATCAGTTTTTGCCCCATGCCTTTTGGCCGAATAAGAGATTTTCGATGGCATTTTCAAAATACGATTATCTCGGCTTACCCGACCCCTTTGGCCCACCGGATGATCCCTTGAAGTGCCCCGGGAACGTTGTCATCATCAAATTCAAGCTCCCATCCCCGCCATCCAGCCAATAATTTAAATGTTTTGGGCTGACAGGACGGCCGTGCAGTCCAGAGGCCAACATCAATTTAAAATCATTTAATAAATTCGCACTAAATTTCAATTCCGTTTTCATTAAATGCCACATAAATTATACGCACTGTGGATGGGCGGCCCGGGGGCGGTTTCCTGCCTGGATCTGGGCACGGAACGAGGGGCAAAGGGGCAAGGGGGCAAGGGGGCACGGGGCATGGGGCACTGTTGCCTGTCAGCTGGGGCCGCCAAATCGCGTGTTACCATATTTCGCATTCGTTTTAAATGCCGCGCGCCATTTGCGCATAAAATGCTTTTAATTTTTCGTTACATTTGTCGCTACTGTGTTGTTGTTGTTTTTGTTGATGTTGTTGTTGCTGTTGGTGGTGGTGATGGTGGTGGTGGTGGTGTTGATGCTCGGCTCAGACAACAGCCTCCCCTGCAGGCCACTTCCTTTTCCCCATCGAATTCACACCCCCTGCCCAGGCATTTTGGATGCTTCATACCCACTTGGCCACATTTTCAATTCGACCTCAATAAAATTTACGCCCAAAGGCTGCCAGACGGTTGGCGGGGGTCGCAAAGGGGGTGAAGGTTGTTGGGGGCTGAGGTGGGTTAAGGGTGGGGCTTGGTGGCGAAGATAACCAAGACACGGGGGGCGGATGGGGGTTGAAGCGAGCATGCCCTGCCCTTGGATTCCCTTCGTTAGTTTTCCGAAAATAATTGAAAGGCTGTGACGCGCTAGTGTCAACCAATAAAATTCAGAATTTTATATAAGATTTTAAGCCTATACATAATATGTTGCATGTGCAAAACAATTGTATACCAAAATATTCTATAAATTCACAGATCTACTTGGTTCTTATTCAAGATTTTAAGTAGTTTTTGCAATCCAAGCTTTCCATAAATCCCTAAGTAGCCTTTTTTTAAAAGTATTTTAATAGGTATACTTGCTCGCCAAATCTGTCCCAACAGATTTTTAAATATTATTTATTAATAACATAATAAAAGTATATACAAAACTCAAGATCAAAATGACTCCCCATTTCTTTCGGCATTATCTCTCATAGGGCCTTCGATGTTCGTCTTGAATTCTTTATAATTTCGTACAGACATTCCTATTGTTGTTGTTAATGTTGTTGCTGTTGTAAATTTTATCGTGGTTGTTGTTGGCACTGGCGCTGCTGTTGTTGTTTATAGTAACTCCGTCACAGCCCATTGCCCAAAAAGTGTTCATTTCCTTTCTGGCGTGTTATCATCGCCACATCCGGCAACGCGGCAAAAGGACGCCAAGGACGAGGCTTTTGCTACGACAACGACATTGAATATCGGCCATATATAGTACATGGCTGCGATGCATTCACATAGATACTACAATACACCAATACATACATTTATTCCTGTCTGACACGGCTGCAAATAACTCAACTTTTGGTCTGGCCAACAAACAAAAAGCATGGCGAGGGACTTAAAGCCAATAGCACAACAGACCTTTGGCTTTCCTCTCGGGCAATTTTCCAATTCGCACTATCCCCCGACCACACGACCACCCGACCACCCCCGCCTGCCGTTCTTTTGACGACCTTGCGAGTGAAAAAGTGAAATAAAATAAAAGTTTCAACCTCCCCAAACCAAACCCAGTCCAGCCCAGTCCGGCCCCATCGACAATTTTTGCCAGCACCGCTGTTCCAGACGAGTGCAAACACTATTTGAATGCTGCCGCTGCCATCAAATCGACCAGAAAACATCTCTCTGCCCAGTTTCTGCTGCTTTTCCACCGCCCAGCCCCCTTTCATCGGCCATTGCAGCCGGAAAAGTGCAGAGTGTTTGGGGGGAAAACTTTTCACTTAATCTCTTTTCGTTGCGTTTTGAAGGAAAACAAACAGAGCTAATTTGACTTTATCTGCTTGGCGCCAAGTTTCGCTTCGTTTCGTTTTCTTTTCGATTTTGTTGTTTTTATCTGTTTTATTTGCCAGTTTTCGAAAACTAAAATGGGTTTTGGTTTTTGGGCTATAATAGAGTCCTGAACTTGACATTCGTGGCTAGGAAAACTCACTTCCAACTCCTTTAAGTTGGTTACCCGAAAATAGAACGATTGTTAACACAAATGTCGCCCATATTACCGGACTTTATGTTTAAATGAAACAACTTGTAGTGCCGAATAATGAATATATTAACTTTTCAAACCATAGGTATACTTGTGCTTAGCTTTAATTTTAGATGAGAAAATGGGCAATTAATATATTGCTCCATACATCCATATCATCTCTTGACTGTTTTCTGTTTCCAAATGGCATAAATATCGATAATTTTCGACATCATATATCGATGTATTTCTCGGTTGATCATTGCAACGTTGTCTCGATTGCAATTGGAACCAATATCGAATAAGGAATAACTTTAAATGTGCATTTCATTATATAACCCAATGGTTCGCTAATTTTTGATACGTTTTTCAAAAAAATCTTTCGCGTTAGCTCCCTACAAGCCGTTCAAAAGCACATTTGTGTAAAAGTAGATCAGCTCCAGGACAAACGTCCCGATGGCCACCAGCATGGGTGCCAGGCAGACCCAATAAGCCAGCTTGAGATCGCCCAGTTGCAGGGGCTGAATTGCCTTGCGCTGGCTGTAATCCTTGATCTTCATCCTGCCCGTTTTGACCATGTCGTAGAAGCTCTTGCGCAGCCAGGGCCTAAGGAGGCCGGCCTGCAGCACCCGCATGCTAAAGTCCTTGAGGGGCTCCTGGTAAATCGAGTCCGGAGCCAGGACCACACTAGTGGGCATGTACTGTTTGAAGCAGAGGTCTTTCGAGTAGCGGAACAGGGGCCGGGCGAAGTGACTCTGCTGCATGTTGTTCACCATCCACTTCATGTAGGGAATGGTGTAGGCCCAGCTGGTGTTGAAGTGGTTCCTCGGCTCGTACAGCTCGGTGGACAGCTTTACCAAGTGGAATGCAGCGGCGTAGTGGGCTCGGAAGTCCCCGTCCATGTTGTAGAACTCACTGGCCACTCCCAGGATCTTCACGTCGCTTCGCAGGACGTCGTCAAAGCTGGAGATTCTAGGCTGGTGTGGCGGCGAAATTAGCAGCGATTGCAACTGGGCGGTGCTCGCCAGCATTACGAACAGCATCAGCAATCTGGGTAGCAATCTGGCCAAATGGGGAGCAGCAAATTCTTTGGCCAGAGAAATCGCCACCAGCACCGGCAGGAGGATCAGAAGAGCTCTGCCTGTGAGGACGCGGGCAAAGAGAGTGGCGGTGGGCACGGACTGCTCCACGGGCAGCATGGTGCACCAGCTGGAGTAGAAAATAGGGTAGCTGTACTGGCGGATGCCATAAACGTTCCTGGGCGTGATCAGGGTGGTGGTCAGGCCCACGTCCACGGATCCATTGGCGGTGTACGTCAGCATGTACAGACTCTCCAATGATTCGGTACCGCTCCAGCCGGGGTTAACCACCTGAATAAATTTTAAAGTATGCATCAGAAATATGAGTCACAAAAAGATTTAATTTTACAGCGATTTCATCCAAACTTGGTTACCTTCCTGGTGTTCATCATTAATAGTTGACAAGCACAAGTACAGGAGGTTTTCTGGTTCTAAACTAAATGGATCTATGGATTTTTATCAAGCTTAAACTCCCAAAATTTCGCAAATTAAGAAGTTTTGAGCATATAGAACTGTAAAGTAACTTTGGTTTAAACCTTACCCCATATTGTTTTAAAACTAAAAATTGCTTCAGATTTTGAAGTTATAATTATGGAAGTTATAATCTTACCCTTAAACCGGCATTTAGTTGCTTCGCAAAGTAAACCATATAGTCCCACAGATATCCTGCCATTTGGCGCTCTCCTTTGGAGTCCAGATACACAAAAGAATTCGGTGGGGAATAGTCCGGAATGACAACCAACCGATGTCCAGTCATATTTTTCATCTTGTCTTTAAAGACCTCAACACCGGAGCCGGGTGAGAAATGGTTTTTGATTAAACGAAATTCCGGAAAGGCCTTGTAGCTGAAGAGCAGAAAGTTGTTGGTCCAGTTCCGGAAATAGAGCTCCACATTTAGCATGCTTTTTTTGAGGCAGAATGCTAGAATTTGGGTGGCCACCGAATCGTCGACGGAACCCGCAACCTCGATCAGGACTTTCCCTGCTTTCACATGATTCAAGCTGCTGGCCAGGCTGAAAAGCTCTTCGTCGAATCCCTGCGAGGACAAGCAGGCCAGGACAAGAAGCTCGTTGCTGAAGTGGTCGCGGAAATGCGAATAGGGCGAGCGATGTTGCCAGACGATTTGCGGATGCTCGGTAAGGTTGTGGCTCCACATCTTCGAAATCCAAGAGCAATCCGGCGATCCTGCTGGATTGAAGTGCATCACAGTGCTCACTCCCCGGCTGTGGAGGAGGCCTGCGATCAAGCTGTAGAGAGGCCACAGTTCACCGGTGGCGGTTGCTTGGTTCATGGCGAAGTTTGCGCAATCGGTAGCCGGAGCCAACTGACGACGTCTCTGCAATCCAGCGGACTTTAAAAAGACCCCGGAACGTCACAAGGTCAGAGGAAACTGGAGCCAAGCCAGTGTCCCTATCGCGAGTCATCGGCCGTAATTGGCGCAGGATAATTGCAGTTGCGGGCAATTTAAAAGTTTACACAATGCTACACTTCGTATTTGCTTTCCGCTTTCTATTTTCCATTATCCATTATTCCCGGGACACTGATCCACAAACAAAGAGCTTAGCGCAAACTTACGGAAAACAGCAACGGAATGGGTAGGTCCGAGGATAAAAAAAAACCGTTCTATATTATATTCTTTTATCAGGAAACACGGTAAAAACCTCATTATTAACCTCATTATTTTTTCCATACAAGAACTTGTGTAATAAGGGTTTTACGCATTGTGGCACCATTCCTATTTTAAGTTTTCTATGTCCTTGTTTCAATATTGAAATATGTCCTTTTTTGCAATTACAGTTCAGAGATCTAGGTTTTCCTAAAAGTTATTGTTGAATCCAATTGGACTACGGTGCGTATACGTAATATACTTGATTTTCTTCTTGGTACTATTGTAGTTGGTATACTACTCTTTGTGATATACAATATATAATTTAAAACTAGGTTATTTAACTATTCCATTTACCTGTTCCGAAAATTTTAGCAAATTTGTTGTTCTTTTTGGAATGTCTACAACTAAAAAAAAAATTAACAAACTAAAAAAAGGAATGAGAACGAAGACTATGCCAAAAGTGCCCACGAAAATATTTCCAACGAAATGTTTTGCGCATTTTGTAGCCGCGTTTTTCAAATACACTTGCGACATTTGACAGCTCCGACTGTCAGTGCAATATGCGTCGGGAGTGTGTTGCATGTTGATTTTAGCCGAGTTGTTTCAGGCACCCCCTCCTCCCTGAATCCCCCCTTCAGCCATTCACCTTTTGCCGTCCACCTCCCGTCTGCAATGTTAACCCGTTTGGTGCCATTGGCATTCATTCACGTGGCATCGCCATCGTCAACTCGACCCTGACGCTGCCTGCAGTTGTAAATAAATTTGCATTTTTGTCAATTTTGATGGCGACCACATGCACATTGACACAAGGGGGTGGTGAGGTGTAGTGGGGTCGCCCCCGCATGAATGCTTTCAAACTATGCAAAGTTTATTCATGTAGCGGGTATATGGCTGTCGGAGCTAAGATATGATCAACTTTGACTGCTCGTAAATCCACATAATCCAAAAAAGTATGTAAAAAATACTTTAAATAAATAAAATCTTAAGATTTTCTGGTTTCCAAACAAGTCCGTAGACATAAATTTATTATAGGAATGCAAGTATTGGTTCTAAATTTAAATTAAATTATGTTACTAGAATAGCTATGGGTACACAATAGAGGGTGCCCGAAGTTATTGAGGGAAATGCCGCTGGCAATGTTGAAACTACGTAAGGTACCTCAGAAAATGGCTCGTTCTGAGGCTTTCGGCATAGAGCTCAACTAATTCTCATGCGATCTTCAAGATTTAAGCCTTGATTATTTTGTGAAAGATATGTCTGTAATTCGGTTAAGAATGTTTGGGAAGATTTGGAAAGCCTGCAAAGTTGGGTAATAGGTTCGTTTTCTGGGTTTTTCGCCAACGCAACTCCAGTAATGGATTTTCACACATTGGAAAACTCCTTGAGATATTATCTATCGATGCGTTTTGGCCAAGTAATGAGCTATAGGGCTTGCCAATTCCATATACTGGTCAATTGTCCACTCTTCCCACTCACCCCAAGATACCGCCCAAGCATTTCCCCATTTAAAAAACAAACATAGTAGCTTTTTGGCCGTTCCGGGTTAGGAATGAAAATGAGAATTTAGCTGGGACCTTGATCGACGGGGAATCGGGGTATTAGGGAATGTTTTGTCGTAGGGACTGATGGACCGGCGTTGGGCAATGTGCGATGGGGGGTGTCACACCCCGAGTGTGTGAAAAATTTGCTGTTGAAATGGTCACAAAGTTGCTGACTGCGTTTTTAGTCATCACTTTGTCGTCATTCTTGTGGTAAGCCTATTGTTGTTATTGTTGTTATTGTTGTGTAGGTGTTTGTTGGTGTTACCAGAAATTAATTTGCATAATGGACACAGACTCACATTAGCGCAGCTTTTTGGGGCCCAGTTGGTGGCGGCGGAGGGGGCGTGGCTGCAAGCGAGCAACATTGCTGGCATATTTCAGTGCACATTCGCACATTCACTGGAGACAAAGAAGAAAGGAAATTTGTTAAATCTGAAATAAAATCAAAAAACAGTGCCGCACACACAGCGTCACATATTTGCGGACATGTCCTTTTGACGTCATTTATTAACTGCGAATGCCGAACAATGTTTGCATTTTGCATTTTTGATTGCTCCCCCAGTTTTCCACCCACTTTCCGCCTTCCCGGGCATCCATCCGAAAACCTCTCTCATCCATGCAATTAATGAAAAATGTTTTCGTATTTGTTTAATTTGGGATAAATTATTTAATGTTTCATAAAGGATTGTTGCGTATGCAATTGAGCGCATACTTATGCATGTTGTCGGGGTTTTAAAGGTACAAATGGTATATTAAATTTTTGCAAATGTATGGGAGCAGCTAAAAGGAAGCATTTCCAACCCCATAAGTATATATATTTTTGATCAGCATCAACAGCCTAGTCGATCTAGCCATGTCCCTCTGTCCGTCTGTCTGTCCGTCCGTCCGTCCGTCCGTCTGTGTGTATGAACACGTCGTTCTCGGAGATGGTAAGAGCTAGAGTTGTAATTCTTTTTGCTTTAGGTCCGTTATATGTACGCAGGCCGAGTTTATTTTAAATTTTTGCCACGCCCCTTTCCGCCTTCGTAATTTGCATAAAACTGTATTTTCTTCGATAACTTGGACAAAATAAGAGCTAAGGACCTGTTTCTTTTTGCATTAGGATCGTTTAACTATTATGCAGATAATGACATTTCCAGATTTTTGCCACGCCCCTTTCCGCCCTCGTATTCGCAAAAAAATCGATATCTCCATAAAAGCTAGAGACTTAATTTTAAGTCTCCTAAGTCTGCTGATCGTTTAAGACGTGCATGCAAAATAACGTACAGATCGGAAAATAAATATAGAAGATATGACCAATTAAAGTTTTACCCATCCCTTCCCACGGCAACGGCAAGAGAGGTACATGGTATCTCGTTGTCGAGAAATCTCGACTACAGCGTTTCTATGTTTTTAAAAAAACGAGCCTTTGCCTGGTGAAATCGTATTTTCCAAGGGTTAATTTTAATAAAAATATTAAAAATATTAACGCGTTGGACATAGAGAGTCCCAAAAGACTGGCCAAAATGGAAGACAAGGCCGAACAAGTCGAGAAACCGGGCCATTAAACAGAATGATCAAAATTTTTAATAAAATTATGGGAAATATAAAATAGGATATAAAAAAAACGAGTTGTTGCTTGGTGAAATCGTATTTGCCAAGGGTTACGACCTGTAAACGC
>JAJJHQ010006602.1:619491-699237 GCA_021223825.1 Drosophila ironensis
ATTGCTAAACAAACATAATGCAAAAAGAAATAGGTCTCTACCTCTTAGTTTGTGCAAGTTATGGGCTAATGTGTCGTTATGGGCTAGAGGTACCTTCAGTTTTATGCAAATTACGAAGGCGGAAAGGGGCGTGGCAAAAATTTGAAATAAACTTGATCTGCCTGCAATAATAACACACCAAAAGCAAAAAGAACTAGACCTCTAGCTCTTACCATCTCCGAGAACGAGGTGTTCATACATACAGACAGACGGACAGACGGACAGACGGACAGACGGACATGGCTATATCGACTCGGCTGTTGATGCTGATCAAGAATATATATACTTTATGGGGTCGGAGATGTCTCCTTCTGGCTGTTACATACATTTGCACAAAGTTAATATACCATTTGTACCTTAAGGTACATGGTATAATTATGGGAAATATAAAATAAGATATAAAAAAAAACGAGTTGTTGCTTGGTGAAATCATATTTGCCAATGGTTACGTCCTGTAAACGCGCTGAACATTGAGAGTCCCAAGAGACTGGCTAAAATGGAAGACAAGGCCGAGAAACTCGAGAAACCAAACCATTCCACAGAATGATCAAAAAAATTTTAATAAAAATATGGGAAATATAAAATATTATACAAAAAACGAGTCTTTGCTTGGTGAAATCGTATTTTCCAGGAGTAAAAGGGTTATTAAAAATTTGTTACAATAAAATAATAAAAAAAAATATAAAAAAAAGAAGTGACAAACATCCCGCTTGAAAGCAAGGAATGCAGTGAAAACTAAAATCACTTTAGCTTGAAGTAAAAATCATTTGGAATGTGCCCAGCCGGTTTTAATTGAAAAATACTAGCTTAGAACATTCCTAAAGATTCACTTCCCGAATAATCCCAAAAAGTGTGGAAATTAGTAGTACCATCTACTGAGGTGGATAAGATCAAAACGAGATCGAGGAGTGAATTACGATTTCGAGCACCCAAAAAATTAACCTATTTTCAAATTAATATTGGCCCTACAAGATACTGAAAATACTATTATGAACCATTTTTTTTGTTTTTATACCATGTACCTTAAGGTACAAATGGTATATTAAGTTTGTGCAAAGTATGTAACAGGAAGAAGGAAGCGTTTCCGACCCTATAAAGTATATATATTCATGATCAGCATCAACAGCCGAGTCGATCTAGCCATGTCCGTCTGTCCGTCCGTCTGTCTGTCTGTCTGTCCGTCTGTATGTATGAACACGTCGTTCTCGGAGACGGTAAGAGCTAGAGGTGTAATTCTTTTTAATCTAGGTCCGTTATATGTGTACGCAGGTCGAGTTTATTTCAAATTTTTGCCACGCCCCTTTCCGCCTTCGTAATTTGCATAAGACTGTATTTTCTTCGATAACTTGAACAAAATAAGAGCTAGAGACCTGTTTCTTTTTGCATTAGGACTTTAGCACGTTTAACTATTATGCAGATAATGTCATTTCCAGATTTTTGCCACGCCCCTTTCCGCCCTCGTATTCGCAAAAAAATCGGTATCTCCCAAATTCTAAAAGCTAGGTATATATAATTTTAAGTCTGATTAGTCTGCTGATCGTCAAACACGTGCATGTAATATTACGTTCAGATAGGACAACAAATATAGAAGATATGACCAATTAAAGTTTTACCCATCCCTTCCCACGGCAAAGGCAAGAGAAGTACATGGTATCTCGTTGTCGAGAAATCTCGACTACAGCGTTTCTACTTGTTTGTTCTCAGTTTTTTGAATATACTTTGGACGTAAGGAAAGGTTTTCAGACTAAGGAAAAACCTGCCGCTGCTTTGGCAGGTAAGTTGACAATTGAAAATTGAAAACTTCAGAGCCAACTTTGGAAGCCACTTTTGGTTTAAGATAGCGTGCCGACACACTTTTCGAAAACCTTATTTCTTATAGATATAAATATGGTTCCGCCTATTAAAACCAATTTCAAGGTACTTATCATGCAAACCCTCGATGCCCACCTTTGATACAAATTCAGAAATAAAACACATATTTTTAACTGTTTAATTTGTAAGATTAATTGAAATTATCCTTAAAATCCCGAATTTATATGAACTAAGTCTCTTACAAGCGACGCTTTTTGGCTGGCGTTGGTTGATCCACGGCTCGCCTCTTGGTCCCCCTAGGTTTGTCATCATCTGCTTCTTTAGCGGCTCCTATGGCGACCCTATCTTTGGCTTCTCCTTTGGATGTTCCTGGCACGTCATCTTCCGATTCTTCAGTGGCTCTTTGTCCTGACCATTTGCCGGATGTTACTGAAACGTAGTCTTCTGATTCTTCAGTGGCTCTTTGTCCTGACCATTTGCCGGATGTTACCGAAACGTAGTCTTCTGATTCTTCAGAGGGTCTTCGTCCTAACCACCTGCCGGCTCCAACTCTGGATGGCCCTGGCACGTCATCTTCTATTCTTCAGTGGCTCTTTGTCCTGACCATTTTCCGGTTTTTACTAAAACGTAATCTTTTGATTCTTCAGTGGGTCTTCGTCCTAACCACCTGCCGGCTCCAACCCTGGATGGCCCTGGCACGTCATCTTCTGATTCTTCAGTGGCTCTTTGTCCTGACCATTTGCCGGATGTTACTGAAGTAGTCTTCTGATTCTTCAGAGGGTCTTCGATTTAACCATCTGCCGGCTCCAACTCTGGATGGCCCTGGCACGTCATGTTTTTATTCTTCAGTGGCTCTTTGTCCTGACCATTTGCCGGATGTTACGGAAACGTAATCTTCTGATTCTTCAGTGGTTCTTGGTCCTAACCACCTGCCGGCTCCAACTCTGGGTGGCCCTGGCACGTCATATTCTAATTCTTCAGTGGCTCTTTGTCCTGACCATGTGCCGGATATTACTAATACGTAGTCTTTTGATTCTTCAGAGGGTCTTCGATTTAACCATCTGCCGGCTCCAACTCTGGATGGCCCTGACACGTCATCTTCGGATTCTTCAGTGGCTCTTTGTCCTGACCATTTGCCGGATGTTACTGAAACGTAGTCTTCTGATTCTTCAGTGGTTCTTCGTCCTAACCACCTGCCGGCTCCAACTGTGGGTGGCCCTAGCACGTCATCTTCTGATTCTTCAGTGGCTCTTTGTCCTGACCATGTGCCGGATATTACTAATACGTAGTCTTTTGATTCTTCAGTGTGTCTTCGTCCTAACCACCTGCCGGCTCCAACTCTGGATGGCCCTGGCACGTCATCTTCTGATTCTTCAGTGGCTCTTTGTCCTGACCATTTGCCGGATGTTACTGAAACGTAGTCTTTAATTCTTCAGAGGGTCTTCGATTTAACCATCTGCCGGCTCCAACTCTGGATGGCCATGACACGTCATCTTCGGATTCTTCAGTGGCTCTTTGTCCTGACCATTTGCCGGATGTTACTGAAACGTAGTCTTTTGATTCTTCAGTGGTTCTTCGTCCTAACCACCTGCCTGCTCAAACTCTGGATGGCCCTGGCCCGTCATCTTCTGATTCTTCAGTGGCTCTTTGTCCCGACCATTTGCCGGATGTCGTCGTCTGATTTTTTAGAGGGTCTTCGTCCTAACCACCTGCCGGCTCCAACTCTGGATGGCCCTGGCACGTCATATTCTAATTCTTCAGTGGCTCTTTGTCCTGACCATTTGCCGGATGTTAGCCGGATGTCGTCTTCTGATTCTTTAGAGGGTCTTCGTCCTAACCACCTGCCGGCTCCAACTCTGGATGGCCCTGGCACGTCATATTTTAATTCTTCAGTGACTCTTTGTCCTGACCATTTGCCGCATGTTACTGAAACGTAGTCTTCTGATTCTTCAGTGGGTTTTCGTTTTAACCATCTGCCTGCTCAAACTCTGGATGGCCCTGCCACGTCATCTTCTGATTCTTCAGTTGCTGACCATTTGCCAACTCTGGATGGCCCTGGCACGTCATCTTCTGATTCTTCAGTGGCACTTTGCCCTGACCATTCGCCGGATGTTACTGAAACGGAGTCTTCTGATTCTTCAGAGGGTCCTCGATTTAATCATCTGCCGGCTCCAACTCTGGATGGCCCTGGCACGTCATATTCTCATTCTTCAGTGGCTCTTTGTCCTGACCATTTGCCGGATGTAACTGAAACGTCGTCTTCTGATTCTTCAGAGGGTCTTCGATTTAACCATCTGCCGGCTCCAACTCTGGATGGCCCTGCCACGTCATCTTCTGATTCTTCAGTTGCTCTTTGTCCTGACCATTTGCCAACTCTGGATGGCGCTGGCACGTCATCTTCTGATTCTTCAGTAGCTCTTTGTCCTGACCATGTGCCGGATGTTACTGAAACGTAGTTTTCTGATTCTTCAGAGGGTCTTCGTCCTAACCACCTGCCGGCTCCAACTCTGGATGGCCCTGGCCCGTCATTTTCTGATTCTTCAGTGGCTTTTTGTCCTGACCATTTGCCGGATGTTACTGAAACGTAGTCTTCTAATTCTTCAGTGGGTCTTCGTCCTAACCACCTGCCGGCTCCAACTCTGGATGGCCCTGGCACGTCATCTTCTTATTCTTCAGTGGCTTTTTGTCCTGACCAATTGCCGGTTTTTACTAAAACGTAATCTTTTGATTCTTCAGTGGGTCTAAGTCCTAACCACCTGCCGGCTCCAACCCTGGATGGCCCTGGCACGTCATCTTCTGATTCTTCAGTGGCTCTTTGTCCTGACCATTTGCCGGACGTTACTGAAACGTAGTCTTCTGATTCTTCAGAGGGTCTTCGACTTAACCATCTGCCGGCTCCAACTCTGGATGGCCCTGGCACATCATCTTCTGATTCTTCAGTTGCTGACCATTTGCCAACTCTGGATGGCCCTGCCACGTCATCTTCTGATTCTTCAGCTCGATTTAATCATCTGCCGGCTCCAACTCTGGTTGGCCCTGGCACGTCATCTTCTGATTCTTCAGTGGCTCTTTTTTCCTGACCATTCGCCGGATGTAACTGAAACGTAGTCCTCTGTTCCTTCAGTGGGTTTTCGTTTTAACCATCTGCCTGCTGTTACTGAAACGTAGTCTTCTGATTCTTCAGAGGGTCTTCGTCCTAACCACCTGCCGGCTCCAACTCTGGATGGCCCTGGCACGTAATCTTCTTATTCTTCAGTGGCTTTTTGTCCTGACCATTTGCCGGTTTTTACTAAAACGTAATCTTTTGATTCTTCAGTGGGTCTTCGTCCTAACCACCAGCCGGCTCCAACCCTGGATGGCCCTGGCACGTCATCTTCTGATTCTTCAGTGGCTCTTTGTCCTGACCATTTGCCGGATGTTACTGAAACGTAGTCTTCTGATTTTTCAGAGGGTCTTCGATTTAAACATCAGCCGGCTCCAACTCTGGATGGCCCTGGCACATCATCTTCTGATTCTTCAGTGGCTTTTTGTCCTGACCATTTGCCGGATGTTACTGAAACGTAGTCTTCTGATTTTTCAGAGGGTCTTCGATTTAAACATCTGCCGGCTCCAACTCTGGATGGCCCTGGCACATCATCTTCTGATTCTTCAGTGGCTCTTTGTCCTGACCATTTGGTGGATGTCACTGAAACGAAGTCTTTTGATTCTTCAGTGGGTCTTCGTCCTAACCACCTGCCGGCTCCAACTCTGGATGACCCTGGCACGTCATCTTCTGATTCTTCAATGGCTCTTCGTCCTGACCGTTTACCGGATAATACTGAAACGTCTTCTGACTCTTTAGAGGGTCTTCGTCCTAACCACCTGCCGGCTCCAAGTCTGGATGGCCCTGGCACGTCATTTTCTGATTCTTCAGTGGCTTTTTGTCCTGACCATTTGCCGCATGTTACTGAAACGTAGTCTTCTAATTCTTCAGTGGGTCTTCGTCCTAACCAGCTGCCGGCTCCAACTCTGGATGGCCCTGGCACGTCATTTTCTTATTCTTCAGTGGCTTTTTGTCCTGACCATTTGCCGGTTTTTACTAAAACGTAATCTTTTGATTCTTCAGTGGGTCTTCGTCCTAACAACCTGCCGGCTCCAACCCTGGATGGCCCTGGCACGTCATCTTCTGATTCTTCAGTGGCTTTTTGTCCTAACTATTTGCCGGATGCTACTGAAACGTAGTCTTCTGATTCTTCAGAGGGTCTTCGTCCTAACTATCTGCCGGCTCTAACTCTGGATGGCCCTGGCACGTCATCTTCTGATTCTTCAGTGGCTTTTTGTCCTGACCATTTGCCGGATGTTACTGAAACGTAGTCTTCTGATTTTTCAGAGGGTCTTCGACTTAAACATCTGCCGGCTCCAACTCTGGATGGCCCTGGCACATCATCTTCTGATTCTTCAGTGGCTCTGTGTCCTGACCATTTGCCTACTGAAACGTAGTCTTCTGATTCTTCAGAGGGTCTTCGATTTAACCATCCGCCGGCTCCAACTCTGGATGGCCCTAACACGTAATTTTCTGATTCTTCAGTGGCTCTTTGTCCTGACCATTTTCCGGATGTTACTGAAACGTAGTCTTCTGATTCTTCAGAGGGTCTTCGATTTAACCATCCGCCGGCTCCAACTCTGGATGGCCCTAACACGTAATTTTCTGATTCTTCAGTGGCTCTTTGTCCTGACCATTTTCCGGATGTTACTGAAAAGTAGTCTTCTGATTCTTCAGTGCGTCTTCGATTTAACCACCTGCCGGCTCCAACTCTGGATGGCCCTGGCACGTCATCTTCTGATTCTTCAGTGGCTCTTTGTCCTGACTATGTGCCGGATGTAACTGAAACGTAGTCTTCTGATTCTTCAGTGGGTCTTCGTCCTAACCACCTGCCGGCTCCACCTCTGGATGGCCCTGGCACGTCATCTTCTGATTCTTCAGTGGCTCTTTGTCCTGACCGTTTGCCGGATGTTACTGAAACGTAGTCGTCTGATTCTTCAGTGGCTCTTTGTCCGGACCATTTGCCGGATGTTACTGAAACGTAGTCTTCTGATTCTTTATAGCGTCTTTTTAACCATTTGCCGGCTCTAACCGGATGTTACTGAAACGAAGTCTTCTGATTCTTCAGTGGGTCGTCGTCCTAACCACCTGCCGGCTCCACCTCTGGATGGCCCGGGCACGTCGTCTTCTAATTTTTTAGCGGCTCTTCGTCTTGACCATTTGCTAACTCCAACTCTGGATGTTACTGAAGCGTAATCTTCTGATTCTTCAGTGGGTCTTCCGCTTGACCATTTCCTGAAACTTCGTCTTCTGATTCATCTGCGTAACTTATTAGTGACCTTCTGCTGGATCCTCCTCCGGATGTTCCTGAAACGTAGTCTTCTGATTCTTCAGCGGCTCTTTGTGTTAACCATCTCCCGGCTCCTCCTCTGGATGGTCCTGGTACGTCATATTCGGATTCTTCTTTGTCGCTTACTCCTATTAATCTGGCGGGTCCTCTTCTGTATGGCCCTGGCACGTCATCCTCGTTTTCTTCAGAGGGCATGTCTCTTAACCATCGGGCGACTGCTCCTCTTCCGGACAGTCTCGACGCTGATCTCGTGAAGTGAGACCCAAATGATTCCACCCATGAAAGCATTCCACGATCGTCCGCTTTTTCCCCAATTCAAGCAACTGGGCTGCACCTCTGTTGGCTGCTTGGTCTTGTTCCCAACTGCTTGGGCAGCTCCCCCAATGGCAGCCCCAATGGAGCCCCCAATCGCCCCGCCAATCGCGCCTCCGACTTCTCCCCCAATAACTTTCCCAATTGCGCCACCAAGTGCGCCCCCGATTGCGCCAGCAATTAATCCCTTAGTTGCTCTTCCAAAAGATCTTTCAAGTGGTCCCGAAAACCTTTTCGTGAGGCGAGGCTCACGCTTGATCATATTTTCGGTCTTCTGAAGCTGGTTGTCATGACTTTCCTCATATATAGGCTTCACTTTTGTTGGGCTTTCCGGCTTACCATCTCGTCGGGGTGTGACCACGATATTCGACACGGCATCGACCATGACGACTGTGTTCTTGTTTTTGTCTACCGGGGTTAGACGCTGCTTGAGGGAAATAGGAAAGCTGTGAATGTACTCGTTACTTTAAAATATGTATGACTAAATTTTCCGGCTTGTGAATAATATAGTTGTATAGCTTTTAATGAACTGAATGAAAAATCACAGCCTGCGTTAGGAGGGAAAATCCAAATTCACGGAGCAGGCCTACTTCGTGAGTGATTGCAGTATTTGGTTGTACTCTCGTTTATTTGTTGTGATATATATTTTTGTGATTGTCCTTTGTATACTTGACGTTATTTATTGCCAGAGCGTAAGAAGTACCAGTCAGAAGTATAAAATGTACCAGTCATGAAATTTCGCACACTGTTCAGTATGTCAACTGCACACCAAAACACTGTACAGCGTTGATTACTCCACACAAAAGACTGTACAGTGTTTACTACTCTACACCAATTTTGCTGCACAACTATGGAATACTGCACACCAAAATATCTGTACAAATATGGAATATTACCCCACTCACTCATACCAAATGATACTCTGCAGAAAAAGAAGCAAACACGGTAGAGAAGCAAACACGGTAAGCTACTATTATTTGGCACGACTAATTGCTAAATTCGATTAAATGATTTCGGATAATAAAGGATTAGAGTCATATTAGAGGAATTGCTCACCTGATAGTTAAATAAACTTACGAATCTGACAATTACATTTTCTTACTCGTAGTTAAACTATTGCACAGATTATTCATGAAAACTGTGCTCAAGGAATCAAACAGAAGGGGAACTTTCGCAAGTAATTGTTAAATGCGTTTGATGAGGGAATGTGATTAGTGAAATGTTTGAGGAAACCCCTGCAAAATACGGAATGAACTTTCTTCAGTTGCACAAACTATTCCCTTAACAGCTTTTCCCCAGCGGCCGGGCATCCTGAGTTTCTCCATCGAAATTCTCGAGCATTGGTCAGGTCCTGGGCCCGAAAGGAAGTGCTTCAATTCTATGCTGCAGCTACTTACACTTAGTTGGCCGACAGTTTGCGGGTCTTCCCAGGACCTTTCCATTTTTTTTTCGTGCTCTCTTTCCTTTTTTTTTGTGCGGAAAGTGCCGTCACATAAGCATAACAATAAAATCCAATAGAACGGGCTGGCTGTGTTCCTTGGCCACATAATCCATTATGGCCAACTCGGCAAACTTTTTGGCCGGAAACGGAAGCGAATGGAAAGGGGTAAAAAATGAAATCTGTGGGCCGACGGCTCAGACTTTAGAGCCCTTTGGAAATTACTCAGCGAAAAGTCAAGGGGTTTCCGCGGATGTCACACTTTTAATCACAGACAACAATTTGTGTGCTGTGCGCTGTGTCTCGTGGATTTTGTCTCGGTTGTGTTGTTAAATGTCATGTTAATTCCCTCGTAATACGCGTGTTCATTATGTTAAACACTTGGCATGTGTGTGTGTGTGGGTAAGTATCTGTGTCCTGCCTGCGTGTGTGTGTGTGAATTATCCTTGTTGTTCTAGAGCGAGAGTTGTGGCTTTGGCAGCTTCGTCATCGCCCGCTTGTCGCTTGCCTGCCCCCGCAACAATAAATGAAAGTGTAACACACTAATTAGTCTTGTATGCGATTCATAATGATAACAGTAATTAACATGTGTGCATGTGTGCGTGTGTGCGTGAGCCGTGCTGTTGCGTGTGTGTGTGTGTGGGTGTATTATGAAAGCTTTACAACAACAAGGCCGAAATCCTCGGGCTGCCCTTTTTCCGCCTTCTCTCCATCAAAATGCGACACGATGATGAGCTGCCCATGTTTATGCATCGACACAAATTCAGGGATTATTAATCGCGATACGAATACATGAAAAGTATAAATTTTAATATACAAGAGGAGTATGATAAGTAATACATTGCTTACATTATTGTTAAAAACTACTTGTTTATGTTTAACGTTTAATTTTAGAGCACTTTCAAAATCCTTAACATGTCGACCTGATGCATGAACTTATTATTTTGTAACTCCTACTTAAAAATAAATGAAGTGCTAAAACTAATCTAACTCCTATATCCAAAAAAAAAATAAAGTGCTAAAACGAATCTAACTTATTTTCAATAGATCCTAGAACTTATTTTCAATGCTCTTGAAACAATTTAAAGTTGTAACATGGGCTACGAGTGTTCGTATATCAACGACTCAAAAGCTATTAAAGGGAGCTACCATTTGTGGTTATACGCAACCAAATTCATGATCTTGACTTTTATAAAAATCCAGCTTTATTTGTCAGATTCCTTGGCAGCCGCATGCCCACTTCCTTGCGCTCTTGACAACCAGCGCGTCCTGGCCAAAGGGATATCCTCATCCGGATCCCCTTCCCGGCCGTGTGCGCTCCACTGCCATGGGCCACCTTGGGCGCTTGTTTATGGCCCAAGTGTTGCCAGAGCCAAAATACACACCCACACCCACACCCACACCCGCACAGCAAACATTTACACATCGCCACACAGGCCGGGGCAGTGGGCGGGGCACATTTTGATTCTCGCAGGATGCCATGTCATGTTTTCATTATGCTCATGTGTCTAAACAATTATCCTGCAGGCATAATTATGCCTGACGTTTATAAGCTTTGACACTTTCGGTTTTCGGTAACATGCCGAGCTCCCATCGTCCCATCGGGCGGACGCCTCTGGCCGGGCTTACGCCTCCTCTTTTTCAATTTTATATTCATTTTTTGTGTTGGAAATGATTACAACTAATTACGATGCACTTAGGCCTGGGTTAGTACAGCAGCTTAAGTTCCGGAACATCGCAGGACCCCCGAAATAAACACCGCTTTGAGCGTGCCCCCTTCGTGGGCGCCCCTGTCTGGTTGGGGTGAAAAATTACTGGCATGGCCAAACTTATTTTGGCGTAAAATTGAAAAATTCTTTTGTATAAGGAATTAAGAGTAAGTTGATTCTTTGTTGTCCCTACTGCTCCCGGAGAGTTGCTTATTTTTTTTTCGGGTTCGGTTTCTGTATGTCCTGGCTGCTCCTGCTCCGGCTCCTGCTCCGTCTTGAGTGAGTCCTGCCTTCATCCTCGGCCTTAGCCTCAGCCTCGGCCTCAGCCTTCTCCTGTGTTTACGCTATTTTATTATGCAAGAAACAAAAGTTTCATTTGTTTGTCCCGTTCTTCGTTAAGAAAAACCATCAATCATTCGCCGTGTTGTAGAATGTCCTCCAGGACGACACCAGAAAGCGCAGTCAAGCAGCCAGGAACCAAAGATAGAGCCCCGAGAGCAACAGCTCCAGGAGCAGGACAAAAAAAGGCAAGCCGGAAACAGGCGGCAGCGGTGGCGGCGACAACAAAAATGTTTCATTTTCACACACTAAACAAATTACATGCCGACAGACTGAAGTGTCCTTCTGCCACTGCGACTGCCACTCCTACACGACCGCGCCCGGTCCGGGGACCTCATTTTCCATTCCCGAATTTCAGCATTTGCCCCGCCAACGCATTCCTCTCGCACCATCTTCCGCTAGGTGGCAAATAGTTTCCATAACATGCTCCGCTGCCTGCTAAGATACTCGGAAATGCTCGGAGATGTTCAGCGATGTTTCAGCGACCATCAAAACGTCTCCTGCAGGATACACCGCCTTGATAAGTGCAACACCATGTTCGCAGTGCCCAAAGGAACTCGAAGGCGTTGCATGCGAAGATGTTTCAATCGGAAACACTCCGCTCGCAGGATCAATTATCTACAAACCATTGTCTTAACCTGCTGCTCCAGCTAATAGTTTTTCTTAAGTTAAATGAATTTAAAGTTAGGAGCTGTTGGTTGATCTCGCGTTTCCTTGATTGGTATGCAATGGGAAAAAATAAACATACAACAAACTTGTCTCAATCTATCAAGCAGGTCAGGTCCGTGTTAATTTCTGAAATGCTTATTACCAGTAGCAATTTTTTGTGAGCCGACTAACCGACAGCCTGACAGCCGGTGGCCATTTGTCGATTGGCAATTGAAATTCATGTTAAAGCATTTATACATTTCACCTTGGCACGGCATTTGACCTTCAGGAGCGAGCCGCAAATTCCGTAAGGAGCATGGCACCCATCGCACCGCCAGGGGCCGAGGACCAAGGACTAAGGACCGAAAACTTAACCCAAAAACCGAACCGAACATGAACATGAACCTGTTTCTGGTTGCTGGTTTTCCTGGTCTGGGAAGCAATTTATTTTGCAACTAATAGCGCTGGCGCCCCTTTCCCCCCCGCTTGCCACGTTGCCCCTTGCGGCCCGGCACTCGAGTCATGCAACTTAAATTTATAGAAGCACATTAAACTTTTAAATGATAAATTGCTGAATATAATTTACGTTTGCCAGCCAAAAGGGGTGCCAGCAGGATAAGCGAGCTTTCGTCCCGTCCCGTCCCCAATGCCCGCTCCAAGTTGACGTCGTGGCAGGCTCAGTTAATAAGTCTTACGCTATTGCCTCCGGCTTTCAATGCACAGCAAAAAAAGCCCACGCGCATCGTGTCGAATTACATTTGTTCTTTGCACTTCAAAAGCCATTCGATATTAACAAGCATCTGGCTTAAAAAACCGTTCAATTCTATACTAACATTTGATTAAACAAATGATTTTGCCTGCAAAAAATGAAGCATTCAGTCGAAATCATTGGATTTTGTTATTTGTAATGTCAACTTTGATTAAGCATATCATTTTCTGCACAGAAACAAAAAAACTAAAGCGAAATTGAAATGGGTTGCTTTTTTACTTACCATGCGGTTTGAAAATACAACAAGTTAGAACGTTATAGCCATTTCTTAGTTTCCCCCTGACTTATAGATCATGGATAAACATTGCGGATGAGAAGAGTGTTTCAAGTTTTTGTAGAGAAGCTTATGGGCGCAACACATTTTTGCCATTTGCGCGTAATCGTCTGATTTTCGCAACACAGATAGATAGCTCTATCAATGTTATATCCAGATTTAAAACCTCTACAGTTAAAATTGTGGAGGCCATAAAATTACGTGGCTTGCTGGGGTGCAAGGAAACAAACTTGAGCTAAACTGGTATAACACAATTCAAAATATTTTGTTATATTTCCCCTATATATTATAGTATCCAAAATCTAGGCATTCATACAAACAGACGAACGAACGGACAGACGGACATGGTTAGATCGACTCGGCTCTTGCTGCTGATCAAGAATATACCTATATACTTTATGGGGTTGGAAAAGCATCCATCTCCCTGTTCTTGTTGAAAAGCAGGTATATAAAAAGGGGAAGCAGGTTTGGCTTTTCTTGCAGTGCATTCAAACGGGGTGGCGTGCTTTTCCACGCGAATGGCTGGGTGGCTTTTTGGAGCTGTGTAAACTGTTTAATATGCACGCAATGTCGGCGTAAATGTTTGTTGATTAGTGTGTCCTTAGTTTTTAGTGCCTTCCGATGGAACTGACGAATGCGTTTCCGTTTTACACACTGATGAGGGGGTGGCTGCTTGGAAGGCGTCGAGGGGGTTTGAGTGGCTGGTGGTGTTGGTGTTGGGGCCGAGGTGTAAGGGGGCGGGGCCGGTGGGTAGCTGGGCGGCTGGGCGGTGCGATGGCAGGCAGCACTTCATATTCATGCTCATTGACAGCACGCTAACGGCATATAAATTGACGGTTGTTCGCGTGCCATCATCCAGACAGCAATGAGTGCGAGTGAGAGGGCCAGCACCCGGTATCTCCACCCCTTTTGCACCCCCTTCAAGCTTTTCTTTTGCCGGCTTTCCCGGCTTTCCCCACTCTCTCCCCTTTGGATCCCCCATTGCTTTGGTAGCATTTACGTCAAAGTAGCAACTCTGTATTTTGTGCACTCTCTTCCCCGCTTTTCCCCGGATTTTCCTTTTGCGATCCCCTCCCCTCCCCTCCCCCCCGCAGCCCCTTTGCTTTGTTCTCTTTTTGTTTTTCTTCCCTGCATGTGGTCTTGTGTGTGTGTGTGTGTGTGTGCGAGGGGGACGAGTGTTTTTCCGTGCTTATTGCCTGCTATATCCTTTTGTTGTTTTTGCATTTTCATTTTCAATTACAAATGACACAAGTGCCTCACGCTCCAGTTTTCCACGCTGTGTGTGAGCAAATGTATGTGTGTGTGTTGGTAACTGTCAGGATAATAACGAGCACCGCAATTTGTTGTTGGCCACCCACAAGCCTACAAAATCAACAACAACAACAACTACAAACAGCTCAACAGCCAAACAGCCAAAACAGCCAAACAGCCAAAAGGGAACTTAACACGTTTCTATTTCTATTTCCCGGTTTTTTTCCTTTCCTCCGTCTGCTGTTGTGTGTATGTCCGACACCTTTTGCCTGCACACACACACACCTGCACGCTCGCCGGGGAACTCCCCCAAAACAGCAGACAAAAGAAAATAAAATTAAATAGTTGCTGCGATAGCCTGTTTAATTTAAATATCAAAATTAACTTGAACATTTATTCCTGAGAGTTTCTTCAATTTGTTTGCTCAACGAAATAGGTGATAGCATTTCAAATCAAGTTTAAAATTAGATAATAAAACACAATTTACATTTAAGGTTTAAAAATGCTTTAATTTAATGATTCATTTTGCACAAATTAACTTAATATACATCAACTCATTCCGGGAGAAAAATGCCAGAGGTTCCATTATGCCCAAAATTCAGGAAACATCGTTATTTAACTTGTCTATTTATTTATACAATTCTCTAACATATATCCTACGTTTCAGTTAGTACATTTTAATAAAATATGAGTATATCATATGAGTAGGCTTTCCGTGTATCATTTAGATTATCATTCAAATCACCCTACTTGAGCACTCCCGCTTTTTTCAATTTGCAGCCTCTCGTAACTTGTGCGATTGCGTTCCGATACCCGATAACTTCTCGATGGGCACACAGCCAAATCCAGCGTTGATAATCGACGATGCCCGGGGCAGTGCAGTGGCAGAGCAAATGTCCCAGTGCCAGGGATTTAGGGACGCGCTCGCTCACCCCCTCGATAAAATTTTTACGATATTAGCGTTATGGGGTTAAGGGAAGTGGTCGCCGCCGGAAGGGGGGGTGGCACAAACTGCAGCTCTTTGCGACCACAGCCCGCAAGTCGATTATAGAAAACTTGTAATAAAATTTTCGTTAGCCGAGACCAACAAATGGAACGCAGCCACAAGGGAAACTCTGCCCCGCATCTCGCAAGCAGCTGAGTCTGTGGGGTGGCAAGTTATTCCGGGAAAAAGAATGGAAAGCGCAAAACGAGCAAAAAAAATGCAAAAATTATAAAACAAAAAATAAAAAAGAAATGCGCAGAAACGAGCGCGGCAACGGCAACCGCTGAACTCTTGGAAATTGGAAACTATGAAACAAGCGACCGCAGCAATAAGAGGAACGCCGGGAAGGAAAAACCGGGCTGCGAAAATTGTGTTTATTTAACGCTGCTGCTCCTGCTGCTGCATGAGAGAGCAAAAGCGAAACGAAGTGGTCGTCGTGGGGAGGCTGGGAAGCCTAGGGGGTAGGGGGTAGGGGGTAGTGGAAAAGACGGAAAATCGGAAAAGCTGCGGGCTGAGGCGCCTTGCAACAACCTGCGGTTCGCTCGTTCCTCAAGATAAAACGCATTTATGCGCAAAATTTTAAGCCCATCAAGCGGCGAATCCTCAAGGAAGTGGGCGTGGTCAGCCACACGAGCAGGCCCAAAACTAAGCCTGCCAACGAACCGACATCCTCTCTCCTCTTGGCCAGGCCAATTCACTTAGCAACTTTATCAGCAGCTTCATCATTGAGTCGCCGCCGATGAATGCGAACTCGGCGCCATTGTCAGCTACAGACACGCGGCAACGGATGCAGAAGCATGAGATACTCGTACTCGACTGGATAGACGGATACTGATACCGAAGCACACCCGTATAATTTTCAATTTCATTTCAATTCGTTGACGGCCTACCAGACAACGTCATCATGGCTGTTGGCAGTCCTTTTTTTCTGTTGGCAGTCCTTTTCCCCTTAACTCGGATGGGGGACAGGGATGGGGGACAAGCGAAATCCGGCGTACGTGATTTTCCACCTTAATGCCATTTTTTAGTTGACAACCTCTGACAATTTGGCTCCCCCGCCGCCACCCACTTAGCAGCCTAAGCTCACTCACCGCTCATTTCACTTTGTATTTCTGGAAGCTGAAGCTGAAGCTGCCTTCTCCCACATCCCAGTATATCCTTGTATATCGATGGGCCAGGGGCAGAGGACCCCCTCTGACCTTGTCGCTCTGCAATGGCAATAGCAAACCCTTGGTTGCCCCAACTTATCGTGCAAAGTTTTTAAGTTTCGATTCGTGTTTGGCATACGTAATGGAGGTGTTTTTTTTCCTTTGGTTCCGGCTCGCCATCCTTTCATCACTTTGACTTCCGGCCACGTCCCCCACGCCCACGTCTGAGCTTTTCAATTTGCAGATTTTCGAATATTTTTAGCTTAGTTTCTTATTTCGGTGCGCTTAAGCTTAAAGTCGTTGCGATGGCCACCAAGTTATTTGAAAACACTATACAAGATCTCGTTTAATAACTTTTAGCAGCCACTTGATCTGTGTAAATAAACTTTAGGTAACTTTCCCAATATAATGGGAAGTGACACTTGAAAACGCCTAAAGAGTTAACTTAAAAAGTCTGCCACTAAACAGTTTTTAAAACAATAATTGGATGCTTAAGTATTACCCAAAAACAAGCCTTATTTGATTGAACCGCCCATTCCCCAATAATATGTCATTTAAGGTTATACTCAGATTTAAATTATTCCAAATTTACTGGTTTTTAATCGATGGAAAAGTTTTGCCACGGTTATGCCTTTTAATAGGCAAATGTAGTCACTTACAAATGCATAATTTTGGACAAACAAATGTAGTTAAATTCAGTCGAAATCTGTACCCAAAAACAATCACTATGTTGTGGCATAAGCTGCCTAATCCCATACCCATTTTTACACCCCGAATAAACAAGTCAACGCTGTCACCGGGACTCAATATTTTGCCAGTTGAATTTCAGATGCTCGGCAAAAATGTTGTGATCCTTAAATCTGCAGCATTTATCGAGCGCGCATTTTCTGACTTTGATTACATGGGCCAATCTGGGCCAGGAGCCGGGGGCGGGGCTGTGTAAACATCGGATTGTAGCCTGTAAATCGGAAGACAATCCTTGTGTCGTTTTCACTAAGCCGCTTACCGGCCATAACACCAACGAGGGCGAGCGGGGGCGCCGGCAATACAAATCAAGGTAATCAACATGAAATCAATCGATTTGCCCTTTTAGACGCTTTCGATTCGATTTTTCTGCTTCGGTATTCCCTTTTCGGTGATGACGCTTTTCTATTTTTGCCGCTTTTGTTGCTGTTTTGTTATACCCGGGTCCCAAAAAGAGCAAGGGTATATTGAATTCGTAAAAATGTGTCTAACAGGGAAAATGAAGCTTCAACAACCGAGTCGATCCAGCCATGTCCGTCTGTCCGCCTGTCCGTATGAACGCCTGAATTTTAGAAACAATAATAGATGGAAAAAATCTAATTGCACATTCAGAATTGTGTGAAACCAGTTCAGCACATGTTTGTTTAAAAAATCGGCAACCACTCGGCATCCCCACAAACCACGAAATTCTGTGGCGTCTACAATTTTAACCCTAGAGGTACCAAATTTGGATATTACATTTGTTAAGCCAATAACTGTCTGTGTTCCGAAAATCAGCTCGTTACGCCCACTTCCGCCCGTGAAAATGGCAAAATGGTGTTGCGCCCACAAGCTTCTCCATAGCAACATGCCGCACGCTTCGAAAACTGCGAAATTTCGTTGCGCCTACAATTTAAATACTATAATCTATGTTGCAAAAATCTGGTGAAATCTAAGAAAGAGGTAGTTATAGTCGAGACACTCGACTTTAGTCTATTTTACTTGTTTTGTGTTTATTTCTCGATGGAGCCAAGTGAAATAGAGTAACAAAAAACGCACAATTTAAAAATGCCTTTGTTGGAAGGGTGCCCCTCATGTTCTGCGAATGTATGTATGTATGTATGCATATGGGTTCATCCAGCAGACAAAGGACAATGGCACAGAGCGAGTTTTTCGGGACACACACCCCATGGCCCGCTAAAAAAACACACACACACAAAAAAGGAAAACAACAGAGGGGGGCAAAATAGAAATGCTAATAAAAAAATTCCAACATCAATCTGTGGAATTTGTGTTGAACATATGCGCCAATAATGTTCGAAGCCGACACACACACACAGCCCCCCGAACCTCCGCACAGGACCTGCTGATGCCACGTCCTTGCCTCGATGAGGTCGATATGTTTGCTTAGCTGAATGTTGGTGATGATGTGTAAACATTTACATGACGTGCTCCAGTTTATTTTAACCTTTGATCGGGGCCTCGTCGGCATCGTCGCCACCTGACTCGCTTTTCCCGCTTTTCTCCCGAAGAACAAAAAACACAAAACCCGGAGAGCATCAGCGGCGGAGTAAAAAAAAAAAGTAAGAAAATATTTGCATTAAAAATGACTTGTTTGTGTAGGCAGACAGACGGCAAGAAGCTTAGGAGGCCGGAAGTGGTTTTTGGACTTTAACGTCTGCATAAGCAAACACCTTTCGGGCAGAGAGGCGTAAATGAAACCTCGGGCTCACAATAAATCCCGGCTCCTCCCCCGCCCCAGGAGGCTGTCCCATGAGTGATGTTCGGGTTAATGGTCGTAGATCCGGAGGCGGGCAAGAGCGAAGGGTGCCAATAAGCCTAAGTACGTGCTGCATGCAACATGCACGCAGCCAGAAACCATTCAAAATGGCCCAGCTTTAAGTGGGTCAATGCAGCAAAACTCTAAAGCGAATACCTGCACATGCAGAACAATCGCTCGGATTATGGGAGGTTTCAGATGCTTAAAAAAAACAGCAACTGGGTACATAAAATATAGATTTTAATTGCCAGTAAACGGCCAAAAAATAAAATCTTTTGGGGGAGAAACATCGACTTAATCGACTTTCTATCCATTCATTCACATATTCGCATTTCTTTGATCTACAAGCATATTTAATTGTATAAATAAGACAGTTTTTTTAAACTTTTTTCTGTCTCTTAAATCGCCGATTCACTCGACAAATAATCATCGGAAAAAATAACCCACGCGAGCAAGCTCAAACGTTGCCATGAGTTTTATTTTTGGCCTGAAAGAGTGAAATGCCATAAAAGCAGCAAGGGCACAAAAAAAACCCACACGAAACAATAAAGGGCAGCCAGCGGTGTGGCAGAAAGGGAAAATCTCACCCCGACAGCACGCTGGCTTAGGCTTTTGTCTTGGACATTTGTGAAGCCAAAGGCCAGGCCTGGGGGGGGGTCATCAACTGGGTGGGCTTTGGGGCCACGGGGCGGATGATGTTGATCACATGGTAATCACTGCACCTCGCAGCGCGTTCTGCCAGCTTTTTATGGTTTTTTATTGCTTGTTTATGACATTGTCGTTGAGTGACTCCACAGTCCCAATAACTCCCCCAAAGGCACGGCCAACATGTGTCCTGGCTTTTGTTTTTTTGGGGAGTGCGGGGCCGGCGGTGTCACACACACAATGTCATTGCGGGGACGTACGTTTCAGCATTGTATTGCATATTTATTCATCACAAAAATATTAAAGTCGAGCATGGTGCCGTAGATATTTGTTGGGGATTGTAGTTTTAGTTTATTTTGTGAATACTTGAAATTTGGTAGCCTAGGTGACGAATAGAAAATTTGGAGTATTCATATTACAATGGGTATGAACGTATAATAAACTGGAAAAATTATTATATTACTTATTATAACATCTTATTCTCTTACGTATAGAAGATGTTCTATAAGTGCTATAATTACTGGGATTGTAAAAGGAATTCAGGGAATAGTTGCATATTATTTTAAATAATGTTTAAATAATATGTATTCTGATAAGCATAAGCCAATCTGCTAAGTTAAGGCGCGCTTGGTGACTTCCACCTTCCCTGGCAAACATAAGTGATTTGTGCACAAAGGATATTTGCTAGGCGCGTAGGCTTTGGTTGGGGGGATCCTTGGGGGCGGTGGCACCAACGGGGTTGGGGGGTTAGATTAGGATACACACTCGCACATATGTATGCGAAAAGCTAACTTTTACGAGCGCATAATCGAAAAACTTCCCTTCAAGCTGGAGGAATGGATTTTGGGGTGGCTTCTGTTGTTCTTTTCTTTTTTTTTTCGGTGAGGGGGCCGTTGGAGGCCCAAAGTCATCTTCTTTATGTGCATCACACCCCCGCCCCGAACAGCTGCTTTGAATACAATAACAAAAACGTGAGCAGCCGGACAACTTTTTCATTGTTGGCCATTTCGATGTCTGACAACAGGCGGCCCCTCCTTTGCCCCCTCCCCAAACCGCTGAATGTCCTTCGCCCCTTCTCGTCCTTAACCCTCAAGTGCCGTCTGGCTTGGCTAATTGTGTGCGCGACTTTTTGATTTCGCATTTGTCTGCCTTTCATGGCTTCTCTCCACTTTTGTGCCACTAATTGTGGCAAGAACAAATGGTACATAGGTGAGTGTGCATGGCACTTGGCATGGCATTGGTGCGGGAATGATACAAGCACGCGATTGCCTTTTCCTGTTAATTACTATTTCGCCAAAAGAGAAGCTTTCAAAATTCCCCCATAGTGATTTTCCGGCTATACCCCGAACCTCAAGGTTCAGTGGTAATGCTAAAAAAAATGCATAGATATAGATCAACTCCAGGTTTGTATTTGTATTCTACAGGTATGTATTATGGTAAACTCCAGGATAAATTCGAAGATGGCAGCCATGCAAGTATGAAAGAAGGTGATCGGCCAATTGGATGCAAACATTCCTGATTTAAAGAACTTGTCTTGTCAAAATGAATCCGAAAACAGCGCCGTCCAAACGGGCTCACAACAAATATATTAGGTGATCTTCTTGTCATAGTAAAAATTTTGGTCTTCCAATATATAAACGTAACGTCCGACATCTGGCTCCAACATGTTTGGCCATCGTAATAAATTCTTTTTTTGGAAAATAAATATGAATAATATCTTCATGCTGCTTTAACTCCCTAAAAAGGTGGGGAAATGTATTCAATAGCTCCAAACAGTATAATATGCTTACTAAGAATTGCGAAGATAATTAAATATGTTCGATTGAAGGATAGGTGGTTTCCTCATCGCTTTCTTCGGTACTTGGGACAGCAGACGGACCAGGTGGCGGGACTAGTGGTCTACGTATAACCGTACCAGGAGTGAACCATCCATTAGGTCCATCCAATCCAAGATCATTCGCAGTTATTCTGTTAGACATTTTTATTTTGCTGTAAGTTATCGTTTATTATTTTCTTTAGTGAACTTTTTTGATCGAAAAATATAACTGGAGAATCGTATGAAGTTTGAACCGATCAGTTCAGCGTGTTGGTTGATACTGACGAAAATCGTAACGAGTGCTGACCTGATGTGTCTTGGTTGAATGAATTTTAATTCAGAGATATCTATGTTGAAAATATTCGAGCAAAAGCCTACTTCAGGCGAAAGTTACGGGAAATCTATAGATGTTTTGTTTACAGGATGTGTTTTTGCAATTTCAGCATAAATACGGTTGGAATTTTCACAATCTAATTGCGTTGGCCAACTTAATTGGCTTGCGTGGCCGTAAGCAAAAGAATGGCAAGACCCTCAAGCAACTGAAACTGATTGTATCCGTGGAAATCGGTTATCTATCTTGAAAACTTGTGGCTGGTTTTTGTGGCCAATGGGTACGATGTTTGTGAACAAGTTTCTTGGGTATTTGTCTATTGCCAGCGGTAATTTTAGACCGACCAAGACTGCCAGCAGTAATTGCCACAAATTCCGGCTGGGCTTGGGTATCAACATTGCAACAAAATCCGGCAAAAAGCAGCTGCAACACGAGTTGCAACTTTATTAGCTTTGACAGCAAACTGCAGAATGCGAGGGGTGACAAGCGCTGCGCAAAACTTTTGCTCATCGTCTCATATTTATCATATTTAATTAGTAAACCGAGTGCAGTGCAACAAAATATGGCCAAGTCGGGCCCGGCCAGGCCGGTGGGCCACGGCGCGGCACTGCAGTGCACTGGAGGGAGTCTACTTTGTTAGTCAGCCAACTTAACTTGGCTGTTATAAAGTAATTTTCGGCGCTGCCAAATAGGAAACAAGTCAACAATGTTGTTGCACTCGTTCTACACTCGACGAAATTGGACATAATGCAATTTATTATCCCCTCTTATTTCGTTGCCCTGAATGCGGCAAGAATTTCAATTAAATTGCACAAAATAATTAAACAACAGCTTTTAATTGAGGCTTGAATGTTATTTTATAATTTACACTTGTTTCAATTTGTGATGGCAGCTTAAATAATTCAATAATAAATTCATAAATATGGCAGTTATGGTTTTTCTCTCTAATTTTTTGGATTTGTTGTTGGCCCTGATTGCCGGCAAGTGTGCTGCTTGTTGTTAGCAAATATTTGTCGCCGGATTGCATTATTAGTTTGTTCGAGTTATCAAAAGTAAAATAATTGCACGCACGAAGGGAAAACTTGGGAGCCAAGGACCCAAGGCAGAGTGGGCGTGGTCAGGCATCTGTATATATTGTATATCTAGACATGTATTGCGATTTCTTGATTGCCACCAAAAAATATACGAGTATATAGGAGAGCAGATGACAAAAAAGCAAGCGAAAACAGAAGAAGCCAAAAGTTGCAGCAAAGTGTCGACAAGTTGACCCCACTTCGCATTTCCTTGTCACTTCTTGGGGTGTAATTTTATTCTTTGCCGTGGAAAATTGGAAAAGCGGAAAAGTGTCGCAGTCATGTGAAGGCGACTCCAGTCCATAAGGACTCCCCAGATAGTAATTATCAGTAGATTGTTGTTGGTCAGCCAAAAAGCTCACAGACGCCGAAACTTTGACAAGTTTTGTAATCGGTTTTTGCCATTTTGATTTCATTTATTGTACATGACAGAGGCGCAGTGACAAACCGCACAGCTGAGGGGGGCTTACAGACCAATTTGCGCAGCCTTTGAGGATTTCTCCCGGATTAGCTGCCGCGAAATGGAACAAATTGGCGGAAAACTACATGATTGATGGCGGAATCCTCAAGGATCGAAGCCCAAAACCCGATCGAAGCGTTAAAGAGTCTCATCCTTTTCCGGATGCCAAGAGTATATCACAGCACTAAGTAAATTGGAGGAGAAAGCCATGGCACTTCCGGTGAAAACAAGCATCCACGAAATGGCCAACTTATGATGGTGGAAATCCCTGAGCTTTAATCGGCAAGTGGCTAGCAAATTAACCGCTCCATTCAAATGAAAAATTCCGTAATTTTCTTGGCCGGCAGGACGATAAGGACGCTGTGGAGGAGAACAAGCAGACGGAGAATCAGAACCGATGATGAACGAATTTCGGCCACCGAACTGGCCAATATCCGGCGTCGACACTGTCCAATTGGGAGGCGTGCGCTCCCAGGAGACACACTCCATTGGCCGTCCGCCCCCTAAGCACCCGCCCCTCCCTAGTGCGCCCATCCGCCGCCACTCCCCTTCCCTCCGCACATCCTTGGCAGGACCTTCGCCGAAGGAAATATTGAATAGTCGTCGTCGGTTGTCGGTTGTCGGTTGTAGGTTGTAGGTTGTCGTTTGTCTGGGGATCTGGAGGAGCAGAAGGGCCAGGGCCGGCAGCCAAATCATCAGGCATGCTTATGCCCCGCCCACTATTTCACTCACATGAGTGTGTGCTAAAGGAAATGAAAAATTCTTAGTAAAATTCCCATCATCCCTTATTGTGCTCTGGGGCATTTTGCTTCCAATTTATTTATTTTCTTTCCCGTTTTTTTTTTTTTGGTCTGTGCCCATGCTCCATCCTTTTGGTTTGACCTCCCCCTATTTGGCCAAAGCGGAGAGTTTTTCTATATTTTTTTTAACAAAATCTGAGAACGGGCGGGAAGGTTGGCGCGGGCGGTGTCTTTGCGTTGACAATAAACACACAATATGTAATAAAATCGGACGCGTTATAGAAAACGCCGCGGGACAGATGGACATAAAGCCAGGATTATGAGGACACTGAGCAACTGCAAAACATGAATGCATGACATGACTGAGTTGGGAATAAATATTGTAAAACAAGAATGGGCAACACTCCGTGTATATTTGATTTGCAAGGAATGCAATAAAATAATGGGCAATCCTTTGGTTCGGGGCTAAAATTTGATTAGGCGGAGACCGACCGGTGCTCGAATAAATGACGATATTGCAATGCAAATTGGCAGTGAATGAAGACGTTACAGGCATGCCTCGGCTTATTCGCTGGCAAATTATTAGCGCTAGCCATTGTGATCCGGTTGGTTGCCAGGCGACCCCGACCCGGCTCCTTCGCCCCAAATTGCAATCCTTTTGGGCAATTAAGCAGGCATAATTGAACTCCGCCCCGCCCCCGACTTGCAAGACCTGAAGTATCTGTCAGTTTGCTTGTTTGCCCAAGTTGTTGGCCTTTTTGGATAAACTAATTAAAATGGCAAGCGATTTGAGCGAGCTGCCGGCAGACTGACTCCAGAAAACTTCTGGTCAAACGCAAAACCCAAAAGCTTTCACAGATCCCTTTGGTCGGAGGGGAGGGCTGCAGCCTGGCTTGCTTCCTGGCTGGCTGGCTGGCTGGCTGGATGGCTGGTTGGCCAAAGTGCAACACATGAGGGCCCAAAGTCAAATAAACTTGGGCGCATCCCTGCAGTGCCGGCCACGAAAGGAGCAGGCAACAGAATCAACAGGAGCATCAGCCATCGCAGGAACCAGAAACAGCCCCAGTCCCAGCACCAGCACCAGCACCAGCACCAAAGGACAATGCAAACAGGCAAACAAAGTCAAATGGCAAATAAATAAATATTAAGTATTTGCTGTGGCCAGGAAATCGTTCGACCTGAATCAGTGAATATACCTACGATGCGGCTGATTGATATATGTTTTGTATGCTGTCGGGGCCGGTGGAAGGGTTTGAGCCTTCAGTTTGCACCGAAATTGATTCTGTCTTTGTTTTATTTATGGACAAAAGTCAAGGAAGCACGGTAGATTTGTGCTTTGTCCAGACAAGAAAAAGCATGGAATTAAACTTTGGTTAAACACTTGAACGAATTGGCAATTACCCATTCGAAATGTAAATTCTATTTGGACTAACATGTAAAAACACAACACGCATGTTGACTAATATTTTGAATTAACAATGAAAGAAACATCAGCCTAAATGAATCTACATTTTTAATGAAAATACATGGACTTTCATGAAATGTAAATAAAGCATGCACTCGTATTTGATGAATGCATCATAAATATGTGGCTGAAAGCAAACACATTTAAGTTATGCCAGAAAAGCAATTAGTTGTCTTCTAAATAGGGGACATTTTCAATAATAGCTCAGAGTTAACTTTAAGTCTTAAGTTCCTTGGGAATGTGCTAAAAGGTGGCAAGCTCAGAGTTATCTTTTAGTCTTAAGATCCTTGGGAATGTGCTAAAAGGTGGCAATTGTCTTTTATTTGTTGGTCTTGGTTTATAATTCAAATAAGAATTATTATGAATAATAAAGGAAATGGAACAAAGAAAGTTATTTTAAACAAGTAAAAACGCTGCAGTTGAGATTTCTTGGCAACTAGATACCATGTGACTACTTTCACAATCATTTAGTTTTTTCGGGCGCTGCGCATCATGGCAAATGTTACGAGTATATTGGAATGTGGTATGTGGTATGTTATATTAGAAACAACGCCCTAGAACACTTGATCTCCACGTTCCCTTTATCAGAGAGCAGATCAAGCGACACTCTATTCTATCTTTTGTGCAATTTGTCGTTTGCTAAAATCTCTCGTGTTCCGAAACAAGAGACGCCTCCTTCAATGGAATGTAAACTATTTATTTGTCGGGGCTTGCACGACAGTCAAATTTAAATCATTTTAGACAGGACGATGAAACCGGGGAATCTTAATTTCCATAACTAAGTGTTTTGTAAATTTATTATGCTTTATACTGTTTAGCTATTCATGGAAGCTCAGCAAATAGAGATTTTCAAAAATGTATGCCCATTTATTAAATGACTGTAGGAATATTATAATATAATACTAATGATAAAAAAAAAGTAGAGGCTTAGGAGAAAAAATGCAAGCCCTTTTCAGCATGGAATTAAATACTGATTATTGGAAACTCCGCCAAATCCATCAATTTATGTAAAACCCTCCAAAGTTAATGTTTTTATTTGATTAAAATCATGGAAATTAAAAATTCTTGGATTGAAAATCAATAAACTCGTAAGGATTTCGAAGGACTCTC
This sequence comes from Drosophila ironensis, assembly GCA_021223825.1. NCBI lineage: Eukaryota > Metazoa > Arthropoda > Insecta > Diptera > Drosophilidae > Drosophila > Drosophila ironensis. Next base: position 645,731 of record JAJJHQ010006602.1, read on the forward strand.
CTTTACAAAATTTTGTTGCAGATCTTGCTTTTGTTTTCGTTTGATTTAAATGACTACAAAACGCCGGCCTGGAGCTGTCGTATCTGGTCGAGGATCTCGCGCACCTCCCCCGTCGGACTGGTGGCCTGGGGCGGTGAGCCAGGCGTTCCGATGTTGGCCAGACTGCTCACCCCCGAGGCCTGGGCCGAGGGCTCCAGGCTGTGCAGGGGATTCGGTTGGATGCACCCGTTGCTGTAGATCACCGGAGTGCCGGGGCCTCCGGAGGAACCGTGTCCGGTGCCACCCACGCCGCCAATGGCCAGGCTACTGAGGGAAGCCGCCTGGGTGGCTGGTCCGCTTTCGGCGGAGGCCCCAACGCCTGCACCGCTTTCTGGAAGAATGCTTGCAAGGATAGAAATATAGTGTTTTTGGTCAGTATTGTGGAAATATTGTGGCTTTGGTCAGAGAAATCGTTTTATATTTAAGTGTTATACTAAAAAAAAACATTGGAACAGGCTTAGTGTGAAATACGCCCGGCATTTTTTAAAGGAAACACAAATAGTGTTTTATATTAAAATGTTATACCAAAAAAAAAAAAATAGGAAAAGACTCGGTATGAAATACGCCGAGCATTCTTCCGAGAAACCAACAAGAGTGTTTTATATTAAAATCTTATACTAAAAAAAAAAAGATGAGTAAATAAATAAAAATAAAAAAAATTTAGATTTCCTAAGAGCTGTTAATGTAATCATCCCAAGTGTGAAAAAAAAATTAAATAAACAATAAACAATTTAAAAATTCAGAACTACAATAACTTATGTCCAACTCAAAAATGACAATGACTTGTGAATGCCAAATGTAGGAATTTATATAACGTTATCCAGAGTTGACACTGAGAAGGAAAGGTGAACATTTAGCCGGAACGGTGAGCATTTAGCCGTAGATTTTAATACCTTTAATTTAAAAAGAGAAAAGGGCCGTGATTAAAATTTAAGAACGACATTTCTATACTTTATGGGATCGGAAAGGCATCCTTCTCCTTGCCCCTTTAGGTACATGGTATATACATGTATATGTACGAGAAAATAGTAAAAAGGAAATGTTAGTAAGCTCTGAAACTTTCTCCATTTTATTTTATAAACTAAGCAAAATAAATATAGACGCTCTAATTATACCGATAGTTAGAATCTATCGGCTCCCAGGGCTACTTGACAACTTGACAACCCTTTTGTCGCAACCCTTTTTGAGTTGCACGTGCACATAGTTGCCTGGATCGGATTCAAGAAGATATATAGTGACCCCGCCAATAAGCAATATTCGATGAAAGACACTTGCGATGCGGCAACCACAAGGCAGGATGATGCGAGTTCTGCGTTGCAACTGCAGGATGTTAAGTTTATCATTGTCAATTGAATCACGGGCACCACTTCCATTTCCATTTCCCAGTTGTTTCTCAGGCGGGGGAGGTTCCATCCTCCAACAACTGAGTCTGTTAAATCTGCTGATCGTTTAAGACGTGCATGCAAAATTACGTTCCGATCGGACAATAAATATAGAAGATATGACCAATTAAAGTTTTACCCACCCCTTCCCACGGCAACGGCAAGAGAGGTACATGGTATCTCGTTGTCGAGGAATCTCGACTACAGCGTTTCTACTTGTTTTTATAGCATCTTGAGCCGCGACAAAATGGAAAGACAGACGGACATGGCTAGAGCGACTCCGCTGTTGATGCTGATCAAGAATATAATACTTTATGGGGTCGGAAACGCTTCCTTCTCCCTGCTACATACACCATTGGACAAACTTAATATACCATTTGTACCTTTAGGTATATCGTATTAAAAGACGGGATTAACTGAGCAATACACCCGATTTGAAGATGGGATAGATAATTACGTTTGTTGACTTGTAGTTATAGGTTGCCCCCAAAAATCAGTGGAGTAAGCTCCGATAACTCGTAACTCTGAGGTCTTTATTTTTATCCATTTTTTAACTTCCATAGGCATATTAAGCTAGTTTTATAACAACAAATTTCAGGAATATTTAGGAATCATAAGTCACCTTATTAGATTAAGGAAACGTTTGTTTGTAAAGATAATATTTAATGTTAAAATGAGTTTTTTAAATAGTTACCTAGTGGATCCTATTTTCGAGGTACCGTTTGCCCGACGTGATTTTTAGGTTGAGCGAAAACCTAAATCCACATCGATTTAACACCGATCAGTGCAGCACTACCTCATTTTCGCCTTTTTTGAGCACTCGCAGGAGGATGCCGGCTTGCTGGGGGCTTACCACTCAATTTCCCGGAGCTGGCTAATTTAATTACCGCCATAAGACGGTGGGCGTGATTCCGCCGCCGCACCATTCAGGGGCAAGAACAACAATGAAGTGCAACCTGTTTAGAATAGCAATTAAGGCGGAGAGTTCGGCGACCGAGAGTGGGCCAAGTTTTGGTGACAAACTCTCGCCGGCGACACCTACCGAAAGCCGCATGGAAGGCATTCGCTGCCCGCAGCCACTCCCGGGAAATGTGCGTGCACGTGCCACAAAAGAAGAGGCCAAAGGGGCAGCTGGGGCACGTGGGGCAGGCAGATACTTGGCAGCAGGTCGACTCCGGGGCACGCAGGTGAGCCCACCCCCATGCGGAGGAGTCGAGCTAAGGCATCGACGCGTGTGTGGCCACAATTTCGATTTCATTGGGCAAAGTTTTGGGGCTGCTCTCGGCTTTGGTGACCAAACAACTTGTTTGGGGGCAAAGATAACCGGGATTGCGTCCTTGAGCCTGCGAGCTTTTAGAATCCAAGTGATACGTTTATAGTTCTCCGAGAGCGATGCTTTTTCCTTCTGGTTAAACCTTTGTTTTGGAGCATCTCACTAATTTAAAGGAAATGCCAAGACTAATGAAGCCCTTTTCGCTGTAACTGAAACCTCGAGCCGCCTGGATCACTTTTTGAAAATTCTGCATTCGGAATAATCAATGCTTGTTTGCCAGTTTATCAGGCCCAAGCCCAGGCCTGTTGGCCATTCATTCGACCATTCGACAGTGCACCCGCCCACCCATCCATCCATTCCGCAATGCATCCCGGTAGGTTGCTCGGCAGGCAGGCGGGAAGGCGGGAAGGCAGAAAGGCTGCCTGGAGTACGGCCGGAGCATTTGCTTCATTACCCTTGGTTCATCCGGAATTTGTACGGCATCGCCGCCCAGCCACCTGATAATGCACTGCCGCAAAATCTAGCCAATCGGTTAATCAGATCTTAGCCCAAAAACACACATGTTGTATAGTAAATGTGGTTTGAACAACGTCAATAATAACTATCCAGAGAACTTTCCAGAGAACTTTGAGAAGGTCTTGCAAAACACAGACTTACAAGTTGTATGAACATTATGAATCGGTTACCTTTGCCATCTTTTGAGGGATACCCACCTTGGATGTATAATAATTGTGATTTGTACAGCATGTAGATTTTTCGGCGAGTGCTGGCCGGGCAGCTGGCTTGGCCTGACGCATTGAATGATGCTTTTGATAATTTACAGCTCTGCTGATTGCACTTGCCTGCTGCCACATGGCTACCTTCTGGCGGCACTCGGCTCTGGCGTGGGGATCCCCACATCCTCGCCCACTGCCGGCCACCTCATCATGGTCATTTTAATCGGAATCGAAATCGCAATCGAATGGGAATCGGTGCGAGTGGTAAACACATCATCGCAATGAAGTTGCGAGTTGCGTGTGCTGCGTCGATAGTTGGCCTGCAGCATCATCATCATTGGCAACGGCAACGCAATCATCGCGGCCGAGTCGGGGAACTGTGAATTAATTCGGCATTAATTTGCTTTAATTGCAAAGGGCCGGGGCGAAAACTTTAACGGCCACTTCCGCTTAATTTCACCGCATGTAAACATAACCATGACATTTAGCGTTATTCGGGAGTTTATGCGGCCGTCGCTTTGCATCCTGCCAGCACCCATCCTGCAGCCCAGACCCCCGGAAACTTTCTCGTTCTCGTCCTGCCGGCTCGGACCTCTGGCGCGGGGTCGCACCATTAAAGGCCACACTCGGTTGCGCCCGTTACCCGTTACCCGTTACCAGTTTTCATCTCCCATTGCCAGTTGGTGGCGCCATTTTCCATTATCCGTTAGTTTTGCGCATTTCCGGTTTGCAGGCAGGACAACCAGGACTCGCAGGACTCGCAGGACGCCTTGCTCCCGTCTACGCATCCCGTCTGCAGTCAGAGAAATTGCACTGCAACAGTTTGCAAGCCGTATTCAGGGGGATCCCAATCAACAATCATACCTAACATCAGCCCGAAATTATCCAAACTTAAAGGCATAATGTTTAAGGAGCAGTTGCACCGACAGACCCCCCGCCCGGCATCCTGGATAAGCTTCAACTACGCCACTGAACCACACTGACCTCCAATTGGACCCAAAAACACAATTGCATCTGAATTTTTAATGCGCTGCGAGTGTAGCTGCGGTGGCGCTGCCCCGAAAAGTACGAGTACATGCCGGGACCATAGCGCATGCCAGGCCCGGAATATTCACATATACGCATACTATATATACACCTAGTGTCTATATAGTGCGGCTGTGGCATTGTAGAAATCAGGCAATTGCACTTTTAATTAAATTTGAACTCAGGTTTCCATTTCGTTGGCGCCGCTGCTGCCTGTGGCTTCAACGGCTTGTAATGCAAAAGCCCGAAACGAAAAACAAACATTTAGGTAGCCGAAGGACAAGCACCAGTGGAAATGATTAAAAACTTACCATACTTAGGGGGTTAACTGTCTCGAAACTCTTCAAAATCGAATATGAAGCGTATCTTTTTCAAATACTCTCCAAAGTTCTCTGGAAAGTTATCGTATTAACTTTATAATAAATAAAGAACAAGTGTATTACAACTAATGGTTGGAGCAAAAAAATCCCTTGAATGGTATTTCGAAAATTCGCTGCACTTTTTGCGCCACTTTAAAGTCAAAAGGGGATCCGCACACATGCCAGGATATGTGCGTCGGGCGGATATATATCATGGGTGTGCGAGGTCCTTGCGCTTTTGGCGCCCTTGCGTCCTTGCCTTTTGCCTTTCTCCCGTCTCCTTTCTCCTTTCTCCTTTCGCCGGCGACAAGCCAGCATTAACACCATCAAAGTTGGTAAACAGAGATACAGCACGTATCTAATAAAAGGCCACAACGTGATGCCGGGCCCCGTGGTCGCGGACGCGGAGAGGCGACAAGCGGATACGGATGCGGATGGCGCCCACTCCGCCGGAGATGCGTTCAAAATGTCCCAGATGTCGCCGGTTCCCGATGGTCACCGGTCTCCGGGAAAAAGTCACGGAAGTGCTGCTCCAAAAACTGCAAAGACAAACGAGCCCAAGGACTTTCCCCAGGGCGATGCTGTAAAGATTCTTTTAGATATGTCCTGAAAGAGAATTCTTGAGAAAACATTTTCGTGGATCAAGTTTACAATATCCTCAATATTACATCGGAAATAAAATCCCAAGATTTTATTTAAACAGTTAACTCATTTTTTTAATATTTCTTGTACATTTTGATACTCATTTGGAGCTTTCTTCTTGGATCTAATTAACCCAGCACAAAGCCCGAAATGTTAAAGTTAAGTCACTGGTTTTGGGCCAGCGCATTTCCTTGGGAAATGTTTGACGGCGTGTTGGGGCTTTTCCGACTGTGATTTCCTCCTGCTCGCACCCCCGTCCGAAAAACGTGCAATATTTTCATGCGTCTCCCAGAGACAAAGCCGGCAGACAGGGAGAGGACGACAAAGGAGCGCTGCTCCTTTCAGCGCTTTTGCCAGTTGATATCCTGCTTAAGGATGCGCTCAAGTACTTTCGAGTCACTTGGCAGCTGCTTAAGTTAACTTTTACTTGGCTTTGTCAGCGGAAAGGACGAGCGAACCAGAGACTGCCGCAAGATGGGGCAGGGTCTCTGTCATGAATGTGTTTCAATGTTGACGCAACAAGGGCCCCAGACAGGGCAGAGGCCGCAGGACGAAGGCCCTCATACCTTTGCGCCGTCTCCTGGAGCCGTCACCCTGCCCCTGTCCCTGCTCCTGCCTCTGCCTCTGCTCCTGCCCCAACAGTGACCCCTAGCCGCCCCCTTGTGCCGGCGCCTGTTGCCCTGGCTGCACTTGACTCAAGTGGCCTTCTCGACTGCTTCAAAGCGACAAAAGTGTCGCCGCAACTGTTGCGGTTGTAGCTACAACAAACCGGGCTTGCCTCCCATGTACAATGTGTATATGTACAAGCCCACATACCTAACTCCAGGACCTTCTGGCTTCCTGGCTTGCCGCCAGGAGGACAGCAACGGCAGCAGCCACAGCGGCAGGATCAGGAGGAGCACGAGGCAAATCGGGAGTGTTCGATTCAGCTTACACTAAGAAATAAATCAAAGAACCTGCAGCATCGCTTGGCAAGCAACTCAATTACCTTACTAAATGTTCTATGTAAGTAGTTTTGGAAAACTTTCGGGACCCTTAATCACCCTTAATCCTATATTAAACAGTTTAAACTTGTATTCTAAACAACTGAAAGAATGTTAGGATTCAGGAAGTCAGACATTTTTGAGGATGTTCATCGAATCTTTTATTGTTTATTGTTAAAGGTAACCAAATAGTTTAACTGTTGCTTGCCTTGTAAAATTATAATTATAGTGTTTTTTGATCAACCCTAAAAATAGAGTTCGATACATGTATATATATGTATAGTGCCTTTTTGGTGGCTAAAAATACAAGATTCCGAAATTAAAGTTTCAAAGTTGTTGCCTTAGGGTTGTGTCTTTTAGAGAAAACTATAATTTTTAAGCAAAATGATCTATAATCTTAGAAATTATATAAATTTTAGGCGTCTAGCTCTCTGATAATGACTATCTTCTCTTGCTTTTCTTAGTTATAACCATAAAAGTTCATCGAGGTGGACACCAAAGCAATAGCTTAAGCCGGTAAAATTTGGCTTGGCAAAACGGATTTCGTTGCGAAAAACCAACATGTGCGCCATGCAAATTCGAGAAAACGGAAAGCCAACAGTTCCGTGGCCAACTTGTTTGTTCAGTTTGTTCAGTTCGTCCAATTCATTTCTCGTTTCTTGTCGTGCAATTTCCGTTTCCGCTTCGTCGGTTGGAGCCCCTTTTCAGGGGGTTCCCGGAGCCGCACACGCGCCGATTCATTCGCAAAACACTTGACATTGTTTTGCAAGTTATTTTCGCATTGTTTGATTTCACTTTTAAATTTCGTTTCGTTTCGTTTCGTTTGGTTTCGTTTCGTCTGCTTGCTCAGACACGGAGGTAAACACGAAGGTAAAGCGCCAGCCCCCCCCGCCCGTGTTTGGATTTGTTATAAACATTTTAGTGGAATTACTTTTAGTTTAAGTTGCTGCGAGTAAATCGTGGCTGCCGCTCGGTCCCACGAGCTCATTTTCGATTCCACGAAAAGGATTTGGCTTTCAGTCGAAAATGTTTTACATTTTTAATGAGACTTTTGCTTCGATTTGGCCAAATCGAAGAATCAAGGTTAGCACATAGCGCCAATCGATTGACACCGCTTGGAGACCAACGGCTGGCTCCTTTAACCTACGGGATAATGGCTGTCAGGACAATTGGAGTGCAGCTTTAAGAGCTCCAGGAGCTGCACCGCCCGCCGGAGTGCTGTGGTCGGGCCAAAAGGTTAAGTTGAGCATGTAGTCGCTCCTTCTGCAACTATAGTCTTTCCCCACCCGGTCCCTGGCCCTGGCCCCCACGACAAACCCATTCCCGGTTCCTCATTTCATTTCGTTACGTTTCGTTTCGGTTGCGGTTCTGTTCCGGGTTACCGGCTAAGGGTTGCCTTGGTCTGGCTTTGGTTGGGTTGGGTTGGTGCTTTGGGTTTTTGGTTTTCCATTCCCCAATCTCACACACCCCCGCCCATCCGTGCTGCCACTCCTCCTCTTTGGTCTAGTCCCCGGCCGGCGCTTTTCCTTTTACTTCCTTTTGCGTGCCGCGGAATGCAGAAAGCCAATACGCTTTCCTCGAACCGGCTGCAACTCCTTTTGCCTTTCTGGCCGGAAATGCTTGGAATTTTTCTGCAAGGCGGCCTCCTGCATCCTGAACCGGCACCTGCAACCTGTATATGCAACCTGCACCTGCACCTGCACCTGCACCTGCACCTGCACCTGCATATGCATCTGAGGCTTTGACCAAAACTGGATCTGATTCCGAATCGGACGATAAACTTAAAGGGCGCCTTCGACGGCTGAGCTTACCAGTTGCAAGCTGCCAATCTGACAATCTGCCAACTCAGGTGGCAGCAGGTCGGATCTGCGGTGAATGCGGCCACCGAAGCGCCTCGTTGCCGCACGAACACTGCGCCGCACAAAAGGCGGCCGGCCCCGTGGGTCGCCTTGCCTTGCCTTGCCACATGCCCCGATTGCCGAAGGACCCGGCCTCGGATCCGAAGCCAAGCGAGCCAATTGGACGGGGCGCTGGGTCCTCGTCCGTGCAACATGTTGCCAAGTGTCCTGGCAACATCGAAGAACCACCCGGCAACACGGCAAATGCTGTGGCAATATTCAAAGTGTTTGCTTTACCAGTTGGCAATACAATTATGTTTATATTTTTAAGGTCTTTTACAATACCAAACGCACATGGCATTAGGGGATTACAGGGTATAAGCTGATTTTGATACGAATGGTTTTTCTATCCCTTAAGGTACAAATGATATGATTATCCTTGATCAGCTTTAACAGCCAAGTTGATCTACGCATGTCCGTCTGTCTGCCTTTGTATGTATGAACACGTCCTTTTCCGAGATGAAAAGAGCTAGAGACTTTGCTTTAGGTCCGTTATTAGTGCACTACCCTTCTGCTTTCGTAATATATATGAACCTGTATTTTCTTCTATATATTTGTCTATATCACCGAAATGGTTAGAGCAGAGATGAAAATCTTGTGGCTTAGAGCTAAACAATACTAGGCATGTGCCAAGTTTTATAAAGATCGGCCAAAAAATAATGAGGATACGGCCAACATACTCGTATATGGTCACCGTCTTTTCAAAGCGAGACATATCGACTTTCATTCGGGAATTTCATTCGGGAATGTCGATTCCCGCCAAAAATTGCAAATGAACTTTTTAACTCAGAAAAGGTAGCTTAAATTCAAAGCCTTTACCAAATAAAAATGGACTACAAAACCGCAGATAACTTCTGCATAACCCGTTTTGACACTTTCCAAATTATAGACGAGGCGAGTAAACCAAAGCAAACGATAGATGCAACATGTTGCCAAAAACCTGCAACTTGCGGGGCAATGGGCCCACTGGCCAACGATTTACGAATTACTAATTATTAAGGCAATTATTGGCCGGGACGGAATCGGGTGGGATCAGTTGATGATGCTCGGATATTGTGCTGCAGCATCCGAGTGGAATATCCGGCGCCCGGTCACGTTCCCCGTATTCTCGGCTATAACGATGCAAATTAGCTAACGGAATTATGAGTGCAGGCGGAGGGCAAAGTTTCCGCCGCACTTTCCATCTTTCTATCCAACCAACCCAACCAACTCAACCAACCAACCAACCAAGCAGCCATCCATCGAGCCATCCATGCCTCCGCATCTTTAAAGTGTGTGTCGGGGAAACTTTCGTCACGCGATGATGATGGGGTCGACGGGGGCGCGAGTTCGGGGTTAATTTCAGTTTCTTATTGCAGTTAATTAAGTGAAACTTGAGTTGCCGTCAGCGCGGGATGCAAAAAAAAAACAAAGGAAAAGAGACGATCAAGAAATGAGGAGGTCGCTTTTAATTTATGCAGCGTCTTTCCATGTCAAAGTGACGACAATCAGCAGACAATCCCAACAAGGACAATCAGGACAACCCGGCAACAACAAGGATGCTAAATGCAAGTTTTTTGGGTCCATCAAATAATAAAGTTTCGGCTTTATTTACAGCCCGAGTGGCATTATTTTCATCAATCTATATGTGCAAAGCCATCCCTAAGTTTACAACTCCAATATCTCTTTTACTAAATTCGAGTGGAATTTTAAAAAGTGCCGCTTAAAGGATACTCTAGGATAGATGCCCAAACATTGGCTCGGAATCCTTGGGAATCCGTTCGATTTTCGGCTTTAAGAACATCATCATCGGCTGGCCGGGGCGGCAATGTGGATTCAATTGGATTGCCTGTGCGCTGCCCCCGGGATCCGCAGGACTCCCAAGGTGCAGACAGGACTGTGATTGCGCCAAGGACATAAAGTATGCAACACTCGAAGCGAACTCGGGCTCGGGCTCGGGCTTGGGACTCCACTCTGCTCTGCTCATTGAATCCGCAACGAACGTGAGGGGGTCAGGGGCTTCTCGGGGGCGGACTGCCACGTATAATCATCATAATGGCAAATTATATATAATAATAAAATATTTCGTGTCCGAACTAACAAACTTTGCACCGTGCGTGGGTGTGTTCATGCTTATTTTCAATACACAACGCGTACGTGCATCCTCCCGAATAACCTGCAACCTTATTCCCCGTCCTCGCCAGTCCCCTTCGGTTGACTTTAAGCAAATCCTTTTCTGCCATTTTTCGGGACAATCCACGCAGTCACTTTCCCCAACCCATCCCAACCCATCCGAACCCAACACAAACCAACCCAACTCAGCTCCGGCACAAAATCATCCCGAATCTGTATCCGTATCCGTCTGGCCATTTCATAGACGGCGTGACAATGGCCCGTTTCCAAATCAATCGTCTGCGTGACCGTGCCACGCCCTCCGACCCTGTCCTCCGGCCGCCCCCGCATGACCCCCGAAACCCCCTATTTGCCGCCATTCAATGCCGCCTTTGTGCGCTGCATGCAAAATTAGCCGGGGCGAGAGAAAATGAAATGTTTGAGGACCTTGAATGGTAGTTGGAGCTCCAGCAGCTCCAGCAGCTGGATCTGCTCGGGCTTTTTTCTCCCCTCTCTACTCCTGCCACGCCTCAAACATTATATATGTATACCAACCATATCCATTTCCGCTTCCGCCACTCCAAGGAGCAATCGCTTTCGATTCAGTGCGTGCCGTCGGCGCATCGATAATCCACGGCGATACTCTTCGATTTCAGCGCGAAAAATTAAGAAATTTTACACCGCCAAAAACCAGGAAGCTCTTTGATCCCATCTCGCCAATGAAATGTTTGAAACGACGGTCCTAGCACGCGACAAGGACTAGGAAGGCTTGCATGGATTTATTGGATGGGGGAAGAAAGAAAAACTTTCTTTCCGTGCAAGTTTGGTTGGTCCAAGATCTATGGTGAGGATCCATCTGCCAGCCGATTTCCTTTGAAAGACAGTTTGAAAGGTTTCCCTGCCGACACACGCAAGCCAAGTGAACTCGCAACTTCCACTTTCCACTTATTTTTTTCGGAAAGGGGTCCCCAAGAGGCAGCAGTTTCCGTTTCTTTCGTGGGGGCCAACGGAAGACCAGAATGTATTTAATGGTACTTTAAGCCCAACACACAATGTGCACGACAAGCCCGTCTCAACTCCGCACCAAAAAACCAACTTTATTGGAAAATTAAAAATTGAGAAAAACTTATTTTTAAGTATAAAAAAAGCAACTTAAAAATTAAAAAGAAAATAAAAATTGGTCGAGGTTAAGAAATTCCGTAGAAATATAGCGCGATTGTAACAAAGTTCAACTCCCATAAGTGCAAAAAAAAAAAAAATAAATAAATAAATAAATTTCGAATATAAATGAACGACTGAACCTCCCAGATCTGCGGTGGCTTCCTTTTATACCTCTCGCAAGACTCCATTTTTTATTTTTGCTGATATCTGGCAGCTCTATTCCAGGTGGCAGCCCTTTGAAAGAAAGTAGCCACCTGGTTCGGAGATGCTAATGTATTGCAAATTTATTGAAAATATAAATTTATTGTCTGGCTTCCGCATCTGTCCCCGTTCCATTCCACTGAATAAACCTGCATTCAATCAATCGAAATGCCAGGTCAAAGGATGCGGATTGCCTTGCTTGTTTGCACCCCAAACGGTTGCTTTGCCAGTCGTTTGGCGAGGCACTCAACCACCTACAGTCACTTGACTTAATTAGCAGAAAATTAGGCGTACCGTAATAGCTATCACCGCATGCACCGCCACAATGTTTGAATGCTGGCCCTCGCCAGGTTGCACCCACCTGTGGTCTCCTAATTACCAGGTAACTAGTTCAGGCAAGACATCAAACGCATTATGCTTGCAGAAATAGGCACGACAATGCAAGCAAGCGATGACAAGTTTAAAATGTTCTTGGTAGTACAATTGGAAAACCAAGAAATGGTTTGCCCCTCCTAGACTCTATTTGCGGTCTTTGCTCATGTAGTATCAGCCACCTAAATGCTTTATTGTTACTCTTAACATATCCACAAAACCTATCTAATCAAGGTGTTTTCATCAAAATTGTTTCTGTCGTTACAAACCTCCATATAATATTTAAATAGACATCGATCACTATACATCACAACTCATTGCAACCCTGGTGCAACTCCCATCGATCTGTAGCGGAAAAAAATGTGGTATATTCAAAAGCAACATGCAATAAAATATTTCAACATATTTTATATATTTAAGTTACGCTAAATACAGAACGCCTGGATACACAATTGTACTTCCTTGGAAATATGGGGTTGCGAAATATCATGTAACTGGGTGTCCCTAGTATGTCGGGAACAAAACGCCAAGCCAAGAAAAGGTTTGAGAATTTTAGAAAAGGCAACTAGGAAGAAGAATTTTGTTTTTTTTGTGTTGAACGATAAATTTAGACAATTGTGTATAAATGTGTATTAATCCAGGAATTAGCAGCCTCGTTTTTGTGGTGGTTGACCGTCACAATCACCGTTGCTGTTCTGTCGTCGCCGATTGGTAGTCCCTGGCATCGGATGCTGCATATCTTGGTTTATTTCAGCGTTATTCATTGGTGCATTTTGTTGGGCCTGGGTATTTGACAATTGGCGTAACATAGACAAATCAGTTTGCGACTCTTGATCACGTTGGGGTGGCTTGACCCTTGGCTGCATGCCGCCACCGCTGGCCCCGCCGCCACCGGCGCCTCCGTCTCCTCCGGATCCTCCTCCGGCGCCATTTCCCAAAGGCTGCTCGCCATCTCCTGGCTGACCGTCGTCAGCGCCTCCCTGCCCACGTCGGCCTCCTTCGTCGCCTGCTCGTGCCGCTCCGTTGTTCAATTCAGGATCAATTGGGGGGGGCATCTTTCCTGCAGAGTTGCCCAAGCTCCATGGTTGTGGCCCAGTCATGCAGAATGTGTCGTTTACTTGATAATGCATTGACGCGAACATTTCCCTTTTAAAGGAATTGAAAATAAAATTCATTTTTAATATATTTTAATAGATATATAGGATCAACGATGCTCTTCGTATTTCTCTTTTTTGTTGAATGTGGGGTTCATTCACATGAAGTATGCTCAACGAGCACAAGAGCCTGCTTAGGAGCTTAAACTTGATATTCAAAGGGGGACTTTGATTATCATTGAATTCAAAGATGTTGAAAAGTCCTGAAAACATCGCTATCCCAGCTTATTGCAGAATTTCTCGAGCAAAACATTATGGGAATCTTAAAACTGGATGCTTTTGCTTATACGAGTACCGATGCATTTCCCCGAATGTATCGTAAAGTAAAGTCCTGTACATTTTTCAACATACGATACATTCGCGGAAATGCGTCGACATTTGAAAGCAAACTCTCTGAAACCTTTCTTATTTGCCTGGTAGTTGTTAATACGAGTATGTTTAAAAATATTTAATATTGTTTTCTCACCTTAAGTTTTAGGTAACGCTTGCAAGAGAGCCCCGAATATGAGATTTACAATTGATCTAAATCGGAAAAGTCATCAGCAAAATGTGGCCCAGCAGCAACTTGTAGTTCACAGATACTCGAACAACATCTGTTGTCGCATATTTGTATACATGTACGTATCTAATGCGGTTATATGTATCTTATAGATTGTATAGACGTTGCGGTTGCACATAATCGAGGGAGGGGGCTGTGCCAGTAAACAACAGAAGTGGCATTAAAGACACATCAGAATTCATCAAACATCGAACTAATAGAAAAAGTTCTGGCAGCAGCCGTTGTTGTCCTTTTCCGTTCAGTGTCCGCTCTGCCCCTCTCGTTTTTGGACATCTGTTTGTCCTTTGAGGGAGTCCTGTTTGGCATTAAAGTGAAACAGTGGCTAACATTGCGGCGAAAGTTTCAATTTCTGTTGCACTTTCTTGGGCCGGACATAAAAATGATTTAAATGCAGTCGGCGTGTTGCATTATGGGCTTACTGTCGCATCCCGGACCTCAGGCTCCGGGCATTGGACTCCAAACCACGGAGTCCGTTTATTTTTCCAACTGAGCTATCGTTGAGTGACAAGTTCCTTGCCGGAGGCCATGTATCAAGTTGATGGCCGCCCGGTGGCAAACAGCGGTGGCAACTTCGTTATGACCGTTAGCAGGTCTATTTACCGGACCCCGCCGACGCCCCAACGGATCCGAATCCGGACACAGTGCTCTTGGCTCCAGGTCTTGGTTCTTTCTATGCACTAGCCCAAAATATCTGCATATATCTATTTTGACCATGAATGATTTTTGGCCACAACCTTGTTAAGAGTCGTCAAGGGGTGTCGTCAAGGGGTGTAGACTTCAAATGTGATACTTGCAGTTTCTATTGCTGGCAGGGCTTCCCACTTTGTTTTCAGTGCACTTTATGGCCGTCGCCGGTCGAAGTTCGGGGTGGAGAGGGTGCAGAGAGCACTCCATCTGCATACTTAATGCATTTTCATTTTATTTCATTGCCTTAGTTTTGACCGTTGGCGGAGGGCGGGCAACAAAATCGCGGGGTCTGGACTTTATATCCTTGGACTTGGACTTGCTTCTGGTCTTGTGCATCTATGTATATACTGGTATCTGTCTCTGTATCTGTATCTGCATCTGCTTCTGCATCTGTATCTGCTGCCATCTCCATCTCTATCTGCATGGGCATCTGTATCTTTATCCGGGGCCCGCTACGGCTATTTGCTCTATGGCTTGTCTTGTGCTTGCTTACTTTCATTTGTTTACTTGTGTTTCATTCGGTTAAGTGCTTGCCTGATTGTTCGGCCCAGTCCCGTCCAGACAGCGACTGCTTTTCAGTTTATTGCCAACTTTTAGCCCCCCCAACGCAGATCCGCTTTCACAGCCAGTTAGTTTCGGGCCATCAAAAAAAAAAAAAAGCGCGCGCGCGAGTGGACTATTTCACTTCGCTAGTTATCAACATTGTTGGGGATTACGCTGGGATTTTGTCACCAATTGGCCGCCCATTGCTGGCGAGTGAATAAATTCATGTTTGGCGATGCATGCCCAGCCCCAAATACTCGTACGTACTATATGTATATGCACGCACGATTTGCATGGATTATCCTGCGAGAGTGTGGCCCAGGATCCATGGCTGCTGCTGCTTCTATTTACTCTTGTTGCACTTGTTATTATGGCAGCAGAGCCATTGACCATAAACATCCATCCTTTATGCATACATTATTTTAATGAATTATTGATTTCGTTCGATTCCCAGGCCGTTCGATTCCTGACCTTTTTGGCCCGCAGTTGGGCAAACCGGTGATACCCTTGATTTCCAGAGGCCAGGATGCGCTGCAAAGATACCATTACGACTGTTAGGGCTAACATACTCGAACGAGTCAAAGGATATGCCTTGGAGGTACTTGCATTTTCAATTTCGAGGGCTTAAAGATATATCTGGTGGGACTGTTATCAGAAACATCAATTGAATGGCTTAGTTTGCATGCCCCTGCCTCGCCGCTGCTTCCTCGTATAATTTATAATGCTTAATTTCCACTGAATCCGTTCTGGCAACTGCTCATCTTACGCCGCCCGGCTCGCACTTCTCACTCCTTTCGTCCTGCCACCGATTTCCCTCATTTCCCCGAACCAACCCCAACCCCGAGTCCTTTTGTGTGGTTTTGTGGCCCCAAATAGCATTTGGCGTTGGGGGAAGGAGGTCCATTTATCGGAAGGTTAATGGAAATAATGGTATATCTATTCAATTATATCGAAGCCACTGCCATAGTCGTTGCCTTTTCATCACAACAGTATCGCCTTGGCTCGTTTTTTTTTTTTGGCGGCGACGCCCCAAAACCCAAGCCATGATAGGCCTGGAATGTGTGTGTCCTAATGGATGACAAAAGCGTTTTATGGACATTTTATGTTAGTGCATATTATTTATTATATTAAAAATCCATTAGTGATTTTTGAAACTGGTGGTCGGCCGCCGCCTGCCCACATCTTTCATTTTCATTTTCGGTTTCATTTTGATTGGCGCTTTCGGTTCGGTTTTGAGGCTCCTGCTCCGGCTCCGGCTCCGGCTCCACATCCGCATCCGCATCCACATTTACATTTTGGTCCGACCAACCAACGAACGAACGAGCGGGCCAAAGTGACGTGAATAAAACCAGGCGACGCCATATTGTGGCCACTAATTGCATTTTGGTTAAGCCATCGATGTCCTGGGGCCAGGACGAGGGCCAGAATCGGCACCAGATGGAAATCCAGCCCGACTGGCTGCTGCCGTCTCTGCCACCGCCGCTGCTGCTGCTGCTGCTGCTGACGCTGCCGCTGCGCTTTGTATCTTGCAGATAGCAGATAGCACATCCTGCACTTGATTTATCTTGCTTAAAAAAAAAGGATGAAATGCGCATATACATGGCCTGTATAAAGCAGGCAACGTCAGCGACAAAGTCGCGCCATTAAGGCGCAAACTGCCAGAGATAAGTCCTTAAGACCAGAGATAGGTCCGCCCGCTTGCCATCTTTTTATGGTGGCAGGTCTCCGCCTGGGATGCATCTAACTGTGGCATGGATTAAAGTCAGTTGCATAATTGCAGGCGCGCATAATGAAGCATCCGGCGAGGAAAGCATTTGCAAATGGCTGGTGTCTCTGCACAGGCGGACCCATGAAAACTGAAGCGAAACAATAGAACTTACGCACCAAATACGAAATCTAAGAAGGACTTTCAATAATACTCACCCACAATTGTGCATAAATATCATTGTAAAACGAGACGTGCGGCTGCTTACCTTTTTTACTGTAAACAATTCAAGAAATTCCGAAGCCATAAATTTAAAATTTAAACAACATTCGATTTCGGGATAATTTTCTAGCAAAATTTCATTTGAAACAAAATTCTGAGTGATTAAGCATTCCCACAAATTAAAAATTATTCTGCACTTCGCCCGACTATTTGCTGAGCCTCTCCGGGATTCCAACCCGATCCAGTCAAACAACCGAGCTCATCTCCATCATGAGTAACACCAAGGCCCCGGGCGATGATGGTATCAATGCAATTGCATTAAAGCTGCTACCAACTACAAGCATCCAGCTAATCACTAGAATCTACAATAGATGCTTAGAGATAGGGTACTTTCCGACTACATGGAAGCGTGCCCAAGTAGCCATGATACCTAAGCCTGGTAAACCAGAAGCCGATTTCGCCTCATACCGTCCAATCAGTCTACTTCCAATGCTCTCCAAAAAATCTTGAAAGAATATATTTGAGCAGAGCACTGCCTGTACCGGACGAGGCTGGACTGATTACCAGTTTGGCTTCAGGAGGCGACATGGAACACCTGAGCAATGCCATAGGGTCGTGCAGTACATTCTGGACGCTTTTGAAACCAGAATGTACTGCATGGACGTCATGCTAGACGCCAAGCAAGCCTTCTATGGGGCCTGCCATCCCGGACTCCTTATAAACTCAAGACAGCCCTCCCTCGACCATACTTCCTGTTCTTAATATCATTTCTGCAGGACCGCAAATTTGCGGTAAGATGCGGCGAGGCCATCTCAGGGCTTAGAGCGGTTTACGCCGCAGTTCCCCAAGGCAGCGTTCTTGGTCCGCTGCTATACAATGTATATACGGCTGACCTCCCCGTTCTACAGAGCCCGTACCTGATGGCCGCAACTTATGCAGATGACACTGCATTCTTGACCGCTTCTGACAGCGCCATCGAGGCTGCCGAGGTCATGCAAACGCAGCTCGACCTGCTCAGTAGATGGCAAAAGCGGTGGAATATTGCAGTTAACAATGAGAAGTCCACCGCCACCACATTCTCACTCCGCCCAGGCAACGGCCCTACAGTCTACCATGACGGCTCCCCAATCCCGCAAGTGGACACTCCTAAGTACCTGGGGTTCACACTTGATAGGAGGCTCACCTGGAGGCCGCAGCCAGAGAAAAAGCGTAAGCAGGACTCCGAAAGACTTCGTTCCCTCTACTGGCTTATGGGCAGAAGCTTGAAGCTCCGTACGTCTTCGAAACTTCTTTTGTAACATACAAGGCCTAATACGCCCAATCTGGACATATGGCATCCAAATCTGGGGCACTGCGAAGACGTCGAATGTGCGAATTATTCAAACGTTCAAAATTGAGCCCTAAGAATCGACACTGGGGTCTTTCGCGACAACCACACCATCCACGAGGTATTGAAGTTCCCATGGGGGAGAGACGAAATTATGAGAAGCACAATTTAATGGTTGTCCATTATGGACAGTTTTAAATGTTAAGTACCATTCTATTCCAAAAAATAAAATATATTTTAAGCACATGTGCGCTGCGTCTCAAAAAAACATAGTTATACAGAAAGTTTAATTATCATTTGGCTCATAAGAAGATAGACAAACTGTATTTTTGGTGACTGGAAATAAATGTGACTATTTTTTACAGCATAATAAATAGGTAGCCAATGAATGGCAGGAATCTGCCCAAAAAGCATACAGCACTTAAGTGCAAAGGACGTAACGCGGCTTTGTCCAACACCCAGAGCAGCCGCTCCAAGGAATTCTATTTTGGAGCCATTACAATATTGTTGGTCTGGCCATTATCCCCAAACAATACAACAACCAAACAAGCACCAGCAAACTGGGCCAAAAGGAGCCCTCGCCGGCCGTTGTCCCACTAAAGTTGTTGGCCTTTGTGCCTCTGCCCGAGTTGTATTCAATCTTTTTAACGTGATAAACTGCTTAATGCACTGAGACCGATACAGAGACACCCGCCGGACAACAAGCGGACTGAATCGGACCCGAAATGGGTATACAAATGGCCATTGAACCCGGCGACCCCATCCGTGCTTCTTTGCTCCTTTCTGGGGTTGGATGACTAAGTAAATTGGATTTGAAATGCCCCCGTTTCCGATTGTGAGCGAACAAAGCACCCGAAAGGCAAAATTTTGCATGCCATGATCTGGGAAGTGCACAGAAACTTTTAGCCGAGATCGAACCGGGGTAATTAAGCTTAAAATTATGTTATTTCAGACATAAGCAAGAGCGCTTATAGTCGAGCGTCTCGGCTTTAAAATACCCGCTTCTTGGAGACCACCTGGTTTTTTTTTACCATTATCGCGGGCATGGATCGGCGCTACTGACTGACTTTGTCAGCCTAAATAGATCTATATTTTACCAATATAATATCCGATTATGGTGTTTATAAAATTAAAATTGTACACACCACAGAATTTCGCCGTTTACGGGGGTGCGAAGGAGTGTGACTGCGTCATATCGGTGGTGATGATAAATATTGGCTATGCTAATAATGTATCCAAATTTGGTAGTTCTAGCGTAAGAGATATTTGGAGTGTGTGGGTGCAAAGTGGTGGCCGCAACACATTTCCGCGAATAGATATGTTCTCTACCAGTATTCATATGCGAATTCAGAGGTTACCTTGTAGCTTAATTCATAATCGTAACAATTATTATTTTAATGGGCATAAATTAAGTTGCTAAAACTTTTTCCCACACATTTTCTGATGCAGAAACCTCTAAATTTCACTTAATCGCATTTTGGTTCATCTAAAAACCGGCAATATTTTATACTGAACGAACAAAATCCGTTGTAATAATATATACCCGTATATTCCGGCTGCCGTGGCCGTTCGGGGGCCCCAAAAAGAAAACATATATCCACGCTTATCTGTCCCAGATGGGATCCCCGGCTAATTGAGTCATATGTCAGGGCAGGCCGGGCCGGCTAATGTGCAAAATGTGTAATGCAATTCAGAGTGAGTGCCGACCGGGGAGCAATCTGCTTCTTTGATTTTAAGTTGCCCGTTTGCCATAAAAAATGAATGGGCCTCCCCAGCACACATTTTGCTCGCCCCGGATCCTATTTACTTTTCCCGCCAGCTCCCCGCTCCCAGCTCCCAGCTCCCGGTTACCGGTTACCGGATTTAGTTTTCAGGCAGGCCGGGGGCCGGTGGCCGGGGGCAGGAGCGGTTTTTTAAAGGCTTTTAATTGAAAACAAACAGAGCTTAGGCCTTGAGCTTGGATCTCCATGCCCCGCGGATTGTTTGCATGCGTGTCGCTGACGTTGACATTTGGTTGGAGGGGCGGGAGGGGCTATAGTGGGCGGCGAGGTGTGGGCTGAAGGTCACGCAGGAGGGTTGAAGTTTAAAGCGAGCCATCGAGTGTTTGCGGGTAGCCCGAAAGTGGCCATCGAAAGTGAAATGCGAACTCTGCCCTCCCACCTACGCTTCCCAATTTTGAGGGGGGGATGGGGGCATTATAAAGGGGCAGGCAGAGCGGGAAGGGGGGGATGTTGCGGAGCATAAAAGTGAAAAACAATTGAACCCTTGGGCAAAATTGGTTTTGACAATGTAAATAAATAAAACACAAGCATAAATATTTACTGCTGACGGCAGTTTCGTTAAGGGCTTAGGCTGCCAAAGAGCAACCAGAGGCGTTCCCCAAAAGGGGGAGGGGCAAAAAGGATATACAAGGACAAGGACGAGGGTGAGGGCAAGGGCGAGGGCTTGGGTGAGGGCTTGGGAGAGGGGAGCAGCAACAGCAGAGATTACAGGGGCTCAGCAGAGTAAATTTTCCAATGGTTTCCTCGGACACTGGCTCCGACCTTCGAGAGTGCTTCGGGGGCGGGGCAGGTAAGGGGCCAACAGGAGTGGGGGGAAGCTGTTGTCAAAAGGATTTGCAGCTCATTTCATGCCGGAGACCCCCCTCCCAAACACAGGCAAAACCCTTTGGCCCGAGTGCTAACCCGAGTGCTAATATTTGATTGTGTTGTCGGGTCAATGGGTAACACAAATTCCAAAACTCAACTGGGCGGCGCCGGATGTTGTGCCATTTCGGGTGCTCTGCACGGCACAAAAAAAAGTGGCCCAAATGGGACACAGAATACAGAAGGCAAACTCCCAAAGCAGTCAAATCTATTGCCATATAATTAATACATTCCATAGGAAAGTTATGAAAGTTCGCTATCATCATAGCTCTCATTCATGAACCTAAAAGTTGTATACCATAAGACATACCATAGCTACGAGTATTTATCATAAGCCCCCCAAGATTCCCTTATCGGTAACCCCTTCAGTTGAAAGTCAGTTTCACTGCCATGTCAAGACCTCAATAATTTTGTCGAGTGCATCGCCATTTGGCCAACGGCATCCATTTCAACGAGCGCAGGACTCCAGGACTTGTCTCTGATGGGGCTCGCTGTCCTCGCAGATCAGCTCCTGCATTTAGCCAGCATTTAGACTTAAATTTGTGTGTAATTAACGTTCGACAGGATGCAGAACAGCTCCATTGATATGAATGCTTTCTAGTGTTGCAAGGACGATGAGATGGAAGCCGGCTTAATTGTTTCGGCCACTGGAGGTGTCCAAGGGTGCAGGGCTGAGTCCTTTGGCATTGTTTCTCTTGATTCCGTTATTAACCAACAGCATTTCGGTGTCAGAGCTGGGTCCATGGGCAAATTTTCCTGTAATTTAAATTGTTTATTAGTTTTAAGAGAGAGTGGCTCTTGTAAATTAACAAAGAGCTGCAGGCTTTGTTCAGGACTTAATGTTGCATCTATCTATTGCATTTTGAAACAAAAGTACAAGTGAATTATGGATGTGATGTCTTAAATAATTACTTAAAACAATTACCGCAAAATATACCTTTTAAGTCTGTAAGAGCTAAATCTGCATTGTTTACTCACAATGCTATACGAGTATTTAGCTTTGAAAAGGACATGAAAGCATCTACAAAATATTGTATCTTTCTCAATACATACTCATGAGTTCCACTTGACTTGAATATATAATGTACATATACTTTATGGGGTCGGAAAAATCTTCCTTCTCCCCGTTACTTACAGTCATACGAATTCAGGTATATTGACTTATGCATGAATGCATCCAAAACGACAAATAAATCACTCATTCTAGGATGCGCACGGTTTTTTTTATCAGAGTATATTTGTTGTGCCATTTTCTTCCGACCTATAAAATATAAGGTACAGTATAGAATGAGTGCAGTATTTTTAAGAACACTACACTAGTGTAAAGATCTGTCATGCTACAAATGAATACATTCATGCAGAAGTCTAATACCTTCTTTCTTTTTAAGAACCGGATATAACTATTATGCAAGCTTATTAAGTTTACCTGTATACAAAGTAAACCCCATAACAATAATATTTAAAACGTCAGGTAATTGGAGAACGGTTACTTGCAATCTCCTCAATTCACTAAGTACCGGGTCTTTATATCCTCTATTTAGTGAAAACCCATCATTTCCCACTTTATGCGTTATCTGTACAATGAACACGGCAATTAATATTAATCTTATGGGGGAAAAACTCGATTCCTTGCTCGCTGCGACATCTCGGAGTCAATTTGATGGCAATTGCAATAAAAAATCGCACAGCCTCTCCTCTGACAGAGGACATCTTGCTCAGGATGGGATATCCTGGCGCTGCATTAATTTTACATTACTATTATCACATGAGAGGGGGCGGCTGCAGCTCGGCCATAATAATTTTCCGCGTAATTTATTTGAGCGCCATAATATCATATTTCACACTGGGCCAGGACCGGGGCGGAAGGACGAGCACGAGGATGGGCAAGGACATGGCCATGTGCAAGGGAAGGGCAGCTCCCGCTCGTCCTCTGAATTATTTAAGCGCACACATGTGCCCGGGGGTGGCAGAGTGGCAACGAGTGCCTTTTTTGTGGGGCGGGGAGCCCGTTAAAATAGGCGGAAGACGATTATCAGACAGTTTGCACACAAAGTTGGGGCTCCCGCTGCTGAATCCTGAATCGTGAATCGTGAATCCCGAATCCAGTGGCTCCCGCCGCCCGAAAGCGGTTCACATTTATTGCCAAAATTAAATGACAATGTAGTTGAAAAAGCCGGAGCAGCAGCCAAAGGAACAGGAGCCGGAGCCGCAGCAGGAGCCGGAGCAGGAGCAGGAGCAGGTCGAGGAGTCAAGTTTGTTGTAACCGGAGATAGATGCGGATGATTTTAGCGGAACCGGAAATGGGGCCGTGCGTGGAGAAGGGGGACGGTGCGTGGCTGATAACTTCGCACAAAAACACATGTGCGGAGTTCGGGGAGTATCCCGGCGTATCCTGGGGCATCCTGGGAGAGTCTGCTGCCAGGCCCGGGGTAATTTTTCATCGGGTTTCATGCAATTTTTGTTCGCTGATGCTCTCCCGCGCCATCAGTCCAAGTGTAAAGGAATTTCAAGGCTCTCCCCGGCAGATTGTTTGGTTTAACTGTGGCCCCCGGAATGCTGGCTGGCTTGGCTTAAGGGGCCATGGATGGTGGTGGGGGTGGGGGTGGGGCTGGTGCCGGTGGTGCAGGCAGGACCCAAAGTCATGTGGTGCCAGCTGAAGATGAGGCGCAGGCGGTGGCGAAGGGAGTTGGGGCCAAAGTGCGCGCCGCTTTTGTTGAACTTTTGCGTAAGATTGCGCAGTAAATTGTCGAAAATTAATTTTCATGTTGAAAAGCTGCAAATTGCAGGGAAGGCCCCCAAGAAGGCCACCACCAAGAGATATGCCAATGGAGGCCAATGGAGTGGAGGCTTCCTCCCTCTTTCCTCCAACTCGAGGAGAAGGTTTGTCAATTAATTTCTTGAATGGTTTGCCTAATTGAAATTTTATGGCTTTTGTGTTTCCTTGTCTGCGAGTCCCGGTGGGTGGTGGGCGTGGCATTCCTTCGACAACATTTCATTAAGCCCTAAGCGCAAATATATATGCGGATTTGAGCTAGTGGAAGTGCTAGTTTAAGGGTCACTGGAATGGCACACTCTGCACAAATTTTGCCACAACTCCAGAGACATTTTTTATCAGACTCTGGCGAAAAATCTGCAATGTTTTCATTAATTTTGTATTCCTGTCAGCCGTGATTGGAATCGATCTAACGAAATTTATAGACCTACCCCATAACCCCAAAATAAATAACGTATCCAAACTTGGTAACTTGGTTAGTTCTTGCGTAAAAGATACTTGAGTGATATACCTATATCCAGTATATTCGTCGCGCGAAGCTGTCTGTCCGTTTGATAGCCTTTATCTTGATTTTATATAAACCAATTATAAACATAACTTTTATTTAATATCAGCATAATAAATTTATTTTTAGTATTTTCGACACTTCCGCGAACATTACTTTACTTAAGCTTCATCAAGCCCGAATTTTTGGGAAAGTAAACTAATTTTTCCCTCCCTCTAGTTTCCTTATAGTTGCCGTTCAGACGTTGATCTGAGCGCCTATTTTCTGGACGGGAGCTCATCTCCAGCATCAGATCCGCCCGATCTTTCCGCCAACTATGCAGGATCATTGCCCCCTCTTACGTCATCTCCCGCCTTCTGGACCCGGCTGTCGCTGTCAACGTATAATATTTGACATGCAAGAATCTGCTGCATCATCTAACCTAAACCTGACACCCAAACCTGGACACGTCATCTCTCCGCTTTATGGAATCGACTATTATCTTCGCTGCAAGTCTCGAAAGGATCTGCTGGACCATGGGAACTGAGGCAGTGCGTCGAGGCGATTTACTGCATAAGAAAGACTTAAGCCAAGGAGACGGCCGTGCCCCCGGACCAGCCCTCAACAATGAGGAAGAAAGGGCCCAAACTATGACCAAGTATGTCCGGAATACTTATTCGATTTCGCGGTTTTTGGATGAGCGTGAGGAGGAATGGATAAACGGACAGACAGACATGGCTGGGCAGGAATATATAGGGTCGAAAATGTATGCTTTTGGT
Organism: Drosophila ironensis; assembly: GCA_021223825.1. Lineage (NCBI taxonomy): Eukaryota > Metazoa > Arthropoda > Insecta > Diptera > Drosophilidae > Drosophila > Drosophila ironensis. Next base: position 670,752 of record JAJJHQ010006602.1, read on the forward strand.
CGTGACCCTTCACCCCTAAATATTTTCAACCTAGATATCTGTGAATTAAAATTCATTCAACAAGACACATCAGGTCAGGACTCGTTACGATTTTCCTCAGTATCAACCAACACACAGAACAGATCAGTTCTAACTTTATACGATTTCTTCAGTAATACTTTTCGATATAAGAGTTTACCCAAAAAAATAATGAACGATAAATTACAAAGAAAAAATGCCTGAAGGAAAACTGGATAGTTCCAATGGATGGTTCCTCCCTGGGACTTCTGTAAGTAGACCACTAGTTCCGGCGCCTCCTCCGGCTGCTGTCGCGGCCGGAAGGAACTTCTGAGGGGTACAAGCAGATATAAAACGGATTTTTAATTGTACAGTATACACTCGAATTGGCACTCGAAACCTCAGGGCTTGTTTAAACTCGTATGGATACACATATTCTGCAAGTCAACGAATTTATTAAGATGACAAGATTTAATCTTGATGATTACCAATCAATCATGTTGGAGCCAGATGTAGGACTTTTCTTTGCGTTTTATCAATATTTTGCAAGACAAGAACTTTATCACGATAAGGTCCACGCAAGTTTTAGGAACCAGAAGAAATTATGATGACAAGAAAAACATACACATTTTTTACTATTTGGAGCCAAATGACACACATTTTCTATTGAATAAATATCACCACTTTTTAAGGAGTTAAAACAGCATAACGAAAACATTTGGGCAGCGCTGTTAGCCTCTTTATTTTTGATCTTGGAATAATGGATCTTTGGATCCAATTGGCCGAGCACCACCGGCCAACGATCTACTGGAAAATGGATGATCATTGTTCCCTTTGACCTCAGGTCCCGCCTTTTGGACCGGGCTGTCACTGGATGCAAGAATATGCTGCATCATCTCACCTGAACCTGGAGATCTGCTGGACCATAGATATATCCCTATGACCGCATCTTCCCGCCTAACGGCCAGGACTTGTAACTTACTCAGGTTGACTAGTTCAACATCATACTGCCATTAATAACACCTGATATCCGTAAAAGTGAATAATAAATTAACAATGACAGGCAACATTTGTTTATTCGCCCACATCTGCGTAGTCTACCAGCCTCACATTGGCTCTCAGTGAATGCTTATTTCACATAATGTCACTTTCAATTTTAATCATTGTGCCTTTCATTGGGTAAACATTGCGCAAAAAATTAAATGCTAAAATCAGACGGCAACATCAACGGACAAATATTGGGGGGCCAGCTCACAATAATCACATCAACAATCTGAGTTTATATTGTAATTCAATTAGAGTTCATTAAAATGATTACATAATAAATTATTGCCAATGACTGAATGCAGTCATTGGCTTAGAGTGCGGTTTCGAGGGCAGAATTCGCTGAAATATGTGCAAAATATTCACTGAATGTCATGGATGATTCCGTTTTAATGCAATTTCAATGAAATTATGAAATTCACTGCCAGTGAATATTTGCTAATGCTCTCCGACAATAGCAACGGATGCACTCGGTTGTTTTTCAACAACCTTAAAATGTATAAATTACATGCCACTTTGATTTTATGCTATGCTACTTACCTTTTTATTTAAATTTAAATCCGGGCCCACCAATCTTTAATAATTTCTATTTACAAAGCTTTGGGTGAGTTTGCTTGCCAAATATGTCAATTTTACGAGTATATGTATAAACTTCTAAAATCTATATTGGCAAGCGTTAAGTAATTCGAGTTAAGTGTATCAATTAAATTGATTGTTAACGCAAAACACAAAAAAATATTTATTTACGGAGCGAACTAACCCACAGTCTTTTTTCTTTTGTTATTTATAGTCTAGATACATATTTTAATATCATATGGTTATTTTAATTTTTATTGAGCCTACGTATATTAGAATAAAATAACCTTAGTTTGTGTGCCCATTAATTGATTAAAATTTGTGTCATATGTTGCCAAAAACAACAAGCAAAGTTTATGCGATAGTTCGCGCCCAGGAACTATTATTTCCCGCTATCGAGAAATATATACTACGAGTATGAATGGTACCTAAATAATCAATGGAAACCGGAATCATAAAATCAATTATATAAATGCACAAAATAGGTTCCGTGGTGTTGGTAAATATTCATTTTCTGATACTAGAGGACTACTAACTTTACTTGATAAGCTACTTTAAACAAGTCTAATTTGAAGAGCCATGGGATGGCAAATGAGAGTACGAGTATTTCAAAAATTCAAATGTGACGGGAACGGAACCTCGACAAGGTAAGCCCGAAGGGGACGGGCTTTTGTGGACGGGCCGCAACAAAAATTAAAATAGTTCAGTGCTTATGCAAATCTAAGTACACACACGATCCCCGTGGCCATGCTTCCCGGGCAAATCCTTGGCCGGCTTCCAGTGCCTGCAAATCCCGAGCACGCATATCGTGCAGGGATGGCAAACAACTCGGCTTTCAACTCCCCAAGTCCGGCACTCAAAACACTCGAAACAATTTGCAAAATCTCAATAACCGAGCCCGCAAGCAACACACTATTATTAATATTAGTAAAACACACGGCTTGTTGTGTGCTGCCAACCCTTGTGAATGTCCTGGCGCAAAAAAGGAGCTGGGCGGGATTAGGCGGACGCAGCAACAGGCGGTCGTTCCCCTTTTGCACTCGCAGTGCCCATGCCCATGCCCAAGCCCATGCCCATGCTTGAAGGTGACACGGCTCCGGCGAGTTTGTTCGCGTTTTGCTAATTGCAATTATGATAATGAATCTTACAAAAGACTAATTAGTATGGTAAAAATGTTGCCTGCCTGCCACAAGGGCTGTGTGTGAAGAGCAGCACTAGCCAGTGTAAGCAGTGTAGGCAGTGTCCTTGTTTTCAAAAGCATGTGAGCCAGGATGAGCTTTAAAGTGCACATACAAGCAAATATAAAGCGTTTTATGTGCCTTATCTAGGCGCTAGGGAGGAGTGGCTTTAAACAGATTTAAAGCTGGATTAATGAATGTCGATTGATTGCCCAAGTTGGCCAAATTATCATCACCATGTCGCCTCATTAATGTCCGACGCTGATGATGCGTTTTTTGGCCACAATGGTGTATTGACATTTCGGTGGCGCCCTGCAGCAGCCTTCCATTCACACCCCCGGAGCACCCTTGAGGGACACCCATCAATGGAATTAAAATTACAAGAATATTTATTATGCGACAATGGGTAGAGGTGTCAGATTTTCATTTAATTATGAAATTTACAAATGCTACGCACACCGGCGAATGCTCGCTTTTGCATGCAGTGTCATGGGAATTAGTTGAATCCAGTTGTTGCGGTTTGTTTGCTGTAATTGAAATTAATTTAAAATATTTACAAATTGATTCGGCACAAATGGAAGGGAACCGCTTAAAGCCACTCAATTAAGTTCATCGGTGGAGGTGGATGGCAATCTTACAATTGCCCAGCGTATCCGCATCCGTGTTCGTTGACTTTTTAATCGATTTAAGAGCAAGTGCCGGAAGTCAACGAATCCTGCAGCCGACACATGAATTAGCCTGACAATAGGCTTCCTTGCTGCGAGGGAAGGAGGTGCGGAAAAGGCGAAAGAAATCCGGTCCGGGAAGCGGAGTCCTTGCCACACAAAAACCCGATATGCCCCAATCCCTGCCTGCTGCCGCACTCCGCCCGGGCAAAACAAGTAGTAGATTTTCATTTCGATTTCGATTTGCCTGCAGTTCGGCTCCTTGAGGCCACAAATTGCCGCAGCATTTGCATATATTTGGGGCGGCAAAATGGGGGCGTGGCACGCCTGTGCGCGACATGCACTCAAATGAAATCGATAAACAGTTTGGCATTTAATAAAATCAACATCATGCCATCGAGAGTTCCCCACCGCCCGCGATGCACAAAAGTTTTCGTCACCCTGCCGCCTCAGATGCTGATTCCGATTCCGATTCGGGTCGGGATTGGGACTAGGATTGGGATTGGGATTGGGATTGAGATTGGGTTGGCGTCATTGCTTCCGCATTTAATTACCTTGCCTGTCAATCGTTGTAATAATTAATTGTCTGAGGTTCTTGCCACGCGAATCGGATCGCCTGATTAACGACTTTTCATCGCTATTGACTCGACAAGAGCTCCAGTGCTTAACGTATTTATGGGACTCCTCTAAAGCCAGATAACCAAGAAAATTACTTTTACCTCATACATTTTTAAGTTATTTTTAAACACTTAAAATTTCATTCTATATTCCCTATTTATCAGTTTTCCACTAAAACAGATACTTTGGCTGTAGTTTTGGCTTACACTTTGGTTTTCGGGTTGTCCCACAAATATGTTAGGTAAAAAATCAAGCAGCATTAAAAAAATTTCCTAGGAAAAGGAAATTTTGGTTCAGTCATAAGATCTTTTTATTTTCACTGGTATTACTCCGGCTTTCAAGCCATGTAATTCAAATAAAGACGAAAAAAAGCTGTCTAATACTCAATAAATCATTGTTTAAATATAACTAACCTTTTTTAATAGCGTCTAGTATTTCCATCAAAATCTATAACATCTTATGCATTTCCAATTAAAGCTTTATTTAATGTATTAATATTTTGTTTATATATCTCTTCCTTTTTATTTTAATTTTTGCGTATAAATGGGACTCTATAGGCGGAGCCTTTTATAAGTTTCTTACAAGTATAAGTTTCTCAAGTATATACATAATAGTTCATAATTTCATAAAAATTGTTTTGAAATATTCCAGATCTCACGGGGATTTACCCTTACCTTCTCTAGTTTCTGCAGCAGTTTTACGGCGCATGTGTTTAAATCCAAGGATATCACTTGTAAGACACTCTTGCCTGTTTTTGATAGTATTTCTCTCAGTGCATCAAGCCCGACAGCACGGCCTAGACGGCAATCCCAATCCCCAACCCAGCTCCTTGGCCTGCAGACCTTTTCGGCAAGTCGCATTAAATTCGCATGCGAGTTTCAGCATTTAGCATATTAAGCGGCCAGCCTGGGCCGGACTTTGGATGCTGGACCCGGGACTTTGGACTCGACTCCGAGGAGGCTTGTCCTCGTCTCGCTGCCGTGCACTCCCGGATGCACACCCGTCCCCGCTCCCGCTCCCGCCCACAATCCCGCCACCGATCCGATGTACTAGTTAGGAGTGGGACGGCGGGTATATGTATGCACAAGTATGTATGGCCGTGCATTTGCAAACATATTCGGGGAGTGGACAGGCGGATGTTGTGCGATGCTGTTTATGCCTTTTACATTTTCCGCCGTAATGAATTCAACGTAAGCGTACGTAACTGTGTAACCGTAGCCGGGGCCGGAGTGCAGGGTTGGCAGCACACTGTGAAATTTCTAACTTCCGCTTTTTGCAAAGTTGACAACATGTCTCTCCGGCTGCTGTCCGGCTGTTCGGCTGTCCGCTTGTCCGGCCATTGCAGCCTCACATGCGTCCTGCCAACATGTCCTTAAAGTTGGCTTAGCGTCCTGGGCCATTAGTGTGCGGCTTAAGGCTTATTTTGGCACTAATTTGGTCCTTTAAGCTGCTGCCCCCGGACAAGGCGCTAATTAATCGAGATACATTAAAAGGATTGAGTTCGGCCGTGCACGGAGCCTTTTGACTTTTATTCAGCAATAAGCTTTGGTCTTTACTTTGTTCAATTAGTTCTTTAGCTCGGAACTTTGAGAAATTATCCAGCTGGATCTATTACACAAGCTCATTGGGCAGGGCAACAAGACTAAAGGATACACAAGGGGTTTTCTACGATATTCAGGTGACATCGCTGAAAAAGCTTTAGACCTTCTGGGAGGAGTTTGATGCAGTTGGCAAACGGCTGTCCGCACCTGTCAGCCGATTTACATGATGTAAGTCCCGCCTGCAAGTAAATGAATCCATGGCGAATATGCACACAGGTGTGCAGTGTTTCATGGCAGGACCAAGTGAAAGTATTTTCCCGTAAGACAACTTTAAGGCTGGATCGCTTGTGTCCTGTCTCCTGTTTGCATGATAAAGTGCCGTGGCTGTGGCAAGCGAATGCGAAGAGGAAAATGAAGGCAAATAAAGGAAAGTCGTGGAAAGGATACAGTGCGTGTGTGGGGCCCGAGACCTTTTCCTCTTGCCCGGATCTCGGCCATAATTCCCGCGAATTGTACACGCGACGCGTCCACATCCGCCGCCGTGGCAGCAACAGCGGCAACAGCAGCAATGGCCCAAAGTAACAGCGGCAACAGCATAAATATCCTCAACGGCGGCAACAACAATAGGGCCAATATGTCCAACAAATACAACAGTATTAAGGCCAAAAACAACTCGAGACACAGCAGCCACAACAACAATATCTGCAACAGCCACAACAGCGTCGACAACAAAAGCCATTGCAAAATCGTTGAACGAAAATTCTTCAAATACTACAATTAGAGTTTTTCAGTACCCTAAAAAATATGACTTCCCACCAAATTAGTGAATATCTTAAGCAGGAGAATACACAAAATTAAGGTGATTGCAAGTGCTTTTGCTCAGGGTTTAAAAGATATACATCGACTTGTATCCTCAACGGCGACAATAACATTTTTTTTTGCCATGTACAGGAGTGTAAAAATGCCACCAATAACAACAGCACTGCTCTGGGTAAGAAAGAAAAATATTAAAATAAATTTGAATAAAAATGTCTGCAAAGATTAAATCGCCATTGCCATGAGCCGACGACCGTCGTCTGCAATTCCCAGACGCTTCCCGTTATTGCCCGGGTATTCCCCCTCTTTTTAATACCCGGTACTTGTACACCACCAGGGCATATCGATATCCTAAATGTGAATATTTCCATTCTAAACGTTACCGATCTATGGTGTATACAAAACAATATATTTTTGACCAATTTTTAACGCCAAATTGATGGAACCTTGTTCGTTTTGTCCGTCTCTGCGTAATTTAGAAAAAAAGTATACAATAGTTTGTAGAGTTATTATATAAAGAAAAGATCTATGTTATTTTAAGGGCTTTCATCGGGCCTTGTTTATTTTCGAGTCTTTATTAGATTTACCAAAATAAACTACTTGTCCATGCTTTTAAATTTTAAACCCAAGTTATTGCTAAGCAAAAACCCATAATGATCATATTATTGGCCCTGGGTCATTCAAACTAAGTGAGTAGCGGGTATGCGTAGTCGGGACACTTGACTCCGGCAGACTTCTGCTTATTTTGGCTTATTGTTGGCAGAAACAGAACTCCCCTTCGCTGGCCCTTTTTTCTGGACAGCTTTCTGTTCGCTGGCATGGCAAAAATATTACGTATCCGTTGCGGATTCCGCGCTGCGACCCCCAAACCAATGGCTTGACCTCCCCACCTCCCCACCTCCCGTTCCGCATTGTGCAACTTCTTAATTTGTTTATTTGTTGCCCTTTGCCGTCGTTGCGGTTCCCTCATCGCTTTCACCTTTAAACAATTCCATTTACATGCGGCGACAAATTTCAGTTTTTATTACTTTCATTGTCAACTTTCCTCGGAGTCGAATCCGGGAGCCGGAGTCGGCATTTCGGGTCACCACCCCGCAATTTTCCTCACAGTCTGGAAAAGCAAGACAAAGGGCGGCAAAAAAGAGGACAACAAAAAAACCTTTGGGCATTTGATGCGACCACGGCTGGGCAATAACAATAAATAAGTTAATTTAAATACAATAAACACAATCGAAACTGTCACGCAGGAGGGAATGGGGCGTGGTCCAATTAAACACAACGGAAGCTCACCAATTCCAATTAAAAACCGAGCAGTCCATCTCAATTTGGCTTTAAAACTAACGAAACTCCAGACGATTATATTCCTTCAACAAACAAAATTTCTCTGTGGAAAACCTCTGTGTAAAACCTCTGAAAATTGTTGATATTTATAACAAGAAAGAACGAATATAGACGAGGGTATTGTATATAAAAACACAGTACTCAGTTTCCACATGATTTTTAGATGTCATTACAATATCATTCACATTTTTGTCGCAACTGATATTGGCTCTGCCAATGTGCTATCCCAATTTAGTGCCTCTTCGTTCTCTGCCTGCTCCTCTTCCTCTTGGTCCTCCTACTCCACGTGGTCATTGTGGTCCTCCTGCTCCTCCATCTTCGCGGTGGGATCCCACGGTGGGATCTGTGCATCCCACAGACAAATATATTTTGTCAGTATTAAATACTAGATATTTGTAAGACTCTCAGAGTCGGGTATTTATATCCGAGGCTATAGTAGTTCTTAGTTATCCTTTTCATAGTGCCCACCTTATACGAACAACTTAACTTATAGGGACAGATTAACGACGACAAATTAACACAATATACTCGTAATATTTCGCTTAATAAAATAATTATGACTACATATCAAAGTAACATAACTTTTACTTAATTTAAGATGAATGCCAAATTTAACAATTACTGAACTACTGTGGCTGTGTGGACGTGTCATGTTGGCATTAAGTGACGGTTGAGCTTGCATTACAATCCCGGAATTAAGGCATATTTCTTTTTGGAGACTCATTGTCCTCCTCACTGTTGGTGTTGAGCCATTCTTCCATCCCTGCCTCTGGAGATTCATCCATGTCCTGCTCCTCTTCCTCTTGGTCATCCTAGTCCTCGTGGTCCTCGTGGTTCTTGTGGTCCTCCTGCTCCTCAATCTTCGCGGTGGGAAGTTTGCATTCTACAGACAGATATATTTTGTTAGTGAATCCCTGCCAGCGTGGAATACGAGAGATTCCTTGTGGAGCCATCGGGATACGGCGTGGTATTGAGTCTCCCGGCATTGAGTCCTTGGTAGGCTTAGTTAGATCATTCTTGAGATCACGAAGCTCCCGGGACAAATTTTCACATTGTTTAAGGAATTCTTCAATATTCTTACGGAAACTCTTATTCAAGCTCTTAAACTCATTAGGACACGCATCATGGTATTCTATTTCAGATAACTTTGGATCTTGTGCAGAGTTTTTATCCATTTATATTTTTTTGTTCTCAGTTTTTTGAATATACTTTGGACGTAAGGAAAGGTTTTCAGACTAAGGAAAAACCTGCCGCTGCTTTGGCAGGTAAGTTGACAATTGAAAATTGAAAACTTCAGAGCCAACTTTGGAAACCACTTTTGGTTTAAGATAGCGTGCCGACACACTTTTCGAAAACCTTATTTCTTATAGATATAAATATGATTCCGCCTATTAAAACCAATTTCAAGATGCTTATCATGCAAACCCTACGATGGCCACCTTTGATGCAAATTCAACAATAAAACACTTATTTTAAACTGTTTAATTTGAAAGATTAATTAAAATGATCCCTAAAATCCCGAAATTATATGAACTAGGTCTTTTACATGCGGCGCTTCTTGGCTAGCGTTGGTTGATCCACGGCTCGCCTCTTGGTCCCCCTAGGCTTGTCATCATCTGCTCCTTCAGCGGCTCTCCATTCAGATCCTCTGGCGACTATCTCTCTTCTTGGCTTCTTGGTTGGCGTTGGTTGATCCACGGCTTGCCTCTTGGTCCCCTTAGGCTTGTCATCATCTGCTCCTTCAGCGACTCTCCATTCAGATCCTCTGGCGACTATCTCTCTTCTTGGCTTCTTGGTTGGCGTTGGTTGATCCACGGCTTGCCTCTTGGTCCCCTTAGGCTTGTCATCATCTGCTCCTTCAGCGACTCTCCATTCAGATCCTCTGGCGACTATCTCTCTTCTTGGCTTCTTGGTTGGCGTTGGTTGATCCACGGCTTGCCTCTTGGTCCCCTTAGGCTTGTCAACATCTGCTCCTTCAGCGGCTCTCCATTCAGATCCTCTGGCGACTATCTCTCTTCTTGGCTTCTTGGTTGGCGTTGGTTGATCCACGGCTTGCCTCTTGGTCCCCTTAGGCTTGTCAACATCTGCTCCTTCAGCGGCTCTCCATTCAGATCCTCTGGCGACTATATCTCTTCTTGGCTTCTTGGTTGGCGTTGCTTGATCCACGGCTCGCCTCTTGGTCCCCCTAGTCTTGTCATCATCTGCTTCTTCAGCGGCTCCTCTGGCGACTCTACCTTTGGCTCCTCCTCTGGATGTACCTGGCACATCATCTTCTGATTCTTCAGTGGCAATTCTGGATGATACTGAAACGTATTCTTCTGACGCTTCAGTGGCTCTTTGGCCGGATTCAACTCTAGATGTTACCGAAACGTAGTCTTCTGACTCTTCAGTGGCTCTTTGGCCGGATTCAACTCTAGATGTTACCGAAACGTAGTCATCTGACTCTTTAGTGGCTCTTTGGCCTAACCATTTTCCGGATACAATTCTGGATGATACTGAAACGTAGTCTTCTGATTCTTCAGCGGCTTTACGTCCAGACCATTTTCTGGCTTCTCCTCTGGATGTTTCTGAAACGTCGTCTTCTGATTCATATGTGTTACTTATTATTGACCATCTGCAGGATGATCCTCCTCTGGATGTTCCTGAAACGTCGTCTTCTGATTCTTCAGCGGCTTTTTGGCCTAACCAATTTCCGGATTCAACTCTAGATGTTACCGAAACGTAGTCTTCTGACTCTTCAATGGCTCTTTGGCCTAACCATTTTCCGGATACAATTCTGGATGATACCGAAACGTAGTCTTCTGACTCTTCAATGGCTCTTTGGCCTAACCATTTTCCGGATGCAATTCTGGATGATACTGAAACGTAGTCTTCTGATTCTTCAGCGGCTTTACGTCCAGACCATTTTCTGGCTTCTCCTCTGGATGTTTCTGAAACGTCGTCTTCTGATTCATATGTGTTACTTATTATTGACCATCTGCAGGATGATCCTCCTCTGGATGTTCCTGAAACGTCGTCTTCTGATTCTTCAGCGGCTTTTTGGCCTAACCAATTTCCGGATTCAACTCTAGATGTTACCGAAACGTAGTCTTCTGACTCTTCAATGGCTCTTTGGCCTAACCATTTTCCGGATACAATTGTGGATGATACTGAAACGTAGTCTTCTGATTCTTCAGCGGCTTTACGTCCAGACCATTTTCTGGCTTCTCCTCTGGATGTTTCTGAAACGTCGTCTTCTGATTCATATGTGTTACTTGTTATTGACCATCTGCAGGATGATCCTCCTCTGGATGTTCCTGAAACGTAGTCTTCTGATTCTTCAGGGGGTGTTTTTGTTGACCATCTGTTGGCTCCTCCTCTGGATGGCCCTGGTACGTCATATTCGGATTCTTCTTTGTCGCTTACTCCTATTAATCTGGCGGGTCCTCTTGTGGATGGCCCTGGCACGTCATCTGTTTCTTTAGAGTGTATGTCTCTTAACCATTTTAAGACTGCTCCTCTTCCGGACAGTCTCGACGATGATCTCGTGGAGTGAGACCCAAATGATTCCACAAATATTTTGACACCCATGAAAGCGTTCCACGATCGTCCGCTGTTTCCCCAATTCAAGAAACTGGGCTGCACCTCTGTTGGCTGCTTGGTCTTGTTCCCAACTGCTTGGGCAGCTCCCACAATGGCAGCACCGATGGCGCCGCCAACCGCCCCCCCAATCGCGCCTCCGACTTCTCCCCCAATAACTTTCCCAATTGCGCCACCAAGTGCGCCCCCGATTGCGCCAGCAATTAATCCCCTAGTTGCTCTTGCAAATGATCTTTTAAGTAGTCCCGAAAATCTTTTCGTGAGGCGAGGCTCACGCTTGATCATGATATTTTCGGTCTTCTGAAGCTGGTTGTTTTGACTTTCCTCATATATAGGCTTTACTTTTGTTGGGTTTTCCGGCTTACCATCTCGTCGGGGTGTGAACACGATATTCGACACGGCATCGACCATGACGACTGTGTTCTTGTTCTTGTCTACCGGGGTAGGGCGCTGCTTACTTTAAAATATGTATGACTAATGTTTCCGGCTTGTGAATAATATAGTTGTATAGCTTGTAATAAATATAGATCTAGGGTATTCAACCGAATGAAAAATCACAGCCTGCCTTAGGAGGTAAAATCCAAATTCACGGGGCAGGCCTACTATACAAACACAAGTTGCGAATAGTTGTCGCCGTCACAATATTACTTTCACAAAAGGGATATATACTCGATATTTGACTATGCTTTTTCAGTTAGGAAGACTTTCTGAAGCGGGTATTTATATCCGAGGCTGTAGTAGTTCTTAGTAGGATGGGTGCTCCAGGGGATGGCATCTCGCATCTCAAGATGCAGATGCATCGGTCACTTCTGGCTTTACCGTTGTGTGACGTAAGCCGAGCAACAGTTATGCCGCCTCCTCGACTTGGTTTATTTACAGACAAAGCTTCCTAAATATCCCGGAGCCGAACCAAACCGGCCGGAGTGCATCTGTCCTGGTGGGTTCGAGTGACACCGGGAGGGTCAGCCCTGTTTATACGGACAGTTTATACGGACAGATGAACGGCGACAAATTAACACAATATACTCGTAATATTTCGCTAAAATAATTATGACTACATATCAAGGTAACATAACTCTTATTTAATTCAAGATGAATGCCAAATTTAACAATTACTGAACTATCCATGTCCTCATCCATGTCCTGCTGCTCTTTCTCTTGGTCCTCTTAGTCCTCGTTGTTCTTGTGGTCCTCCTGCTCCTCAATCTTTACGGTGGGCGGTATGCATTCTACAGACAGATATATCTTGTCAGTGAATCCTTGCCAGCGAGGAATACGATAGAATCCTTGTGGAGGCATCAAGATACGGCGTGGGATTGAGTCTCCCGGCATTGCGTGCTTGGAAGGAATATCTGCTCCCGGAACAAATTGTTCAAATCTTTAAGGGCCTCTTCAATATCCTTACGGAAAATCTTATTCGAGCTCTTGAACTGTACCTTAAGGTACAAATGGTATATTAACTTTGTGAAAATGTTACATCAGCCAGAAGGAGACATCTCCGACTCTATAAAGTATATATATTCTTGATCAGCATCAACAGCCGAGTCGATTTAGCCTTGTCCGTCTGTCTGTCTGTCTGTCTGTCTGTATGAACACCTCGATTTCGGAGATGGTAAGAGCTAGATGTCTAATTCTTTTTGCGTGAAGTGTGTTATTATTGCAGGCATAGCAAGTTTAAGTTTATTTACAATTTTTTGCCACGCCCCTTTCCGCCTTCCTAATTTGCATAAAACTGTATAACTTGGACAAAATTAGAGCTAGAGACCTATTTCTTTTTGCAACATGTCCGTGCAGATACAGAAGTGTGTGTATACTCACAATACATAGAGAAGTGCATGTATGTGTGCACGTTCTGACAAAATGGTTGATAAAGAGGTACATGGAATCTCGTTGTCGAGAAATCTCGAGCACAGCGTTCCTACTTGTTTTGAACATACTTTGCACGTAAGGAAAGGTTTTCAGACTGAGGAAAAACCTGCCGCTGCTTTGGCAGGTAAATTGACAATTGAAAATTTAAAACTTCAGAACAAGTGGAAGCCAATTTTTGTTTTAGGTTGGCTTCCCATACGAGTATATGTAAATACCATTTTGTGAATCAAAGAACCGTTTCAATAATATCTTGTAGAAGTCTCCGGAGGAGCTAATAATTAAAATCACTTTGATGTATTTATTACATATATAATTTTCAAATTCACATTGCTTTTGACATGAAGAAAGCTTTTGCTTTTAAGGCCAGCAAGGCGCTCTTCCAATCGAAATTGAATATCCCTTGTTTGCTTGAGCTGTAGACACACCTGCATCTTGTATCTGTACTCCCTTCATTCAATTTCATGTTTATGGACTTATTGATAGATCCGCTTGAGTTTCACTTTTATTATTTACCAATTGAGCTTGTTTATGTTTTGAGGCAAAGTGCCCAACGTGGATTATTCATTCTCATTGAAATTGTGGACGCCACAGAATTTCGTGGATTGCGCTGGTGTGGGGGATGGTGGCCGGTTTTTAAAGCAAACTTCAAAATTTTGAATATGCATTTTGTTTTTCTTTACCTATCGTTTTATAGTATCAGAAATCTAGGCGGTCATACAGACAGAGGACGAACGGACATGGCTAGATCGAGGTGTTTGTTTTATCCTTTTAAATTTGCTCGAGACATCTTGAGATATCTTTAATACACCCGGTTTTTACAAAAGCTCTTTGGGAACATTGGTTGGCACTACTTTGAAGTGTGTAGCGGGTGTCTATGGCCTGATAGGTCCGTGCCTGCTTTATATTTCGAAAGGTGCGTCTGCACTGCCCATTCAATGGGCAAAAGGGGTACAGCAACAGGACTCGCAATGCCGATAATTTCATCTTCGATGGGGAGATGTCACCATTGGTGCTCCTTCGACTTTTGGCCAGAAAATTTAGCCCACCCGGCAAGTGGCGAGCAGCGGGGAAAAAAACATGAAACTTTTTCGATTATATGCTTGTGAAAGTTTTCGGGTGTTTGTGCAGCAAACACAGCCCCCGCCCGGTCCCTTCCCGGTCCCGGTCCCTGGGCCTTGGCCTCGTCCTTGTCCTCGTCCTCGTCCTCGGCAGCGCAGTGGGCCAAGAAGGAACCGCAATTTAACCGCACATCGACATCGAAATCGACAACAACAAGCAAACGGAACTAAACCTCTCATTTTGGCACTGTGTTGATATTGGGAGTGATAAAGGGAAAAGTTGGGCCCCAGCAAGACCAGGGACACAGGATAGTGGGCAGGGGGCAGGGGCCAAAGGGCAGAGAGCAGTCCCAGCGTAAAGTAAAACCGAAAAGCAGCTCGTAAACAAGCAATAAAATTGTAAAAAGGACAACCAGCCAGGCAGGCAGGCAGGCAGGCAGGCAGGCAGGCAGGCAGGCAGCGTTGCCACCAATTGGCATTGTCAAAGGATATGGCCAAGGATATACGCACAGACGCTCATATGGCTATGAAGTGGCTGATGTGAAGGCCAAAGGACACACACTTTTGGCAACCCATTTGCCTTTCAATAGTTTCCCCCGTCCGCCGCCCCAAAACGGAAATAAAACTGTGTGTGGGATATAAAGGACAAAGGACAAAATGGGGTGAGCCGAAAGCAGGCCACGAATATCAGGGCCAATGAGCTGTGGTCAAGCTTGCCAATTTATTTAATTAAATGCGTCAACTCTCAATCATGTTAATGGGAGTTCCCTTCTTAAAGTTTCCCTCAAATCGATTGTTGGGTTTCTTCAATTTGCAGCGACTAATTGATGGCCACCTGGTCGGTGCGTTCCATCATCGCGCAAGCTGCATAATTTCCCGCCTCCTCCGGCTTGAATTCGCCATCCTGAGGAACCTTAGCCGGAGCCTGTGTCCCTCTAAATATGTCATTAAAAAATTAAAAGCAAATTCCCTGCCAGCAACATTGTTGGATGGACAAACTCTGGGGATGGCGGCGGCGGTGCCAAGACATTCCGCGTGCCTTCGAAAGCTGCCCTAAAATGCTTGCAAAAGTTTAACAAAGCTGCGAGGAAAAGTGTGAAATATTAAATGGAACAAAAAGAAGCTAAAATGCTGGCGCCCACGAATATTTCACTATTCGATAATGTGCATTAAGAGTCATACTCCTGCGGTCCGCAAAATGAGCGGCGACCAAAATCGAATTATGCGCCCCTGTCACTCAGTCGCTCCGTCGCTCCGTCGCAGGATATAGACCCATCCCCCCCTTATCCCCGGACATCTGGCGACTGATGTTGATTGCTTTTAGCCGGTGGCTTAAAAATATATATGTACGAGTATGTACGAGTGCAGGGGGAGAGACGCGCCAGCTTTTATGATTTTAAAACATTTTATTAATTCCATTAATTGTGCATTTTTGCGGTCAGGTGTGGCAAGCAAAACTGCGAAAAATTGAAAAATTTAAGTGGATAATTGTTTGGAGATTTTTCTAGGGCATTTGCAATAAAGTTTGTGTATGGCATTACCTTTGCATTAATTGCCTTTAACACTCTTTGCTCATCCAAAGTGCACTTAAACGCTTTGGCATTTGCCGGACTTGCCGGCCGAAAGTTGCCGGCTGCATTAATTTAATTGAATTCAATTCACTTATAGTACAACATGGCCTGTGGAACAGAATCACCGAAAGTGTCAGAAAAGTGCCAGAAAGCGGATGAAAATCGTAAAGAGCACTTGGGGGGTGAGGGTGGGTTCCGGAAAAGCGGAGACGAAAAGCAGAGGTCTGGGGCCGGAGGACTTCTTGCCGTTGACAAAGTGCCGTCCGGAAGTTTCGATTTATAATTAGCATGACACACACTCCGAGTGAAAAACTGCAAAAGAAGTCGTGTCTGGCGAAAAATGCAAACTTTGGCCTCCGGAAAGTATCCGGGAAATGGGTGAGGAGGGTTGGCTGCTAGACGAGAATCAATATTTCCGCAGGGCAGGCCACCGACTCTGAGATTCCGGCTCAGTTTTTCCTCCTCCTGGCTGCAGCATCTTGCCATCCCTTTTATGGAGTTGATGGGGACAAAGGCGGTCGCCCCCGCACATTTTCGCCGTAGACAAAGTTTGCAATTTTCGTACCTCAATTGGTTTTCAGCCAGCGAATCGTTGCTTTCCCAGAGGGATTAGTCCCGTCGACTACCCTGCATCCTGCACCCTTGGAGCTACTGATTCTAACAAGCTCGTTTTATGTGCTCTACCTACATACTATATTTCTATAAGAGTTGTTTCTTTATCTTTTGAGCTTTGTTTGTAAGCCTAGGCTGAATCTTGAAAGCTTGAAATCGCGAATACCTAATGGCCCATCTTGGGTTGCTCGAAACCGATATACCCTTTCAACTTGGATACACCGATTTACGGGGTGTGGGACTGACTTGTTGGCTCTGTCGCGACTTTGGCTTCAAGGTTTTAATTACAACTTTCGTCGCGTTCTCGCCTTGAGACAGTTTTGAGATCCCACGACCCGGTCGCCGCCGCCGTCGCCCCTTCCTTGGTACAGAAATCAATGTGAATCAAGTGCCGGAATATGCTTACTCCGCGAATACTCCTCCTCTCGATTTTATTTCTTATTTTTTTGTTGGCCCACCCGTTGCCTCCCACCACCCTTTGAAAGAAAAATCGAGCGTAAACTTTATCTGGCTTGGCGTCTTGAAGTGCTCCAAGATTTTGGCTTTTTATGTTAGTTTTAAGTTGCCGCCCTCCCCCGTCGGCATCCTT
The DNA here is from genome assembly GCA_021223825.1 of Drosophila ironensis. Lineage (NCBI taxonomy): Eukaryota > Metazoa > Arthropoda > Insecta > Diptera > Drosophilidae > Drosophila > Drosophila ironensis. The sequence goes on from JAJJHQ010006602.1 coordinate 687,806, forward strand.
TGGTCTGCAGCGGCATTTAAAACTTTATCTGGGGGATTCCTGCAGAGCAGCGGAGCAGCAGAGCAGGGGAGCTCTGCCGGGAGAATTCCTCGAGACTTTCTCCGAGCTGCCCCCGAGCCACTTTGGCCTCACTTTTTGGCAAAAAATAATTTTATTACTCTGCTCCAGCTACATTTCTAGTTGTTTCCATTCGCAGATGCAAAAAAATGAATAGCTTTCAATTTGCACTGATTACGAGTGCATTTCGTCGAGATTCTCTTCCAGGCTATAGGGTTCTCTTCTTGCCTTAGAAATCGAACGAATGAATTCTAAGCAATCGAATCTTCGGCTTCGTAGGCTTTCAAATCGCTCTTATACTCAACTCCCGAGGACTGCAAGGGTATATTGGAATAGGCAGCGTTCTGACTTTTTAAATAATATTTCAACTAACCGAAGGGCCTTTCCGCGGCCCTTCGGCCCATTAAGATTCTCTTTCATTTCCAGAGAAACAGAATAATTGTGACCACGATGCGTATACGTAATGTTCGTCGACAAATGAGTTTGATAGCCCGTTGTACAAATAATATTAACCTTTTGTAACTCTCAGACTCTTCAGTTGCGAATTCAATTGAGAAAAAAGGGAAAGTCGAGCTGAGTTCCGGGTATTCCCAGTCGAAACACTCGTGCATGGTCGTTTCTTCTCGTGATCCCTCGGGAAGATCGGCTTAACTTTGCAAGCTCGTACTTCGCCGAGATTCTCTTCCAGGCTACAGGGGCAAAGTGTTCTCTTCTCCCTTCAAAATTCGAACGAATTAATTCTAAGCAATTGAATCTTCGGCTTCGAAAGCTTTTGAATCACTCTTATACTTAGCTTTCGAGGAGCTGGGAAGATCGGCTTAACTTGGCAAGCTCGATTCCACTTAATGATATCAGTTCCATTCGGCGGCTCAAGAAGCAAACACGGGTTCTTCGGAAAGTAAAAGTGAAATACCTGAATAGTTTGGTCAACATTTTCCAATGGCCCAACATTTTGTAAAGGTTGTGAAAGATGCCAGTAGACTTTTTTAAATTCTGGGATATGTTCAGGACCTTTACGAGTGTTTGGCCGCCGTCAACATTACTCGTATATATTCAACTATATTGTGAAACAATCAATTTCGGCGATAATTAGGTGGCCGCTTGTTGGCTGTTTTTCCGTTGATTTTCCGTGGAAGTCGGCGCGGATATCAGCAAACAAAATCAACAAATCAACGAAGCTCGCGGCGGAAAATGTGCCACAAAAAAGGCATTAAACTTGGTCCCAGGACCCAGGACCGCCTCATAGGAGGAGGTCCCCATCAATTTTCGGGCAAACAAAAACAAAAACCGAAAACAAAAACAAAGACAAACGCAAAAGCCAAAAGCGTGAAGAAATCTATTATGACATTTGTGCGCTGACAAGTTGACGGAAAGTCATTAATGATTAAGTCCGCCGTCGCCCACGCGGCGTTTGCTCGGTAATTATTGTATTACCAAATTAGGCAAAGGCTCCAGCTCCTGCTCCTGCTCCCGGTTTCCTTTTTTTCCCCCATTTTTTTTTGTGCTCGCCAAGGCGATGGAGTCATAAAAATGCCAACACGAACATCAAACAGTCCAAGTGAGAAAAAGTTAAACAACAGCGCAAATTCCGGAGAAAAGCGGGGAAATTTCGATGGGGTTTTAGTTGGAAACGAAATTCTCTATAAAAGCGAAGACAAAAGGCAAGTATAATTGTACCCGATTCTTAAAAAGAACAGGGGTATATTAAATTCGTACGAATTTGTGTAACAGGGACAAGGAAGCTTTTTCGACCCCATCAAGTATTTTCGATCAGCTGAGTTGATCTAGCCATGTCGCTCAGATTTTGGAAACTTTAATAGATAGAGAAAAACTAATTGCATATTCAGAATTTTGTGATACCAGTTCAGCACAAGGTTGTTTTAAAAATTGACTACCACCCCCTGCACTCGGGCAAGCCGCGAAATTCTGTAGCGTCCACAAATTTAATTCTAGAGGCACATTGGTAGAGCTAATATCTAGCCGGTTACGCTTAATTTATTCCGTGCAAGTTTTAAAAATCAGGAGGAAACTGAGAACTGGGTATTTATAGTCGAGACTATAATCGATCTTACTTGTTTATAATCGTTCTCATAATTGTAGTCAACACTATTAGCCCAGTGTTTTTGCTAAATTGAACTTAATTTTAAACACATTCATTTGTTTGATGTGGCTATTTGTCATTAAAGTAACAGGGTCATTTTCAGGCTTAATCAAATAAATTTAATTTGCCGATTTTGGCTATTGAAATATTACAGACCCGTTGTGCAATTGTGGCTTGGTTGCTGCTATCGCAGGGAATTTTTGGGTTAAAGTTCACACATTTCAAACTGTCAGTCATTGCGTGGGTGTTCTATAAGGGTTCATTTTTTGTTCATTTTTTTCTTGGGTGACATGTCAACTATTTTGCAAGGTCGTGGCACTTGACAAAGAAGGATTTGCCACGCCCCCGTCCCCATTATAGGCAAGACTTCAAAGGCTTTGATTTGCTGTGCTTACTGTTGCTGGTCGCGTGCTTTTTACATGGAAAATTGAATCCCTTCTTCGTCCTTTCGCGATTCCCGCTTTGAGATTTGTGAAAGTGCACAAGTTTTCCTTTAACCATTTTCCCCCTCCGTTTATTTTATTTTATTTTATTTTTTTTTCTTGGGTTTTTTGATCTTTTTAAAACTCTTCGCACACATGCGAAGGATGTGGGGGGGCATGGGGGTGGTTTTTTGCGGAGAGAGGCTGTGAAAACTTAATCGGATTTGGCGTGCGCTTTCTTCCAAAGAAAAGGGAAAATTTTAAAATTCAACCGGCATAAATCAAACACTGGGACGGCAATTTTCGTGCGCTGCCTGGGAAAAAAGGATAAACAGGATACGGTACGGGCATGGGAATGGGCACAACGAACGGGCTGCCGCACAAAATATTTACGCCTCACAAAACTTTTCCCCAAACTCATATTTAAACTTTCCCGTGTGTGTTTCTTTTTTTTTCCTCTTTTTTTCTTTGTTTTTTTGTTGTTGTTGTTGGCGCGGAGGACCGCTAATGTCCTCATGCGTGTTGTTGTTTATTTTGAAAATCTAATTTTGACTTAAATTGATTTTTTACTTGAGGATATTGGGGGCATTTTTCTTCGTATTTTCCCCAGAAACGAAATTCAAATTTAGTCGAAATTTACGAGATAACTCATCGAACAGAACGTGAAAAAATAAAATAAATATACGTATACGTATGCGATACATATGTGTTTGTTTGCTTATTTATTAAATTGCACAATCCTTTGTCCTGGCTTTCATCTGCGCTTCAATGCGTCTGCGGCCACTTACGCAAATTGAAAGGTCCTTGCGGTCAGGGACCTCTCCGAGGGCCTTGGGTGCACCATATCCCTAGAAAGGATTCGAACGGAAAAATACTCGTATATAAGAATAAGAATATCCCTTGTGTCCGGATATCTGGGAATGCGGTGGCAAATTAATTTGCTAATTAAAAGATTTCAAATTTGTTCCCCATTCTCAGATTTTTGGCCACAAGAAAGCACAACAGTGAAAATCAGAAAATTCAGAAGTAATCCAAAAATTCGCTTGGGTTAAATTTGAGCTTCGAGTATGTGGCAGTGATTTGAAGATTGTACTGCCACAGCTAGAAGGTTCAGCTTTAATTCAAGGACTGCCTCAGCTTTACGACGAAACATTTGCGCCAAATTAAAAGAACTAAAAATAAAAACGCAATCCATTTGTTTGGCGAATGAATAATTTAAGCATGTTTCATGTTCTGCTTTAAAATTGCACAAGCACACGGGAAAATAATGAAATTCTTGATGCTCCCGAATAGAGCATATGGCATTGGGCAAGGTGGTGGCTGCGGGGGGGGAGGGAGCTGAGGTGGCGCGACCTGCGCTTTGAATACCAAATAAATAAATGAAATGAATACTACGAGTTTTCCCCCCCTACCTACCTACCTACCTTCCTTCAAAAAGAAAAGACTGACTCAAAAGTGAAAAGGCGGCGGCCAGGACTGCTGCTTCCTGTTCTTATTTACTTGTGTTTTCCTATTTTTTTGTTTTATTTTTTATTTATTTTTTTTGTTATTTGGAACGTTTCCCCGGTGGACAGGCGGTCACGTGGAGAAACGGCCACCGGAGGTGGGTTGTTCAATTTTTAGCAGCCACAATTTGAAATATTTCTCCAGCATATTTGACAGACAGCTAAAGTTGTGTGGTCCGCAGGGGCACGGGGGGTACGTGGGTACGGAGATGGTGTGTGTGGTTTTCAGCGGGGGTCAGAGGTCAGGGGTGGTGCGCGGCAGGGGGGATGGGAACATTGCAATGCAAAATGTAGAGACGCCCAGGACTGGACTGCTCATCTCCCAGCTGCGAGCCGAAGGGCCATTCCCTTTGTTTATGTGCCAAGTGTGAAAAGAGAATGTGAAGGACAACAAATGAAATGCTGTTGTCCTGTGGCCAAAGAGTCCTGCCCCTCTTCCGCCTACTCTGCAGGTAGCTTCCACCTGTCCGGACTCGGCAGCAGGAACTGCATGCACCGGGAGAAAATCGTCAAACCCATGGGCAATTGGAACTATCTCGGCCAGCTTTTACGAGACGCAACTTTACGCAACTTAACGAGACGGAAATATTCTTTTTCAAACATGTGTGATATAATTATCTCTTATATTAATCTTAAGAAATGTTATTAAAGAGTTAAAGATGTTAAAGATCAAGGTGTTGTCGATATCTAATATCTCATGTACATTATTATATTAAAATTATTTTTATAAATCTGTTAAATAAAGGTTAAAAGACAATAAATGTGTTGTAACAATTTATGGCAGCGGAAGTTTAAATATTTTCCAGAATAATTTTGTGGCATTAAGCCCATTTGTTTCTGCTTCTTTACTCGGTCCCTTATAGGGTTTATTTCAAAATTTTGCAACACCTCTTATCGCCTTTGTGATTTGGATAAAACTGTATTTTCTTGCACCTATTGGATAATATGTCCAAAATAGTAGAGATTCTCCTGCATATTTGTCTGAATCTCTGAAATAATTAAAGATAGACATATAATTCCCTCTGATTTTAGTTGAAAATTTAAATATCTAGTCATGTGGCAAGGTTCTTAAGGATCGGATAATAAATAATGATGATACGGCCTTTTCCTCGTTGTCGATAAATCTTGATTTCAACGTTTCTACTTGTTTAAATTGGTCAAGCAAAGTTTTTGTTGGATCGCTATCAAATAAATATTTATAAATATTTATTGGCGTATGAGTTGGCATAACTAGTATATGCTTTCCAATTGTGAAAAATACTCAATACTCTTAGTGGTCTTTAGAATTAGTACCTATCTTTGTTAGTTTTGGTACTACCCGTTTTGCCAAGTGCGTGCCGGCAACAACACGTGCACAATCGAGCGCAATAATGAAGTACTTTTTGATGCCCCGCCGATTTGACGAGGGGATCGAGGGGGTCGAGCGGCTGTGCCACATTCATGGGCTCTCAGGGGGCAGTGGGAGGTTAAGGGGGCTTGGTCCCTCCGACTTTTGGGGGCTTGGATGACAATGGGCGGCCAACTAACTGAAAAGGACAGCAGGCATGCCGGCTGCACTGTATACCTATGTGATTTTCGAGTTAAAACCCGAATTCTTACCGGAATGCTCACATCGCTCAGCTTGATACGCCCCCGTCCCCATCCCTGCTTCTCCAGTGTACAACACCCTTGTCAGAGGAGCCCCAGACCCGCTCCTCACACTCCCCGAAACAATACAAACCGAAAAACCGATCCACACGGCCCCCCCCACACGTTGTAGGTTGAGATTTTTGGTTTATTTTCGTTACGTTCTCTGGTTTCTGGCTCTCGTTTTATAGTATTTTGTCTGTTTATTTGTTGGGGCAATGCCGCCCAAAAGCCCTCGGATACATCCCCCAAGCCCCCAAACACCCAAACCGCCAAACAACAGTCAGTCACATGTGTGGGCCCGAGGGGTCAAAGGTTGGCCCCGGTGCGCATTGTGTGAAATTCCTTGCTTCCACTTCATTTAGCATTTTGTTCGAAGTGAATAAGGACAGGGCCGAGAGCAAAAACAATGCCACCAACCGGCAGCCGGTGACTGGTAACGCCGAAATCCACTCCACCTGCTCACGCCTCAAAAAAGTCAAAGTATTTGCGTTTTTTAAACCGTTTTCCAAAAGCATTGTGTGACTGCTCCTCTTTCCAATTTTCCATTACAAATTATGCGTGCAGATTAGCTATTAAACTGGTTACGGGCGTTCAAAGGCTTTGATTATTTCGATTATTAATCGACCAAGAAAATAATCTTGTCTTACATGACATCTTCAGATCGGAGTCTACGTTGTGTGGCTGCTCTTTTTCTTCCAACCGGTTACGGAGGTTCAAAGGCTTCGATTATTTCGATTATTAATCGACCAAGAAACCATACTTGGCTTTGATGTTCGCCATGCGTTGGATCGGAGTCTATTGGTCCAAGATTAAGGAGCAAGCAGTAAAGAGTTGACTAGAAAATCGTCAACCTTGTTTACTTTAAACCATAAAATTTAAATATGCGGGTAACTCAAATTACGGTTATACATTAGAGCACTCCTACACCTAGTTTTGGCCGTTTAAAGTTTTTTCAATAACTTTTTGCCATATCTCGGCCAAGTTTTATCCGAATTCAAAGATCCATATCTTCAAATCTTTGTGGGGAGTCCAATTTTATTTCCTATCACTATGTTTTCAATTTGCTGCCAAATCTTTTAGTTATGAGCTGGCAAAATTGGGCAAAAGTTACGCAAATTTACGCGTTTTCCTTTTGCTAAATTTCTAAGCGGATATAGCTCCGATCATTAGATAATGGGCTTCAGTTGACTTGCAATGTTGCCTTTCTAGAGGTCCTTGATTTATTAAAGAAAAATGAGTGCATTTTTTGAAGGAAAGAATTAAATTTCACGGAGCAGTCTTCAAATCTTGCTTTAAAGTGCTGGCTTTTAGTGATTATGGTCCCGGGAAAAAAACATTTAAAATCGAAACGAGGACGACTCGGTGAATGTTCAAGCCATCCATCACTGGGGGTTTTTTCCTTGCCAACGTATGCGGGTCAAAATACTTTGGCCAAAAGGTCTCCGAGGGGCTTGGTTGTATGTTTGCGGCGCGCATACATATTGCACTGCAAAAAAGAATGCGCATGGAAATGTGGCAGCTGTTGAAGGTCAAAAAAGAGACGGGGCCAGGAGGTCAGGTCGAATTGGAGGGAGTCAGGGAGTCGGCGAGTCGGGGAGTCGGGTAGCCGCCAAGATGAACCAACATCATCGCCCTCAGACAGTTCCCTTTCAGTTTTTCTATGGTACCCGGTACTCGGAGAACTTCGTGGTAGATGCTACTCGTATATTGGATACCAATTGATATTCCCACAATTCCCATTTGGTCTAAGGATCGATGAATGCTTTTGGGGAGAGCGACTTATCTGCTAGCCAGGAAGGGATGACCGATATCCTAGTCTAATTCCTAGATAAGTACCGGGTATCGCAAGTCGGGACTCTCAACGCTGGTGACTGTGCATGATGAGCAAATGAATTTTTAATAAAAGCGCCACATGTTGCCAATAGAAGTGCAAACAGCAGTGGGTTGGTCCCCTCGGCGGCGCGTTTTTCATACTTCAGTTTTCCCCTTTCACTCCCCGCACCCGTCTGCTGCAGCGACGAGCCATTAGGCGAATGAATTTTCATGCCTGCCCCTCCGCCGACAGGTGGCAGGGGGCAACTTTTGATGCCGGCTCAAAGCGCTTTGTGCTCCACTTCCCGAAGACTGGAGGGGCGGAAGGGAATCGGTCCTGGGATCAGGATCAAATGGCAATGCGCCGGGAGGATAGATAGAAAATGCAAAGCTTATGCTAGCCGACTTAGCAGACCTGACTAGCAGAAGGCTAACAGTTGCACAAATTACACAAAAAAACATAATTTCCCTTGGCCAAAACAGACTCGCGGGTCAGACTCGCAGGATAATTGAATAAGCGAAGCGACTGGATTCCGCTTCAAGGAATCCCGCAGTTTTTGGTTCTTTGCTGAAAAAAAAGTTCCGAGTGCCGTTTCGCGAAAGTGTTTGCACTATTGCAGCCAAGTGATTTTTCCGCGTGAAGACATCCCGCTTGTGTTGGCATTGCCGAGGCTTTCCTTTTTCCACCCAAAAGACAAAGATGAGTGAGGGCTAGATAACTAAGAGTTTCCTTAAAGTCGGCTACTGAAAACAAGAAAACGCTGTGCTCTTGAACATATGTATGTGGATTTATATTTGTAGTATTTCAGATGTTATACGGTTTATCTGCCCTCGGGCGGTCTTTCTTTCATTATCCTTTTAATATTTACGGATCCTGTCCTCTAATTACGGAATGTTTGAACATGGGAAAAGCCTTTACGATGGCTGATAAAATTGAGGTAGAGTTTCAAAGACCACCAATAATCAGTTCCTACAAGCCTTTCATTATTTTTGAGTCAGTAAATTTAACAACTATTCGAATCTAGTTTAAAAATGCCTACGGCATTTTTAGTTGACTTTGATTACGAACTGAATGTTTGAAATTCTTGTTTCTAAGTAGGCTGTTCTTTGGCACGACTTTACTTCAATCACTTCAATGCCTCACAACTCGTTCACCCTCAAAAGCGAAAACGTCTAACGTCGAGATCGTCTAAAAAAATTTGAATAATTTTTCAGTAAGCAATAATTATATTTGAATATGTCCTTGCGTCTTTTATTAAGCGTTCATAGGTAAGTGGATTTATCGCATCTTGTCGTAGTTTGCATCTCTTCCATATAAACAGATCGCCATCCATGAGCATGAATGTGAAGATAGCCCCCGGAGCTCCGCGTGGATTTGCAGGATGGCAGCCTATTTGTATGGAGCAGAGCGGAGCTCTACTCCCATTAGTCGTGGGCAGTTCGTTTTTGAGCAGATTCTACTGCCGCTATAACTGGCTGTCCAATAATGGCTCGCAGCAGTCTGGAGGCGGCAGTGGTGGGCAAGGAGGCGGCGGACATGGTGGAGCAGGCGGCGAGCAGCCATCTTCGGGAGGTGGGGCTGCCAGCGGATCAGGAGGAGCAGGAGGAGGCGGTGGTGGTGGTGGTGGTGGAGGAGACGGAGGCGGGGGCGGGGGCGGTGGCGGAGGAGACGGTGGCGGCAACAAACGTGAAGGCGATGAGGGCTCAGGCGAAGCCGACAATAATCGTGGAAGGAAGAAAAAAGCCAAGCCAGGTAGTGCAGGGCGATCTAGGAGTCTACCCCGTAATCTCAACCCGGAGGAGAAGGAGGAGGAAGAGGAGCCACGCCAGAGGTCCATGAGCTGTGGTCCCTCGATTTCGCTTGAAAGAGAGCCACGTCCACCCCCTGAAAAAACGGCCCAAAGTCGCAAGCGACAAAACCCAGGAGGAGATAGCGAGGAACCTACTATGAAAAAATCGGCCCGTTAATTATGCAAAGTTTGACATTCATCAATTTGGCAATAACATTCAAATTTATTGTGTATACTTAAGATAACAACCCAATTGTTAATCGTTAGCCCACTTGCAACAATTCGAATGATATGACTAAATGTTAAATTTACTTTATTTGAATGAAATATAAATACAAATAGAAGCCCTACGTGTTTTTTTTATCCGGTTTTTTAATTCAATTGAATGTATGTAACAGGGAATAGGAAGCGTATATATAGTCTAGCCATGTCTGTCCGTATGTAAGCCTACATTTTGGAGACTTTAATTGATAGAGAAAAATGTATTGCATATTGAAAGTTCTAAAATATCAGTTTAGCACAAGTTTGCTTTAGAAACCGGATACCATCCCCCACGAAGTTCTGTGGCGTTCACAATTTCAATGCGAATGAATAATCCACGTTGGGCACTTTGCCTCAAAACATAAACAAGCTCAATTGGTAAATAATAAAAGTGAAACTCAAGCGGATCTATCAATAAGTCCATAAACATGAAATTGAATGAAGGGAGTACAGATACAAGATGCAGGTGTGTCTACAGCTCAAGCAAACAAGGGATATTCAATTTCGATTGGAAGAGCGCCTTGCTGGCCTTAAAAGCAAAAGCTTTCTTCATGTCAAAAGCAATGTGAATTTGAAAATTATATATGTAATAAATACATCAAAGTGATTTTAATTATTAGCACCTCCGGAGACTTCTACAAGATATTATTGAAACGGTTCTTTGATTCACAAAATGGTATTTACATATACTCGTATGGGAAGCCAACCTAAAACAAAAATTGGCTTCCACTTGTTCTGAAGTTTTAAATTTTCAATTGTCAATTTACCTGCCAAAGCAGCGGCAGGTTTTTCCTCAGTCTGAAAACCTTTCCTTACGTGCAAAGTATGTTCAAAACAAGTAGGAACGCTGTGCTCGAGATTTCTCGACAACGAGATTCCATGTACCTCTTTATCAACCATTTTGTCAGAACGTGCACACATACATGCACTTCTCTATGTATTGTGAGTATACACACACTTCTGTATCTGCACGGACATGTTGCAAAAAGAAATAGGTCTCTAGCTCTAATTTTGTCCAAGTTATACAGTTTTATGCAAATAAGGAAGGCGGAAAGGGGCGTGGCAAAAAATTTTAAATAAACTTAAACTTGCTATGCCTGCAATAATAACACACTTCACGCAAAAAGAATTAGACATCTAGCTCTTACCATCTCCGAAATCGAGGTGTTCATACAGACAGACAGACAGACGGACAAGGCTAAATCGACTCGGCTGTTGATGCTGATCAAGAATATATATACTTTATAGAGTCGGAGATGTCTCCTTCTGGCTGATGTAACATTTTCACAAAGTTAATATACCATTTGTACCTTAAGGTACAGTTCAAGAGCTCGAATAAGATTTTCCGTAAGGATATTGAAGAGGCCCTTAAAGATTTGAACAATTTGTTCCAGGAGCAGATATTCCTTCCAAGCACGCAATGCCGGGAGACTCAATCCCACGCCGTATCTTGATGCCTCCACAAGGATTCTATCGTATTCCTCGCTGGCAAGGATTCACTGACAAGATATATCTGTCTGTAGAATGCATACCGCCCACCGTAAAGATTGAGGAGCAGGAGGACCACAAGAACAACGAGGACTAAGAGGACCAAGAGAAAGAGCAGCAGGACATGGATGAGGACATGGATAGTTCAGTAATTGTTAAATTTGGCATTCATCTTGAATTAAATAAGAGTTATGTTACCTTGATATGTAGTCATAATTATTTTAGCGAAATATTACGAGTATATTGTGTTAATTTGTCGCCGTTCATCTGTCCGTATAAACTGTCCGTATAAACAGGGCTGACCCTCCCGGTGTCACTCGAACCCACCAGGACAGATGCACTCCGGCCGGTTTGGTTCGGCTCCGGG
>JAJJHQ010006602.1:701929-728771 GCA_021223825.1 Drosophila ironensis
TGACAAGCCTAAGGGGACCAAGAGGCAAGCCGTGGATCAACCAACGCCAACCAAGAAGCCAAGAAGAGAGATAGTCGCCAGAGGATCTGAATGGAGAGCCGCTGAAGAAGCAGATGATGACAAGCCTAGGGGGACCAAGAGGCGAGCCGTGGATCAACCAACGCTAGCCAAGAAGCGTCGCATGTAAAAGACCTAGTTCATATAATTTCGGGATTTTAGGGATCATTTTAATTAATCTTTCAAATTAAACAGTTTAAAATAAGTGTTTTATTGTTGAATTTGCATCAAAGGTGGCCATCGTAGGGTTTGCATGATAAGCATCTTGAAATTGGTTTTAATAGGCGGAATCATATTTATATCTATAAGAAATAAGGTTTTCGAAAAGTGTGTCGGCACGCTATCTTAAACCAAAAGTGGTTTCCAAAGTTGGCTCTGAAGTTTTCAATTTTCAATTGTCAACTTACCTGCCAAAGCAGCGGCAGGTTTTTCCTTAGTCTGAAAACCTTTCCTTACGTCCAAAGTATATTTAAAAAACTGAGAACAAAAAAATATAAATGGATAAAAACTCTGCACAAGATCCAAAGTTATCTGAAATAGAATACCATGATGCGTGTCCTAATGAGTTTAAGAGCTTGAATAAGAGTTTCCGTAAGAATATTGAAGAATTCCTTAAACAATGTGAAAATTTGTCCCGGGAGCTTCGTGATCTCAAGAATGATCTAACTAAGCCTACCAAGGACTCAATGCCGGGAGACTCAATACCACGCCGTATCCCGATGGCTCCACAAGGAATCTCTCGTATTCCACGCTGGCAGGGATTCACTAACAAAATATATCTGTCTGTAGAATGCAAACTTCCCACCGCGAAGATTGAGGAGCAGGAGGACCACAAGAACCACGAGGACCACGAGGACCAGGATGACCAAGAGAAAGAGGAGCAGGACATGGATGAATCTCCAGAGGCAGGGATGGAAGAATGGCTCAACACCAACAGTGAGGAGGACAATGAGTCTCCAAAAAAAAATATGCCTTGATTCCGGGATTGTAATGCAAGCTCAACCGTCGCTTAATACCAACAAGACACGTCCACACAGCCACAGTAGTTCAGTAATTGTTAAATTTGGCATTCATCTTAAATTAAGTAAAAATTATGTTACCTTGATATGTAGTCATAATTATTTTATCAAGCGAAATATTACGAGTATATTGTGTTAATTTGTCGTCGTTAATCTGTCCCTATAAGTTAAGTTGTTCGTATAAGGTGGGCTCGGATTACTAAGAAATACTACGAGTATAGCCTCGGATATAAATACCCGACTCTGAGAGTCTTACAAATATCGAGTATTTAATAAAAACGTTATTTCCCTTTATTGTAGAAATAAAATTGAAACGCCAACACATTTTTGGAACTTGTTTTTGTAGGCCTGCCCCGTAAATTTGGGTTTTCCCTTCTAAGGCAGGCTGTGATTTTTCTTTCGGTTGCATACCCCAGATCTGTATACTTTTCAAGACCCACAAGCATATTCTTTACAAGCCGGGAAAATTATTCATAGATATTTTAAAGTAACACGTTTCTCACAACTAACCGAACGCACTCGGGTTGATTGCGGATTCTTCGTAAGTTTCTAAGAACGCAAGTTGTAAATTCGTTTCGTGTCACTTTGCTACACGCTGAGATGCGGGTATTACCATTTGCTTGGAGAGGATGTTGAAATCAGAAGATCTAAATTTGGGGCATATTCCCACATTGTTAAATGTTCCGCTGCCAGCGCAGTACCCAAGCGGGCCAAGTGGGTTTTCTTTTGACAACTGCTTGCGGTAAGCGAATGTTTCTGGTTTTTGGACACATTTTCAAATACCAGACCTCGAGTTTACTGAGCTGTTCGAAGGTCCTTGCTCACCTCACACTCATGTTTTATTTACTTTGATTTTTGCAGCAATGCACACCTTGTACAAGCAGGCATGCATCTTCCGGATATCTTTGCAACCGGCACCACCGTCGTGGGAATTATATTCAATGGGGGTATTATGCTCGGCACGGATACTAGAACCACGAAAAAAAACCTCATACCCTCCCGGAGGACTCGTAAGATCTTCAGGTTACAGGACAATATTTAGTGAGTCCCCACTCCCTCATGATTGCTTTAATAAAATGGCATAGATGCACTTTTATGGACCTACGAGTAGTGCTAATGAAATGCCCGTCTTTGCAGCGCTGCAGGTGCGGGCGTGGCCCAAGATTTGAGGGAGCTGATGGAACTGACCGAATCGCAAATGAACCTCCAGTTCCTTAACACAAACTACCGAAGGGTCCCTGTTGTGTGTGCCAGCCAATTTGTGTCCCAGTCGTTGTACCGCTTCCGCGGGCGTTTGGGAGCAAATGTCATCATTGCCGGGGTAGACTCCAGCGGAGCTCACCTGTACTGCTGCACTTTCGATGGCACCATAGATAAGCTGCCCTTTTCGGCCGTCGGATCGGGCACCTTGGCGGCCATCAATGTGCTGGAGCTCCGGTGGAGAGCGGGCATGGAAGAGAACACAGCCCACGACCTCGTCTACGATGCCGTGTGCGCCGGCGTCTACGATGACCTCTTCTCAGGCAGCCACGTCCACGTGTGCATTGTGCGCAACGACTACAGTGTGCATCAGGAGGTGAACCTTCTAAGAGATGACGAGGACACACACAGCTTTCCGCTTTGCCTCAAGCCGGGTCTAACTCGGGTACAAAAGGAGACAGTCCACATGGTCGATGCCGGGTCGCATACCGTGTTCACACCCCGACGCGATGGCGAGCCGGAATACCCAACACAGATGGAGCCAATATATGAGGAAAGTCATTACAATCTGTTCCAGAAGACCGAAAGTATCATCATTAAGCGTGGGCCTCGCCTCACAAGAAGATTTTCGGCATCACTCGAAAGATCAACTGGGGGAGAAATTGGGGGAGCTGCTGAAGTAGTTGAGAACGAGACCCAAAAGCCAACAGAGGTGGAGTCCAGATGCTCCAATTGGGGAAACAGCGGACGATCCTGGAACGCATTCATGGATGCCGGAGAATTCGTAAATATATTTGGGTCTCACCCCACGAGATCATCGTCGAGACCGTCCGGAAAAGTAGGAGCCGCCAGAAGGTTAATAGAAAAACCCTCTGAAGAAACAGAAGATGACGTACCAGGGCCATCCAGTAGAGGACCCACCAGATTAATAAGAGTAAGCGACGCAGAAGAATCAGAAGATGCCGTACCAGGGACATCCAGAGAAGCAGCCGCCAGAGCGTTAAGTCGAAGAGCCGCTGATGAAGCAGACGATGACGTGCCATCGACATCCAGAGGAGGAGCCAGAGGTAGAGTCGCTAGAGGAGTCGCTGAAGAAGCAGATGATGACCAGCGTAGGGGAACCAAGAGGCGAGCCGTGGATCAATCAACGCCAGCCAAGAAGCGTCGCAAGTAAAAGACTTAGTTCATATTATTTCGCGATTTTAAAGATAATTTCAATTAATCTTTCAAATTAAACAGTTAAAAATAAGTGTTTTATTGCTGAATTTTTATACCATGTACCTTAAGGTACAAATGGTATATTAACTTTGTGCAAATGTATGTAACAGGCAGAAGGAGACATCTCCGACCCCATAAAGTATATATATTCTTGATCAGCGTCAACACCCGAGTCGATATAGCCATGTCCGTCTGTCCGTCTGTCCGTCCGTCCGTCCGTCCGTCTGTCTGTATGTATGAACACCTCGTTCTCGGAGATGGTAAGAGATAGAGGTCTAATTCTTTTTGCTTTTTGCTTTTGCTAATTCTTTTAATTGTAACAAATTTTTAATAACCATTTTACACCTGGAAAATACGATTTCACCAAGCAAAGACTCGTTTTTTGTATAATATTTTATATTTCCCACATTTTTATTAAATTTTTTTGATCATTCTGTCGAATGGCTTGGTTCCTCGAGTTTCTCGGCCTTGTCTTCCATTTTAGCCAGTCTCTTGGGACTCTCAATGTTCAGTGCGTTTACAGGACGTAACCCTTGGCAAAGACGATTTCACCAAGCAACAAGTCGTTTTTTTTTATATCTTATTGTATATTTCCCATATTTTTATTAAAATTTTTTTATCATTCTGTCGAATGGCCCGGTTCCTCGAGTTTTTCGGCCTTGTCTTCCATTTTGGCCAGTCTCTTGGGACTCTCAATGTTCAGCGCGTTTACAGGACGTAACCCTCGGCAAATACGATTTCACCAAGCAAAGACTCGTTTTTTGTAAAATATTTTATATTTCACTGCTGAATTTGTTAAGATGCGCAGCGCAGGGTTTGCATATCTATAAGAAATAGTGTGTCATGTTTCTTGTCCCGAATTGTCATCCTGATCGTGGAACCTGCAAAGGCAATGTTCCTGCGGCTCGCCTGTGTGAGCTACGTTCATTTTGTCTATGAACATGGCATACGTGTAGGTACGGTACGGATACAGGGAGCTACATTTGTTTGTTTGTTGCCAACTGAAATGACAAATGACTTTTGCATTTGCTTCTGGCCATTGTATTTGTGCTGTTGTTTTTACCGCTCCTGCCGCTCCGCTGGCCAAAGTTAAGTAAACCCAACAAGAAAGTTAAACACTGACAATGAGATTTATGAGGGAACTCGCTGGAAATGCCGGGGGTAGCGGGGCAGGAGGTCCTGCCTGGCTGCACGTATGTTGATGTGCATTAAAGCATGACTAACCTAATTCAATTGTGCTCCAGGATATGCACACTGATGTGCTATCACCCGCCCCCCAGTCCGGCATCCACCTTGCCAAGGATATGGGCCCGAGTGTGCTCGTGTTAGTCTCGTTTAAATAATGTGTCCAACCCCAATCATGGCTAGCTGGCGGTGTGTCCCATTCGTCCTCGATGGCCGCGAGCTGTTGCCACATCAGCCGCCAAGTTGCCTGTTGCCTTCACGTCAACCAGGTGGACTAAAGACGTACTCCTTTACACAACTTTTATTCAAATCCTTCGCCTTTAGATGTTCTCCTTGAACAAGTGTCGGGCGAAGGTTTGCCCATATCGTTTC
Source organism: Drosophila ironensis (assembly GCA_021223825.1). NCBI lineage: Eukaryota > Metazoa > Arthropoda > Insecta > Diptera > Drosophilidae > Drosophila > Drosophila ironensis. The sequence continues at coordinate 706,981 of JAJJHQ010006602.1, forward strand.
CATCGCCAAGGCGGTGGCATTTGTAATCGGTTGCAATACATTGTCCTGCTTTCAGCCATTTGTCCCATCATATTCCCAGCTGTCCCAGAGGCGCTCGAATAATCGACTTCATTTAACTGAGAAACTGAGAAACATTCAACCCGGACAGCTGAGCCACTCCTGCCACTCCTGGCGATCCTTTGGTCCTCGGCATTACGATGTAATATTGCATTAGATGATAGATTTATTCCCAGCACAATTTTAACTGCCACTTTTGCTGTTTGCCCGTTATTTCCGATTCCCTGTCCACTTGGATTTTCCCTTTTTCCCCTTCAATTTTTTCGCTACTTCCTGCCATGGCAGTTTACAACGTCCGCACAGTTTTTGGCCCAATGGCCGATTATGTCCTTTGGGTGCCTTTTGCCATTATTCCCCCCCTCTTTCCCGGTTCTCCGCCATCGCCTTGGGTTGCCGCCGCCCCTGCCAGTTGCTTATTTCATGTTTTCATACCCAGGACAAGGGTATCCTTGTGTTACGGTATGCTTGGATGTATACCAGAAATGAGCTTCCTCCAATAAAACCCAAAACATATATAATAACATTCAATTTTCAAATTTAATTACTGAAATTTTGTTGATCCGTCGCCTCAAAAGATCACAATGCAAAAAAAAATTAATTTTTGTACTACTATTCGCTACTACTGGTGTACTACGAGTACTTCTGATATTTTTCTTCCTCCTCTGAAATTAGACAAGGATCGTGAGTGGGGGAGGATCTGAAATTGCAACAACTCACCCTTTTTGGCCTTTTTGTAGCGATAATTTAGAACACACTGAGCCTCGCTTACGGTGATCTTAGGGTCCAGGAAGTCTCTGCATTTATTTAAACCGATTTCCAGCAGAGTCTCTAACGAATTTGCATGAGCGTAGGGGTCTACCTTGTTGCGTTTCTTGGTATTTCTCCTAGATCTTGAAGCACTAGCACTCTTTGCTGATTTTGTTTTATATGCCCTTTTTCGTCGCTGTTTGGCCCCCGAAGAACCGGATTTATATCCACCCTCGGCCATCTAATTTGGAGTTGTCATTGAAGAGGGCTATCAAGGAGCCATCGATAACTTACTCTGTATTTAGCTTTTAATTCATTTCGTCTGTGGTTCTTAGTTGCTGCTGTATTGTGAATGATGAATGAATCCATTTAGGTTACAAAATAAAACAGAATATCCCTACAATCTCGAGCAGCGATGACCATGCTTGGACCTGAGACAGGGTTTCCGACTGACCCTGCCGAAGGACCAATGTGCAAGTGATCTCATGCCTTTTCAGCCCACATTTAGGTTATAAATTAAAAGAACCCTCACTACAATCTCGAGCATCGACGGCCTTGTTACTCGTAGTACTAGCGGTCGAGATTTCCGACCAATATGATCTTCACTTACCAGCACGTCGAGCTTTGCGCCGGCTGCGTTTTCGATCAGATGGATCCGACAGGATAGCACCCCACTCAGGGTCCGGTGTGAAGAGTTCACCGGAATCACATGATGCCAAGGGCACCGACTCCACCGACTCCATGGACCAATTTAGAGCTTTTCCTGATTTACCCGACCAACGAATTGATTTTTTGTCCATATTTCGCGTTTATATTTTTCGAATTAAAAAAGTTTTAACTAGTATTATTATTATAAATTTAAAAAAAAAAGCCAAATATTTTTACTGTACAAATAGATCACGATATTCCTATATGTCGCTTGTTCAAGGAGTGGAAGTAAACTGAAACGATACGGATATCTAACGACTACACTGACTTGACATTTGTTCACCGTGACCTACTTTATTTCAAAAATTTTGGAAACAAATCATATGGGAAAAACAGGGTATTTTGTTGTCGATATGGGGCGACTCGGAGCTGGCATTTGTTACTTTATTTCTGGTTCTTCCAACACTCTATCTGTTGGGCAAATCTGTATGCAGAAAATATTTTGTCCATCACCCACGACGTCGGAAAAAGGCTCCGACCATCCTGGAAAAACTTTCGGAGTGAAAATGATAAACATCTTTGTGAAAATTCTGTGATTTTTCGTTGCTTTCTTTCTGATGATGCCTGTTTTTTTTATGTTTTTTTTTTCATAGCAGCAGCAGCTAACATAGTTTTTTATATATATTTGGTTTTTTTTCTTTGTTGGTTTGTTTGCCACAAGGCACACCCACTCACTCGGCTTGGCCATTCTGTGGCCTGTTTCTTGCTTCCACTTCCACATCTGCTCCTGCCTCTGTTCCAGGCTCCTCATCCTCGTCCTTTTAGTTTCCTTGCCGCTTCATCAATGCTTTGGTGTGAAATGTAACAGCCACTTATGGTGATTGTGAGTGTGTTGTTGCACGCAGAAAAATTAATTCTACCCAAGCACCCAAAACTCTTAAAACTCAGCTAGGTTGGCTATAATCTGAGCAAAGTCCTTATTTTCCTGTTTTAAGACTACGAATGAAACCAAATTTCATCCAGGAGCATATTTTAAGCAACCCTATAATAGTACTTGTACCTAACATTCATAAATTCCTCTCAATATTGTTATAAAATTAGTATTTTTAGTCAAAATGATCAAAGTATTTGTAGTTACAAAAGCTGTCAATAGACAATGCGTTGAGTACCGTCTATTTGTAGTCGAGACGTCTACTATTCGGTGTTAAAACTCTAAAGGTATAGGTAAGCCTTTAACAAGATCTTTGCTACTTGTGCATTAGACTTCTGCATGAATGCATCCAAAACGACAAATGAATCACTCATTCTAGGTTGCACACACTTTTTTTCATCACAGTATATTTGTTGTGCCATTTTCTTCCGGCCTATAAAGTGTAAGGTACAGTAAAGAATGAATGCAGTATTTTTAAGAACACTACACTACTGTACAGATCTGTCATGCTACAAATGAGTACATTCATGAGTACATTTATAAACTGAGTACCGGGCATCGTTGCCAGAGTATACATATATTGGCCATTTTGTAGCAGTGTATGAGAGTACATGGAACGTCAAGCGTATCAGATGGCAGCATCCCCTGCTCCCTGCTCCCTGCTCCCTGCACCCTTGCACCCCTCTATCCCTTCCAGTATCGCTCCGGAAAATCCCATCGCAGCCATCGATGATGATTCCGTTGGGTTGGCTTGTAATTCTCGGTGTCCTTTTCTTCGATTGCAACATCATTTACACGCTCTGCCGTATTTATCAATCAAATTGAAATCTGTTTGTTGTTACCAAGCGCCCGCACCCATAAAATAATTGAAAGGAGGAAAAAAAATTGAAGGAAAATCGACGAGGAAACAGATGAAGACTGGCAGGAATATAAAAGGACATGTGGGCGGCGGCTGCGTATCCTTGTTGGCGGGCAGTTGAATGAAAAACGGAAATGAAATTGCCAAAGTGAGTGTCATTTTTTTTAGGCCATCAGATTCTTGTTATACTTCGTGTGCCTGGCTTGATATGAAGTGTGAATTCCCAAAGAAATCATTGCCTCTTTACACATAAACGGGTAGCTGAACAACACAAATAACACAAGGCATTCATGTACCCATCATATACGCGTACTATATATGCGTATATTGTTTACCATGCGACAGAATCAATGCGGAATGAAAATGCATAATTGAAATTAATACCGGCCATCTATCGCCCGGCGACCTGACGATACGTTTTAATACTTTATTTGGGTAATTGGATTGTTTCGGCTCCGCATGCATTTCACTTATTTATTGGGTCGCCTATTCCAGAAGCTGCGGAAATATTCATAATTTTGTGACACGACAACATGGCTTTGGCCCCGGCTTGTTGGCCAAAATGTGCGGCTCTATTATTCATAAGGACTTTAAATATCCATCAAGGGCCATTTGTAGCACTGTGTTTGCATGCGACATCAGCAGATTAATAGTGATTTGGTTTCACTGTACCCGCCACCCGTCATCCACCACCCGGGGCCCACTCCCAGCCATCCAGTTCATTTATCTATTTATTTATTATGTATTTATTTATTCATGCTTTGTTTCATTTGAATTTCGTTGCTGATGGTGTGCAGGACACACAGGATACAGGACACTGAGTGGCTGGCTGGCTGCCTGACTGGCTGCCTGACTGGCTGCCCGACTGGCTGTGTATGCTTTCATTTGATTTTCCAAGCTGGCGCTTTCAGTTTTCATTTCTTTGTCAAACACGTTACGCAAATATTGTTTCAGTTCCCACGGCGATGGCCGTGCAAACACCTGGCGCTTTCGCCGCTTACTATACCTGACCGGGGAGCGAATGGAACAAATGGCTGAGGGCAGGCCAGAAATGGGCCAGGACGTGGCGCCGGGGTTGCAGGGACTTAGAACCGAGCGGGCCTATGCCACGTGTTTGCACAATGTCCACCACGCCTCGGCTCTGAATGTTTCCGCTCGTTGTTCCCGCCAAGAAATAAGAAAAAAGCGATATTCGACAGAACGTTGGATGGTTTCGAAAACGGCACAAATTCCTTTGGACTAGGGTTTATTTTTCGAGATTTTCTAGGACTATTTCTATAGGTCCTGCAAGTCAATCATGTTCATATTTGAACATATCAGTTAGAACAAAGGAACTTACACGTGTTCTCGTCAATAGATAAGGAAAAAGAAGTATTCGACAGCACGTTGTGAGGTTTCGATAACGTTACAATCTAAGGTTTATTTTTCGAGATTTTCTAGGCCGATTGTGGTAGGTCCTGCAATTCAATTATGTTCATTGTTGTACATATCATTTAGAGAAAAGAGAAACCTGCCCTAACAAATTGTATGTATTAAAAACTTCTTGTTCTTGCGTCACATTTAACATACCAAATCGTTGACCTTCCCCTGCAAAAAAACTGCGAATTTTGGCTTCGCTTGGAATCGACTTGGCTGGATTTAGCAATTTACAAGTCTCCCAGGTGGTGGCGTCCTCGAAACGCACTCCAACTGCAGCCGGACTGCATCCATTCCCCGTCCGCCCAACAGCCACATAGTGGTTATCCAGCACGTTCCTCTTCCACTCGTTTCCAAAGGCGTAGAGCCCAACATCCGCTTTTGTTCCACACTCCATTCCCGTTCCGGTTCAAGCAAAAGTCCTGCAGTCCCTCCATGGAATATCCTGACAGGCGCTTCCAATTAAGCGCTCGTCATCGTCTTTGAGGGCGGCCCTTCTCGTTTTTCCCGACGCTCTGTATCACTCGAATCATATACTTTGTTTATTTATACCTGGATTTCCATATATACACAGCCATCTCCATCTGTTTGTTCTTATAAAGACAATTTCAAATAAATTCATATTATAGGTAGCAAGTCTTTTGTTATTCCTGTTTAGTTTATGCCCCCTTTAACTCGCTCATTTATTAATCTCGATTATTATCTCGATTATTTTGGTATCTCGATTATTTTGGTAACCAATATGGGTTGTTTTAAATGGTTTACAGACCAAGCTTGGTCCCTACATTTTAATCACAACGTTATTTAACAAACAATTATTTAATTGCTCGAAAATCGACTTGAAATCTTTGTTTATACCATTAAATGTGAGCCCCAATATTCATTTTTAAACGCTTTAAAACATTCTTTGAATCCATAACAGAGTGGGTGTCGGGTATTTACATGGCCGTTGAGGCTCTTGAACATTTCCCGTCCGGGGTTTCTTATTTTTCATGTGTTTTTTGGATGGGCCCCCACCCCGGCCAATGGAGAGCTTCAACAATCTGACTCTGTCCGGATGCCCATTGATTTTACATGCTGTGAATAAATAATGAATGGCCATGATGTGGTAAATTGAATATGGCGTGAAATTAGCTTAAGTAAATGGAATTAAGTGGATTTCACACTCGGCCGAATGTTCCGCACCCTCCGCCCGCCTAAATAATACAGCCAAATAAAAAACAAAGCGAAATGGAGGCGAAAAATGGAAGGAATCTGTTGAGCGGAGGGCGGCTGGGACAGTGATTTAGTGGCCTATAAACGGCGACTGGCCTGACCCACAAAAAACAAAAAAACCCAACTCGATCAAGGAGTTGAGGGCGGAGCGGGGAAGTTGTAAAATGCACAACACACAGGAAAATCGTGTCAGTTCAGTTGTCGCGCCCTGTCACGACCTCTTGAACATTTTATGGCACCGGAAATAGGAGCGCCAACCCCCAAAATCAACTCCTCGGCTAGGAAGTCTTAAAATCCGCTCAGCCAAATCGCATCGTATTAACCTTCAACGTTTTCATTTTGAACATTTTCAGTGACAGGAATTCACATCCCCCCAAAACCGAACCAACCAACCACCCAGCCGTACTTGATCCGCATTTGATTTGTCAAATGTTCCAGACATCGGAGACGTTGGTATGCAAGAGGGCGCATAAAAAAAAGCAAAAAAAATTGGTTTAAAAACCCAAAACCCAACGAAAAAAAAAGGGTTCCCACATCGGCCTCACGAGCAATGACACTTGTAGCAGACAGACGAAACGGAGCAGTTCATGAGTGTGTCCTTGCCCTTACTCGGGGTCCTTTGACTCTCAAAAGCATCCACAGCACAGGGGAATATACTACTGGAATGTGTGTATTATGATACCAAGATATATCGTCTATTATTTTGTACAAATTGCAAATTAAATGCACACCTTGCTGGGGTAAAGGGCACCTGAACTACGGCTATGGGATGGAAATATTTTCCTCGACTCTGGCAAAAGCTAAAATGACATTCACTGACACTGAGCACTCGTCGCCTGGGAGTCTTGGCAATAAAAATAAAACGTTTTTCAAATAAGCGCTCGGGGAGCTTGCCACCAGAGCTGTCTTTTTCCCTGCCAAACACAGCTCGCATATCCTTTTGCGGATACACCTGGATACCCCCCGAAGGATACAAACATATACAGCACGGAGGAAAAATTACCAGCCACCATGGTTCGCATTTAAAGTGTTTAAATGTGTTCTAAATTAATGTTATTTATGTTTCAATCACGGCTTTGTTGCACTGACAACAGAGCTTGATAATAAGTAACCAATTGGTTTGCAATCAAAAACATTTTCAGGTGTTTAACATAAATTTGAAAACCTCTGAACATAACTATATAATTATTATATTTGGGTTCAAATAAAGTGCAATGCTGAGTTAAGCTCTAGTAGAGATCATTAATATAACATACAATACCTTAAACTTCAACATTTTTAAACTGTCTGGCAGAAAAAACGTGGGCTTGAGTGCTTTTCTTTGGTCGCCCAACTATTTTCATGCACAGACACGCCATCGTTTGGCAAAGCACTGATCTTGGGCGGCTTTAAGGACATGCTCGTTGAGCAAACTTGCCGCGGATTTGGAGCTCCGACAGGGTCCTGCAGCCATACATACATACATACATATGGCAATTTTGGGGCAACTCAACGCGACCGAGCCTGAGCTCAACGCCACTCGGCTCGCTTAAAATGCTAATTATGAAAACAATTTTCAGCTGATGGCGACGCAGAAGGATGCAGGATTTGGCTGGATCTCGTTGCTATGCATGCGCTTTTCCGCTTTTAACAAGTTTCTTTAGCTAATTTGTCAAACACTTTGCATAATTTGGCCCGCCCAGGATAACGAGGTGGGCGCAGGCGGGCGCTGGCGGGTCCCAAGCAGAGATGGAACATGGAGAGGCTCCTTCGGAAATCCTGGGAGCTTGATCTCGCTGCCTGCAGGGAGCAACGTGTTGTGTTTGTTAATTAATAATTTCCACAGCGCAGTTTGCAGTTGGCTTCAGTCCATTTCGGCCACCTTGTCTTTAAGATTTCGGCCCCGAAACTTTAAATAATTTGATTAAATTGCAATGCCTCAGTGTTTAAATGTAACACAATTATTTTAACAATTGGTTTTCTATATGAACGTCGTTCCGTAGCTCTACACATTTATAGTTTTTTAAATTCCATAATTTTCTGCATAAAACTGATTGAATTTATGAAGTTTTAAATTAAATTGAATGCGGACTGTTCCGCCGTCATAAATTCCAACATCTTACTCATAGATTTCTTAACTTTTCAATCCGTTTGTATATTTTTTGCCGCTCTGTTTGGGCTTGTATATTCAAGAGAAAAATGTTTGGATCTTTTGGATTTCTGTTGAACAAATTGTTTATAAATTGCTCGCCCTGCATGGCATTTAAATTCTAGAGAGCTTAGCCTATTCCTAATTTCAAATTTCTGGGTTATCCATTATTTTTGTCCACCCTCTTGGGTATTTATTGTTCTTTCAAGAGCCCCATTGTTTCCAAAACTCTTTTTCGGTTTCCCCGAACAGCGAGACTTGTAAACAATTTTAAAAATTCCTCAAACGTAGCGCAAAGTTCTCCGGAACAATTAAATTTGGCATTAATCTGTGCGAATACCTCGGGGCGGCTGGCTCACGGCCCAGAGCCCAAGTAATTTTCAAATCCCGCCGCCAGGACGTTGATTTCTTTCCGCCCTCAATGGAAAAAAGAGTTATGCCTCAAATATGCGGCAACAAGAAACATGCCGGGAGGTTGGTGGGTAGCAAATTTTCCACGGCAGCTTTCGGCGGGTGGTTCGGCTCACGTGTTAATGCGTGCAATGCGAGAACATTTTCCACTCATAAATTAGCGTGCGCGTGAACATTTATTTTGTTATTAAATTTAACAAGTGCCGGCGCTCCCCTTCTCCCCACCACCTCTCGTGCCCGTTTTGCCCAAAAACGTGTTATTAATTTGCAGTTGCTCAGTTGGCTGCCTTGTTGCCATCTTGGCTCCCAAGTTTTTGTCTTAAATTGTTCGAGCTCGTTTCGTTACATTTCGCACTTGAATACAAAGTTGCCACGCCCCCTCGCCCCCTCGCCCCTGCCCTACGCCCCTGAAAACAGAAGGGGTAATTGCTGTGGGGGCGGCGGTGTGTGGATGTGCGAGTCCCTTTGGCGTTATTAAGCAATTTACAAGATACTTAAACAAGAATTATGTGCAACATTTTCCAACAAAATGATTCGAGGAGCTGAATTTTAAAATAAACAAAACTGACTTCTGACAAGGACCCCCCCACCCATCCTCTGTGTGTGCTGTAGGTGAAAAAAGGGAAAATTAAAAACAACTGCCGTCTTCTGAGACGAGAGTAAGCCGTTTTTCCTTTGACGAAAATTCCTGTATGCTGGGAACATGAGCTTGAATCACTTAATTAGTTTCCCCAGCCCAAAAACTCTATGCCGGGCGAGGAATTATCCTTCCCCCGTCCCACACAGCAGGCGCATTTAAATTAGTTTAACAAATACACTGTGCTATCTGTGTCATTACACACTCGTATTTATTTAATTATTCAGCAAACGGGTTTCCAAAAATTAACCACAAATAATCTTAACGATATTGCAAAAGAATTAAGGTTTTATAATACTAAAAGTATCTCTAAAAGTAACGTAATTAGTTTTCCTTTTTCATCGATTAAGCCCAGATATTAATCTATATTAATCGATATTAATCGAAAGCTATCTGCGACTACAAGCAAGCTTTGGCATAATGGTGATTAACAAACGGCTTGGCAGCAATTTGTTGAAGCAGAAAATGTGCAGATGCTGTTGCATCCTCATGGAATGCAAAGGCAAATACTTTAAGTGCCTCTTGCCGTGAATCAATTAAATGTCTGTAGGCCCAGCCATGTACCATATACTCGTACCATGGACCATGTACAATGCATATGGGAGCATATGTGAGTCATATACAAATTGCGTGACAAAGGCATAAAAATCCACTTTCAACTCCATAATCAAACTTCAGGCCAATTGAAAATTCAAAAGCCCAGAATCGTTTCGTTCGTTTCGCATCGGTTCGCATTTTCCCATTTTTATTTCATTTCTTCTGGCTTTTTTTTTTTTTATTCCTTTCGCCACTCTCTCATATTAAATGAAACGAAGGAGGTGGCGGGGGCAGCCTGGCCAAGGGGATCCCCCCATCACTCGACAGCTCTTTGCTTTTTGCCGGACTTTACAGCGGCAATAAACAAACAATTGCCACGAGAGTGCCGGCCAGGTGGGAAATAAAGTCCAGAGAGGGTCGATACCCACAAGAGGATCAAATTGTTGCGTATATTTTTTAACAGGCCATATACTTTTTACACCCTTGTAAGTTATACATTCTGGGGCAATTAAACGTGCCACTTCATTTTCTAGTTTTATCTACCGGCCAAGTGTATTCCCGGTTCGAATTCATGGCATTCGCGAAATTACCGGCCCAAATGCAGGAATAAAAGACTGCATACAAAAAATGGAGACAGTTTACCATACTGCTTGTATATGAGATGCAGCATATACTATACATTCATATATACATATGTATAGTATGCATATTGCGCATACGCCGTGTTGTCTGTCAGCTTAAAGCCCGCGAAATGTTCGGCCCCTCACTCCCCGGTCGTCTCGCCGCCACGCACTTTGACACGCTGCAGTAAAATGTGCAAATTCAATTTTCTGCCAATTTTGTTGCCGCCACGAAGGAGGCGGACAGGGGTGCTGCTAGGTCTGCAAGGTGGCACGGCAAGTCAAACAAAGCAGCCGATCCAGCTTTAGCCTCCGCTGCGACTCCAACTCCAAATCCAGAGCCATAGCCCGGGCCATAACTCACATGAAATCTGCGAGGACGCACGCATCGTGCAGCGCCCAGAAGAGCATTAACATTAACCCGAAATGAACTCTCCTCCGGCTTTGGTTGCTCTGCCAAAATCACGCGAAACATCTTCTGCCTGACTTAGCCGGCTGGATAAACATTATGCTTCGGGAGACCGATGGGGTAACAGATACTGCACTCCAAGAAAATCCCTGGATTCAAGACATTTCATGTTGGAGGGTTGTGAAGGCTCCTAGTACTATGCTGGTTGGTTTTATATTAAAATATAATAAACATTTGTTAACCTTCTGCTTATCACTAAAATATTATCTTGGTAGTTTTATCTTTCTACAATAATAGCTGGTCTATGATAAAACTAGGTTTGCCTCTTATGTATGTAAGTATATTTAACGGATAATCTTGGGTATGATAAAATGTGTGGTTCAAATGGATCTTTTTGAATCAAATAATAACATAGATTCCGAAAAAATATCATTGAAACATTTTGACCAATTTCGTAGCATTTTTGCCGCATTTCCTAAATAATTTAAACTGCACTAAACAAATTTTATTAGTTCATATAATGGTATCTGAAAGGCATATGAAATACAACTTTGTGACCGGTAATTGATTGCAAGCATTACCTAAATTCATAGAGGTTGACTACCCCGGAGCTGTTGCCCTTTTTCCTCTATTTGAAATGTTATTTATCCAGGAATTGAATATTAGCAAATTGTCTAATATTGACTCACATTTTCTTAAAACTTAAATAGGGAAAACTCCCAAATTTAGACTACCTATTGCACCACTAATAACAACCAAATAACACCCAAAAAATGCATAGTAGTGGGAACAATTTAATAATTCGTATGACTAATCAGGTTTAGCTTCATTGCCTTACAACTTATCATTCTGAAAGAGCAAAATGTAGACCACCTATTGTACCACTAATAACACCCAAATAGTATGCAAAGGAGTGGGAAAAATAAAAAAATGCGTATGAATACTTGAGACAAGCTCATTGTCAAATATTGCCGCTCATTGCCTAAATGTAAAGCAATGTGAAACACCTAAGATCAGACCCCCTATTGTACCACTAAAATCTCCCAAATATCAATCAAATAACGACCATAGTAGTGGGAAAACTAATAATTAAATATAATTAAATAGGATCAGCTTATTGGCTAATATTGACTCACATTAGGCACTATGCAATGCGAAAAGCACGACTGAAAGCACGACAAAAACCCAAATACCATTCATACAAGTGGTAAAATATTCATATTAATAATTAGGATTGGTCCCCCAAAAACACCCAACAACCTACCAAATAACATGCATAGTGGTGGAAAAAATTAAATAATTCTTATGATTAAGTTAATCCTGCTCATTGGCTTATAATGGCTCACATTACCTCACAACTTAGCATTGTGAAAGTCCTAAGTTTAGACCATCTATTGATCCCCTTAAAACACCCAAATATCTACCAAATGCCATGCATAGTAGTTGGAAAAATCAAAAAAATCTATGATTTATTAGGATTAGCTTATGCTCTTTTATTGGCTTGCATTGCCTCATTACTTAACATTGTGAAAGACCCAAGTTTAGACCATCTATTGATCCCCTTAAAACACCCAAATATCTACAAATTACCATGCATAGTAGTGGAAAAAATAAAAAAAACTCTTATGATTAATTAGGATTGGCTCATTGTCTTTTATTGGCCTGCATTGCTTCAAAACTTGGCATTGCGAAAGCCGAAAATTTGGGGCAAAACAGATTCCTCTCAGTGCGGAAAAGCGTCGAGTGGGGGCATCGACTTGACATGTTTGCTTATGCATAAAACGATGTCAGGCGGCGACGGGCGACGGGCGCCGAGCTTGCCACTCTTGCCACTTTTCCCAGCTAGCAAGTTATCATCGGTGGCCCAGGCATCGGCACCCACAGCCCGTCCCGACATCCCGCCATCCCGCCATCCCGAGGGCATCCCATGCCACGGGCAGGGGGAAAGCTGGGAGACATTTTCGGGCTGCGGAGTCAAAGCCGCGAGTAGCCAGTTTATTGCATGTCGCCCCGTTGTTTGGCTTTCAATTTTTATTTTAGTTTTATTTACACATTCTGCTCCTTTTTTTACGGACGCGATAAGGGAAGCTCCCAGGCGGGCAAACGATGCCCTGGACTGGGTGCGTATTATTTTACGCCCCTCCGCCCCCTCCGCGCCACGCCGCCAAATCTATACTCCTATACCCATCGGGTTATTCGAGAAGAATTCCAAATCCATTGCCCACAGAACAAAGGCGACTCCGATGAGCCCGTCCGTCTGCAATAACAAACTTTGCACACGCATCCGCCACCGACGCCCCCCAGTTGTCCGTCGATCCCTTGATCAGCATATAATAAGATATCTGATGCGTTGGCGGCATAGATATGAAGTAAATATCATCGAGCCGACTTCCGCCCCGGGCCACAAAATGCCAGCCCCGCAAAAGTCGAAAGTCCAGGCTACGCAAAACCAAACAGGGTTGGGGGCATGGAAAGTTACCGAGAAATCGACACTTGAGTCCGATATACAAATGTTCGCACTGTCAAGTAACTTTGCTTTCGAAATATATGTACAACCAGTTACCCTATATATTTGTATGTTATTACCCATTTAAAATAGTAAATAACATAAACAGCGCATGTAACCATGATTTGGATTGATATTGGTATTGGGGTACTCGTATTATCAATAAGTTCACTCAAAATTTTGGAGCATTATTATAAAGAACCCGGAAAGATATGTAGATCTTAAACTACAAGATCGTACACTCTATGGAAGATCTAAGATCTGTAATAATATGGTTTATTGACAGTTTGATCTTTGCAAAGTCAAGCTTGTTGACATAAAAGCCTTCCTATTGTGTATATAAATGGAAAACTCCATCTCTTCAGTTAATTACTTAACATTTAACAACTTGCATGCGATTTCCATAAAGTAAGCTGCTCTTAGGCAAAAAAAAATATATTATTTATTATATTTATAATTTAAGTGCGGTTTATCTAACATAAGCTTATGCCTGCTCGTTATATTGTCATATATACTTACATGCATACACATTGCAATTCTATATGTATGTACACATGCCGCATAAATGAGCTTCTACCTCGCAGAACTTCACATTTTCGAAAGCTTAGATTATAAGCTAGTCTTAAGCCGATCACGACTCAGAGCGGAGTTTAACCCAATTTAATAAAGTTATTAATTGTGTTTTAAATTATAAACCCGCGTGTAATCATTGAACTAAAAGTTACAAGTGTCACGAGAACATTTTTGTACCAACTAAGAAGGTTGCGTTAAACATCAAAACTTTATGACTTAAATATGACTCAAGTATTGCTGTTAGAAGGCTTTCAAAAACATATTGTGCCTATAGTAAACCAAGCATAACCCCAACTCATTTTCAATACTATAATGGTGCTACAAAGGAATACCTAATTGGTATTAAGTTTTTGGCAATATAGACAGGTTTTTGCAAAGTTGTTAGAAATCGAAGCAGCATGACGGGTTCGTTCAGTGTGAAACTCAAATCCAAAAAAGGTCAGTTCATTGTGAACGACCTGAACGAGAACACGACGCTTGCAGAGCTGAAGCGGCGCATAGCCGACGCCACGGCCATCCAGGCGCCCCAACTGCACGTCCTCGTCGGCTACCCACCCAAGCCCCTGGACCTCTCCCAGCAGCGGGAACAGGAGGCCCTCAAAGCCGTCGGCATCAACTCCGGCGAGACCCTGATCGTGGAGGAGAAGGCGGCACCGGTACCGGTCCAGACACCTACCACATCCCCCCAAAATCCCGCACTGGAGGACGAGGAGGCTGCTGCGGACGTGTACGGCGGCGCAACGGCAGCGGCAGCGACGGCCCAGGCGCAGGCCAATACCCCTCTGGCGGCTCCCACGAACGGCGACTTCAATGGCATTCTGCTGAAGAAGGTGGTGCCGGCGGACAACTCCTGCCTGTTCACCAGCATCAGGTTCGCCCTCAACGGCCGCGTGGACAACGAGGGCAGCGAGATGATGCGACACATCATTGCCCAGGAGGTGGCCGCCGACACGCAGCAGTACAACGACGCCGTGCTGGGCAAATCGAATGCCGAGTACTGCTCGTGGATCCAGAAGGCGGACAGCTGGGGCGGGGCCATCGAGGTGTCCATCCTGGCCAACTACTACGGCATCGAGATCGATGTGGTGGACATACAGAATGCAATAATCAACCGGTTCGGCGAGGACAAGAACTTCGGCCTGCGCGTCTTCCTCCTGTTCGACGGCATCCACTACGATCCGCTGTACATGGAAACGGCCCAGAGCTCGGCCCCGGCCACCATCTTCCCGGTGGAGGAGATGGGCGTGTTCCAGCAGGCGAAGGAGCTGGCCAACGAGGCCAAGTCCTCCAGGCAGTTCACCAACGTGGACAAGTTCACGGTGCGGTGCATGCAGTGCGATGTGATTCTGGTGGGCAAGGTTGAGGCCCAGAGGCACGCCGAGGAGACGGGGCACAATCAGTTTGGGGAGATTTAATACGGGAGATTTAATACATCTACATCGTGGCTTTCGTGCTCTTCGCCTACTACCTGTTGACCACCTAGCAATGTGACTCGCGCTACCTCCACCCACAATGCCTCCCAAACTATAATTTATCCAGCATACATACATACACTCAATTTAAGCGCTTTTGGTTCACAATAAAGATTACACATATTCATCATCATCTTTAATAACATCGACTGGTTTATAACATCGACAGTTCCACCTGATAATCGAGAGGCGTTGCAACTTCATGGTTGATCCCTCTGATTGATGCCACATTGGCCATCGAGTCTTAGCCCCGATGGCCTTTGCCCCGATTGCCTTTGCTACGAAATCCGGTGACTGGAACAAAATTCATTCGAGCTACTGCCCGGCAATATGACAACATTAGACCAAAGGGCGCGGGGGGTCGGCGGGAGCTTCAATTAAAATAAATGCCACACAAGCGTAAAAAGGGGAAAAATATAACGCAAAACTAGAAAAAGATACGAGGGCCGGCAAAGGGAAAAATGTAAAAAAGTGAAACAATAAACTTTGACTTGCTGACGGTGGCATTTGCGTGATGCCCCATGCCACATGCCCCGTGTACTCGTATGGCACTGGTACGAGTAGTATCCTGCTGCATGCTGCTATCCTATTCCGGGCACTGTGTCTATTTGCACCTGCATCACAGATCAAAGTGACACCCCCCGTGGCAGCGTCCTCCGTGTTGCATGCTGCATGCAGCACGCCCCGTCCCGTCCCGGCCAGGCCCAAACCCCAGAACCCTTGCATTCAATGGTCAAGTGGTGGCACTTGGGTGCGTGGAACCGTAATGAAAAAGCGCGACGTGTGCGCTTGAAGAGCCAAAAGGGGTGTGGCAGTAGGGCCGAGGGCGAGGGCGAGGGCGGGGGTCAAAGGGCGATACCCAAAAGGGGAGTGCGGGCTGGCTGTAAAAATAAAGGAGACTGGGTATTTGTCCGCTGCTTGTCTTTCCTTTCCTTTTGTTGCCACAATTTCATTTTCAATTTCAATTGCTAAACCACGAGGACCGGCTCCTGCTCCAGCTCCTGCTCCTGCTCCTGCTGGTCATCATGTATAATATTTGTATTGCATCTCGCCGAGCGATGACCAAGAGAATCAACCAACCGGCCAACCATTCAACCCACTTTGACCAATTGCAATGCAATTTGTTGGCTTTGTTTAATACAGAGGAAAGTCGCTTACATTTATTTACCCAGCCATTTCAATCCAATTTGCGGTCAGCTCGATTGTTTCTTTTTTTTTCAACTCCACTTTGTCTCTTTGCTGGCTTATTTATTAAATCTAGAGAGCTAGCGTCAATATTTAAGAGCTTATGCTTACCTTTTTCCCCATAAAATTCCCCAAGTTATCAGTGTGACAGTTGCAATCATGAAACCTGGAAATCTTCTCCACTTACACACTTGCTTACGAGTATCGTATAAACATCCAAACAAAAAGATTCCCAGGCTTTCTGTCTGCGTTGAAAAATTGATACTGCGTATGCGAAATTCCTCAACTAATGATATTTAATGCCCCCCAACAACAGTCTCAGTATATGGCATGTACCTTAAGTTTCAAATGGCATATTAAGTCTGTGCGAATGTATGTAACAGGGAGAAGGAAGCGTTTCCGACACCATAAAGTATACATTTTCTTGATCAGCATCAACATTCGCGTCGATCTAGCCATGTCCGTCTGTCTGTCTGTAAATCTGTTCATCTGTTTGTCCGTTTGTCCGTCTGTATGTCTAAACACGTCGTTCTCCGAGATGGTACGAGCTAGAGGCGTAATTCTGATTTCGTTGGGTCTACTATATGTTTCCGGAATTCGAGTATGTTTTAATATTGGAATATGTATTAAGCTGTATTTTTTCTATATATTTGTCTATATCTTCGAAATGGTTTGATCAAGAGACATAATTAATTTAGCTTACAGCTAAAAGTTGTAATATCTAGCCATGTGCCAAGTTTTATAAAGATCGGGCAATAAATAAGGAAGATACAATCAAAAAATATGTTCATCGTCTTTTCACAGTGTCGATGCCGGATGCATAATATTACCAGTTTTTCCTTGACTCAATTTGGGGATATTACATATATTTAAACGGTAAAACTTATAAAATATGAAAATAGGTGCATGGTATCTCGTTGTCGAGAAATCTCGGCTACAGCGTCTCTACTTGTTATGCCTATTTTTTTGTGTCATTTTCATGTTGGGTCGAAAGTCTACGTTTTGTTATTTTAGTGTCTTCTCCGCTTCCATAAGAATTTTTTAATTTAACGCTCAATAAGATTTTGCCGCGTTTCGCTTTGGTTTTTCGCCCACTCCTATGCATACTTTTTGTGTGTTATTTGGGTGTTTTGGGTGTTTTTATGCCACAATAGGTCTGCTTCATTTACTCTTTATTTTTTTTCTTTTGCAACGAATATTTGGAACTGCAGTTTCTGGGGAGCCCAGGAAGTGGCCCTTACGACGCATCCTTAGATTCCAAAGGAAAACCAAGCCGAGAATTGAGCGAACCGAATCCTGAATGATGAAAACCTGCCTACGTCACTGGGTGGGAGTCCCAAATTCAAATCCCTTACGTGCACGCATCTGTCTTTATGTATATAGAGTGTACATAGTATACTTGTATAGTGAGTGTGTGGCATTCGACCAAGATTGATGGGAATTTAAATTGAGCATTTCGTTATAAATATGCGCGCGTTTTACTGTGTTTTGCGGCAGATCCTCCCGAAACTAACGCCCCTCCACTGTCCCTTCGTTTTGCCTGCCCCCGCCCACCCGCAGATTTTCCCGCTCTATTTCCGCAGGCCCAACGAAAATGGGCGAGTGGGCGGGGAGCGGGAGGCGGGGGGCGTTTTCCACTACGTGTGTGCATCCGCCACACTTAACAGTCAGCAAGTCAGCCAAGTGCTCCTCCACCTCGTGCCAACCCTGGCCCCCCACTCAAAACATCACCCAAAACAGTGAGTCACGAACAACACCATCCACATTGAGGAATTTACAAAAAGGTTTTAATCGCTTTATTTCTAGTACTGCGAATTTCAGTACCGCCCACGGAATTAAAATTCCAAGATCCTACCTTGTATTTCTATTATAAACAGTTCAAAATCAAAAGTAATTTACAAAGAACCTAGAATTCTCTTGTGGTTACGCTATAACTCCAATTGATTGCTTGATGTGACATGGAAATGTTATAAATAAATTGCAGACCCATTAATCTTGTGATCGGTCCACATTTTTGAATTACCTTCGATTGACGAAACACACTTTTAAGAATATTTAAAAGTGTGAATAACTGAAAATATACACAATTACAAAAAATAGGTATTTATGCTTTAACTTGAAAATTCATAAAATCAAAATATTCTGCACAATATAGTACTTTGACAAAATCTCAAAACAACTGATGAGACATGAAACAAATGAGGATACAAGAAAAATATTAGAATTACAATTTATACTACAATTTTTGTGATTTTAAAGAGCTAATTTTGGTTTATTTATTTATGTAAATAATCATTCCTTCACATTTTTCTGTACTCTATTACTAGAATAGAAAACATTCTGCGGAGAAATGTGAAATTGTTATTTTATAAACCTTTTGCAAACACATTTGTATCATTTTTTATTTTTAAGGGAAAATTTTATATCAAAACACTCTTTTTGCTCGATAGCGAGCGATTATTTGTCTCAAACCATCGATCAATAACATAAAGGCTTTTTAAATATGAAGAAGCATTACCAGAATTGGAATTATTTTGGATCCGAGGCTCAAAAAAATCGGATTCCGCAATGATTACAACGCCAAACCATCGATAGCGCCATCGATAGTTCTCCACCTCTATTCAGCTTGTGTTTTAACCACGGTTGCCATTTTTGGTACAAATGTACCAGACCTGGTACATTTTTTTTACGTTGGTACATTTGATCACTTTTTTTCATTTTGGTACATTTTCAATATGCCTGGTCTAGTTTTGATGATCTAATATCCCAATGGAACCAACTCCGTCTGTCTTTAAATGAGGGAAAAGAAAAAGACATTTGTAAATTTTGAACAGACATTGGAAGTAAAAAAAACGGTCTTGACGAACCGCTTTTCAAAAGCTTGATAGAATTCATATATAACTTGATGTCGTTGCCACACAGCTCTGCTGCTGCAGAGAGAAAATTTTTTGAAATTTCTTTAATAAAAACTAAATTACGAAATAAATTAGAATTTAAGACTGTAAATAATATTATGTATTGTAAAGAATTGATTAATTGTAAAGACCTTCACTATGTTTGGTCTCCAAAAGACTGTTCATTTTTAAAAATAATTTTACTATAATTTGAAGTAAAAAATGAAACGTGAAATAATAAAAGATAATTTTAAAAAAAATGTTAAGAAATTTTAGTTTTAAAAAATACCGAGAAAAATTTGTGGTACATTTTTGCTCAAATTGGTACATTTTTTCAAAATTTTGGTACAAAAAATTTTTTTGGAATGGCAACCGTGGTTTTAACCTTTTCTCCTTTCATCATTTTTAAAATGTTAGCTAGAAAATATGAAACGATTAAGCTGTATGGGAACCAAAGTGAAATTTTCTCCACAACACTCGAATTTATTCTCCAAAAATGTAAGTTTACAATAATAATTATTTAAATTGGGTTCACCCGTATGCCAAACAAATTTCAGCAAGTTGGCACGCTCGTTCCGCGACCTGTGTTGCATACTTTTTGGCGGCAGTATGCGCCGGTTGCCGGTGACAGAAGTTGTACAACGCCCTGAGCATGACGCACATAATTCCTAAGCCACAAACGCACCACGTCCAGCCCAGTTCCCGGTACCCAGATCCTAACACCCAGCTCCCAGCTCCCATTTCTGGTTTGGAAAAGGAGATGGATTCTGGATGCTGTCAACCAAGCCGGGAATCGGGGATACGGCGGGCCACGGGGGGCGGGAGGCGGGAGGCGGGACATGGTATAGGGATAGGGATATGGGATATGGGATATGGAAACCTGCAGGATCAAGGGATAAACGGGGGGGACCGGCCTGAAATAATGGGCGACGAGACATTGCAGCTGACATTTGTTCTATTGCTGACATTGCATTCAATGTTGCACACACTCGTCTCCCCAAAACACGCAGAAATGTGGGGTCTGCAAAGGATGGGTGGCAAAGTGGGTGGAAATCGGTTGCTTCCTGACAGTTCCAAGCACCACAATATGCCAGCCCCACCAACAGCAGCACAAACAATAATACAGCACCAGGAGGAGTTGCGCTAAATAAACTCCAAGCGCATTATAATTAAAATCAAACATGCAAAAGCAAGTGACAAAATCCAAATAGGGTCATCGATTTGGGATAAAAAAAATGGCATTACTTAGAAGTTACCAAAGATATTTTGACAACTTTACAGAAATGTAATGTTGAAGAATAAAGTCAAGTAAATTCATCGACTTATTGTTAATTTAAATAGAAACTTTCGCCAGTCAACGTGAGATTAAGCGCTTCCCCAGATACTTACTAAAGTTTGAATCATTTTTGTGCACTAAATCAGATCAAGTTTGTTTAAAAAACAAGCGGAGAGCTTTATTTATTTACTAATCTCAACTTATTATTGCAAAGTGATAAATGCACTCTAGGCAACAGCATACATTTTACAATTTATAAAGCTGGTGCGAGAAGATATTTTATAGAAATATAATCAAGATTTGTTAATGGTTTACAATCGTAGCAAGGCTTTTAGGGTATTGTGAGACAACGAATTCTATTTTTCGCACAGAATCTATATAATCTTTTAAATAACTTCATTAAACGTCCCCTCATGATTATAGTTCAGGGTTAGACGATAGGTAACTGGACCACAGACCATGCAAAGGGTTGGAAAACCTTTGGCAGCATCTTAAATTTTTCACTTGGGCTGTTTTAATTATTTCCCTTGAGGCTGTGGGAAGGAACGCCGCTTTTGCGTTGACGGAAATGTATAATCCGAACTGAACCGGGCGATGCGAACTAAAAGCTCAGCTAATTTTCTAATTTCGCAATGTAATGTGGTCGGTTTCCAAAAACCAAAAAAAAAAAAAAGGATACATGGCAAAGGGACATGAAGAAGCCAAGGATGCCAGAAATGCCAAGGATGTGCTTGTTGCCGTTGCTGTTATTGTTTTGTCCCCCCAGCAACCCACCAACCCAGCCACCCAGCAATCCAGCAAGCCACCAACCCATTTCAGTGTCCAACACTTTACCCCTTTTTGCCGCTTTCCGACTCAAATTCTTGTAGAGCGCATTAAAAATAATTATGCTTATGCTGCCGGAAAATTTGCTGACTTACATACAAGTGCTGTCCTGGCGCTGGCCCAGTTGGGGAAGCCCCGCAAAAGGGATACTTATGTGTACATATCCCTATATAGGTTCGTATATATATATATATACATACCTATATATGTTGTTTATATGGCGAAATGACCGCATAGAACGGATACAGCGCGGGCGGGAGGGGGTTCAAGCTAAGGCCAAGCTGCAAAAATATTTTTACAACATTCTTAAGCTCAACCGAAACGAAAAGTTATGAAAAATTGTACGAATATTCATCTAAGGACCGTCGCCTTCCATCCTTCCCCCCCTTGCCCGCCCCGACTGCCGCTTGCTGGGAGTTGGAGATATTGCTTGCTGGGGGGGGGG
>JAJJHQ010006602.1:730861-770782 GCA_021223825.1 Drosophila ironensis
TATGAAACAATCCAATGGTCACAAAAATCACCAAGAAGTTGAATAGCCTATTATTTATTAAAAAAAATAAATAAATAAAAATAAAAAACAAAAACCCGAAGGAGTGCCTACAGATAAAATCCAATGTGTTAAAAAAAAATTAAATAAACAATATTTTAAAATTCAGAACTACAATAACTTATGTCCAACTCAGAAATGACAATGACTTGTGAATGCCAAATGCAGTAATTTATATAACGTGATCCAGAGTTGACACTGAGAAGGAAAGGTGAACATTTAGCCGGAACGGTGAGCATTTAGCCGTAGATTTTAATATCTTTAATTTAAAAGGCGAAAACAAAATAGAATATAGACGCTCTAATTATACCGATAGTTAGAATCTATCGGCTCCCAGGGCTATTTGACAACCATTTTGTCGCAACCCTTTTTGAGTTGCACGTGCACAGAGTTGCCTGGATCGGATTCAAGAAGATATATAGTGACCCCGCCAATAAGCAATATTTGATTAAAGACACTTGCGATGCGGCAACCACAAGGCAGGATGATGCTAGTTCTGCGTTGCAACTGCAGGATGTTAAGTTTATCATTGTCAATTGAATCACGGGCACCACTTCCATTTCCATTTCCCAGTTGTTTCCCAGGCGGTGGAGGTTCCATCCTTCCCCTCTAACCCCCCACACCAATTGAATCAAGGAAAGGACAGACACACATGTGTCCTAGAGGTCTCTGCTTCGAGTAAGCACCGGCTCCACCGTCTAAACTCAAACGAAGCTCCAATCAAAACCCCGCGGGCGCGAGCGTTTTATTTATGGCATCTTGAGCCGCGACAAAAGGGATAGACAGACGGACATGGCTAGAGCGACTCCGCTGTTGATGCTGATCAAGAATATATATACTTTATGGGGTCGGAAACGCTTCCTTCTTCCTGTTACATACACCATTGGACAAACTTAATATACCATTTGTACCTTAAGGTACATGGTATAAAAACTGGGAACAATAAATTAGAAATGGGAAAAATAACTTTACAAGATAATAACCCTGCTCACGATCCAAAGTCATCTGAAACAGAAAATAATGATGCGCGTGTTAACCAGCTTAAAAGCTCGAATAAGATTTTCTGTGAGGATATTGGAGAAGCCCTTAAGGATTTGAACAATTTGTTCCGGGAGTTTCGTGCGCTCCCGAATGATGAGGATCACAAATAGGGATCCCCGTACCAAGATCTAGATATTTCTAGCAAGGACGCAATGCCGGAAGACTCAATCCCACGCCGTATCTTGATGCCTCCATAAGGATTCTCTCGTATTCCACGCTGGCAAGGATTCACCGACAAAATATATCTGTCTGTAGAATGCAAACCTCCCACCGCAAAGATTGAGGAGCAGAAGGACCACAAGGTCACCGCGGGCCAAGAGAAAGAGCAGCAGGTCATGGATGAATCTCCAGAGGCAGAGAAGGAAGAATGGCTCAACACCAACAGTGCAGAGGACAATGAGTCTCAAAAAAAAAATATGCCTTAGTTCCGGGATTGTTATGCAAGCTCAACCGTCGCTTAATACCAACAAGACACGTCCACACAGTAGTTCAGTAATTGTTAAATTTGGTATTCATCTTAAGTTAAATAAAATTTATGTTACCTTGATATGTAGTCATAATTATTATCATAATTAACAGCGTTTCGGATTAATGGAGTAGCCAGCACAGAGTCCTGATCTCAATCCTATAGACAATTTGTGGTCGATAGTGAAAAGACGATTGGGACTCTACAAATCGGTACCAGCACAAACCAGCAAGAGTTGTTTCAACGAGTCCAGCAGGAATGGAGAGCTATCCCCAAAGAAATCATTGAAAATTTGGTAGAAAGTATGCCAGATCGCATAGATAGCGTAATTAGAAATAAGGGTTTTTGGAACAAGTACTAAGAAATAAGTGCTCAAAATGAGCATAACTAAGTATATGCGAGTTTTCTTTGTTTTTTATTTCCTAATTAGACCCATTTTTTTTTTGTTATATTTTGTATAAGATTTTGTTAATAAATATTCAAAGACACAAAAAATAAACACAAAAAATTGTGGTTCATTTACTTTACTAATAATTTTTTTATGCGAGCGCAAAGTCAGTAGTTGCAAACATGTACTTAGACTTGCACGCCACTGTAAATACCCGCCTCTGAAAGTCTTCCTAATTTAAAGAGCATAGCCAAATATCGAGTATTTAAAATACATTTGCTGTCCCTTTTGTGAAAATAAAATTGTGACGGCGACAACTATTCGCAACTTGTGTTTGTATAGTAGGCC
This sequence comes from Drosophila ironensis, assembly GCA_021223825.1. NCBI lineage: Eukaryota > Metazoa > Arthropoda > Insecta > Diptera > Drosophilidae > Drosophila > Drosophila ironensis. The sequence continues at coordinate 733,162 of JAJJHQ010006602.1, forward strand.
TGCCCCGTGAATTTGGATTTTAACATACCTCCTAAGGCAGGCTGTGATTTTTCATTCGGTTGAATACCCTAGATCTATATTTATTACAAGCTAAACAACTATATTATTCACAAGCCGGAAAAGTAAGTCATACATATTTTAAAGTAACGAGTACATTCACAGCTTTCCAATTTCCCTCAAGCAGCGCCCTACCCCGGTAGACAAGAACAAGAACACAGTCGTCATGGTCGATGCCTTGTCGAATATCGTGTTCACACCCCGACGAGATGGTAAGCAGGAAAACCCAACAAAAGTGAAGCCTATATATGAGGAAAGTCAAAACAACCAGCTTCAGAAGACCGAAAATATCATGATCAAGCGTGAGCCTCGCCTCACGAAAAGATTTTCGGGACTACTTAAAAGATCATTTGCAAGAGCAACTAGGGGATTAATTGCTGGAGCAATCGGGGGCGCACTTGGTGGCGCAATTGGGAAAGTTATTGGGGGAGAAGTCGGAGGCGCGATTGGCGGGGCGATTGGGGGCTCCATTGGGGCTGCCATTGGGGGAGCTGCCCAAGCAGTTGGGAACAAGACCAAGCAGCCAACAGAGGTGCAGCCCAGTTGCTTGAATTGGGGAAACAGCGGACGATCGTGGAACGCTTTCATGGGTGCCAAAATATTTGTGGAATCATTTGGGTCTCACTCCACGAGATCATCGTCGAGACTGTCCGGAAGAGGAGCAGTGGCAAGATGGTTACGAGACATACACTCTAAAGAAACAGAAGATGACGTGCCAGGGCCATCCAGAAGAGGAGCCGGTAGATGGTCAACACAAACACCCGCTGAGGAATCAGAAGACGAAGTTTCAGGAACATCCAGAGGAGGATCCTGCAAATGGTCAATAATAAGTTACGCAGATGAATCAGAAGACGACGTTTCAGGAACATCCAGAGGAGGATCATCCTGCAGATGGTCAATAATAAGTAACACATATGAATCAGAAGACGACGTTTCAGTATCATCCAGAGTTGGAGTTAGCAAATGGTCAAGACAAAGAGCCGCTGAAGGATCAGACGATGACGTACTAGGAACAGCCAGAGGAGAAGCCAGATGTAGAGTCGCCAGAGGATCTAAATGGAAAGCCGCTGAAGGAGCAGATGATGACAAGTCTAGGGGAACCAAGAGGCGAGCCGTGGATCAACCAACGCCAGCCAAGAAGCGTCGCATGTAAAAGACCTAGTTCATATAATTTCGGGATTTTAGGGATCATTTTAATTAATCTTTCAAATTAAACAGTTAAAAATAAGTGTTTTATTGTTGAATTTGCATCAAAGGTGGCCATCGTAGGGTTTGCATGATAAGTATCTTGAAATTGGTTTTAATAGGCGGAATCATATTTATATCTATAAGAAATAAGGTTTTCGAAAAGTGTGTCGGCACGCTATCTTAAACCAAAAGTGGTTTCCAAAGTTGGCTCTGAAGTTTTCAATTTTCAATTGTCAACTTACCTGCCAAAGCAGCGGCAGGTTTTTCCTTAGTCTGAAAACCTTTCCTTACGTCCAAAGTATATTCAAAAAACTGAGAACAAACAAGTAGAAACGCTGTAGTCGAGATTTCTCGACAACGAGATACCATGTACCTCTCTTGCCGTTGCCGTGGGAAGGGATGGGTAAAACTTTAATTGGTCATATCTTCTATACTTATTGTCCGATCTGAACGTAATTTTACATGCACGTGTTTGACGAGCAGACTAAGCAGACTTAAAATTATGTCTCTAGCTTTTACCATTTGGGAGATATCGATTTTTTGCGAATACGAGGGCGGAAAGGGGCGTGGCAAAAATCTGCAAATGACATTATCTGCATAATAGTTAAACGGTCCTAATGCAAAAAGAAACAGGTCTCTAGCTCTTATTTTGTTCAAGTTATCGAAAAAATACAGTTTTATGCAAATTACGAAGGCGGAAAGGGGCGTGCAAAAATTTGAAATAAACTCGACCTGAGTACACATATAACGGACCTAAAGCAAAAAAAATTACACTTCTAGCTCTTATCATCTCCGAGAACGACGTGCTCATACATACAGACGGACAGACGGACGGACGGACAGACGGACATGGCTAGATCGACTCGGCTGTTGATGCTGATCAAGAATATATATACTTTATAGGGTCGGAATCGCTTCCTTCTCCCTGTTACATACTTTGCACAAACTTAATATACCATTTGTACCTTAAGGTACATGGTATAAAAATGATTCATAATAGTATTTTCAGTATCTTGTAGGGCCAATATTAATTTGAAAATAAGGTAATTTTTTGGGTGCTCGAAGTCGTAATTCACTCCCCGATCTCGTTTTCATCTTATCCACCTCAGTAGATGGTACTACTAATTTACACACTTTTTGGGATTATTCGGGAAGTGAATCTTTAGGAATGTTCTAAGCTAGTATTTTTCAATTAAAGCCGGCTGGACACATTTTTATGTGATTTTTACTTCAAGCTAAAGTGATTTTAGTTTTCACTGCATTCCTTGCTTTCAAGCGGGATGTTTGTCACTTCTTTTTTTATATATATTTTTTTATTATTTTATTGTAACAAATTTTTAATAACCATTTTACTCCTGGAAAATACGATTTCACCAAGCAAAGACTCGTTTTTTGTATAATATTTTATATTTCCCATATTTTTATTAAAATTTTTTTTGATCATTCTGTGGAATGGCGTGGTTTCTCGAGTTTCTCGGCCTTGTCTTCCATTTTAGCCTTTTGGGGCTCTCAATGTTCAGCGCGTTTACAGGACGTAACCCTTGACAAAGACGATTTCACCAAGCAACAACTCGTTTTTTTTATATTTCCCATATTTTTATTACAATTTTTTTGATCATTCTGTTTAATGGCCCGGTTCCTCGACTTGTTCGGCCATGTCTTCCATTTTGGCCAGTCTCTTGGGGCTCTCAATGTTTAACGCAACCCTTGGCAAATACGATTTCACCAAGCAACAACTCGTTTTTATACCATGTACCTTAAGGTACAAATGGTATATTAACTTTGTGCAAATGTATGTAACAGCCAGAAGGAGACATCTCCGACCCCATAAAGCATATATATTCTTGATCAGCATCAACAGCCGAGTCGATATAGCTATGTCCGTCTGTCCGTCCGTCCGTCTGTCCGTCTGTCTGTATGTATGAACACCTCGTTCTCGGAGATGGTAAGAGCTAGAGATCTAGTTCTTTTTGCTTTTGGTGTGTTATTATTGCAGGCAGATCAAGTTTATATTAACTTTGTGCAAATGTATGTAACAGCCAGAAGGAGACATCTCCGACCCCATAAAGTATATATATTCTTGATCAGCATCAACAGCCGAGTCGATATAGCTATGTCCGTCTGTCCGTCCGGACATAGCTATATCTACAGCGTTTCTGCTTGTTTTAATATTATTTTATATGCTGGGTGACGTCATATTTGAAAAAAACAAGTAGAAACGCTGTAGTCGAGATTCCTCGACAACGAGATANGCTCGTTTTTTTAATATTATTTTATATGCTGGGTGACGTCATATTTGAAAAAAACAAGTAGAAACGCTGTAGTCGAGATTTCTCGACAACGAGATACCATGTACCTCTCTTGCCGTTGCCGTGGGAAGGGATGGGTAAAACTTTAATTGGTCATATATATTGGTCTTCTATATTTATAATCCGATCTTAACGTAATTTCACATGCACGTGTTTGACGATCAGCAGACTTAGCAGACTTAAAATTAAGTCTCTAGCTTTTACCATTTTGGAGATATCGATTTTTTTGCGAATACGAGGGCGGAAAGGGGCGTGGCAAAAATTTGAAATAAACTCGACCTGTGTACACATATAACGGACCTAAAGCAAAAAGAATTACACCTCTAGCTCTTACCATCTCCGAAAAGGATGTGTTCATACATACAGACGGACAGACAGACAGACGGACGGACAGACAGACAGACGGACATGGCTACATCGACTCGGCTGTTGATGCTGATCAAGAATATATATACTTTATAGGGTCGGAAACGCTTCCTTCTCCCTGTTACATACTTTGCACAAACTTAATATACCATTTGTACCTTAAAGGAACATGGTATAAAAATTAGAAATGGATAAAAACTCTGCACACGATCCAAAGTTATCTGGAAGAGCTTGAATAAGAGTTTCCGTAAGGATATTGAAGAAGGCCTTAAACAATGTAAAAATTTGTCCCAGGACCTTCGTGCTCTCAAGAATGATCTAACTAAGCCTACCAAGGACTCAATGACGGGAGACTCAATACCACGCCGTATCTCGATGCCTCCACAAGGATTCTCTCGTATTCCACGCTGGCAAGGATTCACTGACAAAATATCTGTCTGTAGAATGCAAACTTCCCACCGCGAAGATTGAGGAGCAGGAGGACCACAAGAACCACAAGGACCACGAGGTCAGGTGCACCAAGAGGAAGAGGAGCAGGACATGGATGAATCTCCTAATTTAAAGAGCATAGCCAAATATCAAGTATTAAAAATAAATTTGCTGTCCCTTTTGTGAAAATAAAATTGTGATGGCGACAACTATTCGCAACTTGTGTTTGTAGTACACTTCTGCATGAATGCATCCAAAACGACCTATTCTAGAAGTAAGTACAATTTTTTTCTGGAGAGTATATTTTGGTATGAGTGAGTAATATTCCATGTTTGTACAGCTAAATTGGTGTGCAGTATTCCATAGTTGTGCAGCAAAATTGGTGTAGAGTAGTGAACACTGTACAGTGTTTTGTGTGGAGTAATCAACGCTGTACAGTGTTTTGGTGTGCAGTTGACATACTGTACAGTGTGTGAAATTTCATGACTGGAACATTTTATACTTCTGACTGGTACTTCTTGCGCTGGGGCTCTGGCACTAAATAACGTCAAATATACAAAGGACAATCACAAACATATATAACAACAAATAAAATTTGTTACAAAAAACGAGAGTACAACCATATAATGCAATCACTCACGAAGTAGGCCTGCCCCGTGAATTTGGATTTTCCCTCTTAAGGCAGGCTGTGATTTTTCATTCGGTTCATTAAAAGCTATACAACTATATTATGAACAAGCCGGAAAAATTAGTCATACATATTTCAAAGTAACGAGTACATTCACAGCTTTCCCATTTTCTCAAGCAGCGTCTAACCCCGGTAGACAAGAACACAGTCGTCATGGTCGATGCCGTGTCGAATATCGTGTTCACTCCCCGACGAAATGGGAAGCCGGAAAACCCAAAGTCTTTATATAAGGAAAGTCATAAAAACCAGCTTCAGAAGACCGAAAATATCATCATCAAGCGTGATCCTCGCCTCACGAAAAGATTTTCGGGACTACTTGAAAGATCATTTGGAAGAGCAACTAGGGGATTAATTGCTGGCGCAATCGGGGGCGCACTTGGTGGCGCAATTGGGAAAGTTATTGGGGGAGAAGTCGGAGGTGCGATTGGCGGGGCGATTGGGGGCTCCATTGGGGCTGCCATTGGGGGAGCTGCCCAAGCAGTTGGGAACAAGACCAAGCAGCCAACAGAGGTGCAGCCCAGTTGCTTGAATTGGACGATCGTGGAACGCTTTCATGGGTGCCAAAATATTTGTGGAATCATTTGGGTCTCACTCCACGAGATCATCGTCGAGACTGTCCGGAAGAGGAGCAGTGGCAAGATGGTTAAGAGACATACACTCTAAAGAAACAGAAGATGACGTGCCAGGGCCATCCAGAAGAGGAGCCGGTAGATGGTCAACACAAACACCCGCTGAGGAATCAGAAAACTACGTTTCAGGAACATCCAGAGGAGGATCCTGCAAATGGTCAATAATAAGTTACGCAGATGAATCAGAAGACGACGTTTCAGGAACATCCAGAGGAGGATCCAGAAAATGGTCTGGACGTAAAGCCGCTGAAGAATCAGAAGACTACGTTTCAGTATCATCCAGAGTTGGAGTTAGCAAATGGTCAAGACATAGAGCCGCTGAAGGATCAGACGATGACGTACTAGGAACAGCCAGAGGAGAAGCCAGATGTAGAGTCGCCAGAGGATCTAAATGGAAAGCCGCTGAAGAAGCAGATGATAACAAGCCTAGGGGAACCAAGAGGCGAGCCGTGGATCAACCAACGCTAGCCAAGAAGCGTCGCATGTAAAAGACCTAGTTCATATAATTTCGGGATTTTAAGGATCATTTTAATTAATCTTTCAAATTAAACAGTTAAAAAGTGTTTTTTGCTGAATTTGTATTAAGGGGGCCATCGCAGGGTTTGCATGATAACCTTTAAATTGGTTTTAATATGCGAAACCATATTTATATTGTGAGGAGCCGGAGCGATCCCACAAAAAGGTACATAAACATATAAAATAATTTACAAATCGGATGAGATGCACGGTTTAGTTTAAATAAGGTGAAGGGGTAGTAGCATGTAAAGTAGCTGAAATTTGCATGTAAGGAAAGGTGTAGAGGTAGACGTAAAATAACATATAAGTCGGCCGGCCGTGGGGAAGAGAGGAAGACCCACGGCTAACGGCCGTTAGTAACGGGATGAGCGTGGGGAGAGAGAGTACCTGGAGCGGGAGAGAGTTGGCCGTGGTGAGAACAGGAGGCCTCGGCCGGGAGTAGCGGAAGAGCGGACACCGGGAGCCCAGGAGAGGAGCCGTGGGGAAGAGCGAAAACCCCGGATTAACAGCAAAATGGCGTGATCCCGCCGGACAGCAGGAGAAACGCCGGGAACATGGAGAAGGCGCCGTTGGAATCGGGCCGGGCGGTAGTTGCTAGGCGAAATGGAACGCCGACAGCAACGGGAGAATGGCGTGATTTGGCGCTAGAAAGCAGGAGAGACGCCCGGAACGGCGGAGGAAGCGCCGTTAGGACGCGGCCGGCGTAGGTGCTAGGCGAAGGAGAACGCCGATGGAAAAGTACGCAGCCGCGGCTGCGCGGACTGGGCGCAACTATAAAAGGGAAGGAGTAATGGCGGCGGGGGGCAGTCAAGTGCGGACATTTTTAAGCGGAGTGCGTGAAAAGTGCGGTGAACGCCAGCGGGCCAGCAGCACCACCACGCGGGAGAAGTACGAGACGACAACCAGGATACGACGAGGAGCCGCAAGGACCCGCCCAGGATCAACCGGGGCACCCGAAGCGACAACCACGGAAGCGGCGCAGCGGCTCAGCGAGGAGGCCAAAGGGAAACAGGGTGAGCTCGGACGGAGCGGTCGCCGCCAGGGCCGGAGCCAGCGATGCCACCGCCACCACAGGCGCTGGGGCCGGCGACACCACCACCGCCTCCAGAGCCGGCGGCACCGACACCACCGCGGGCGGATACCCCACCACCGCCACCGCCACGGTGGGCGAAGCAGCCAGATGCAGCAGAGGCGGAGCCACCAACACCATCGCGGGCTGAAACCCCGCCACCGCCACGGTGGGCAGAGCAGGCGGACACACCGCCGCCGCAATCGGAGGAGGCCGAGGAACAGCCAGGGGCCGCGCCGTGGGCCCAGCAGTGGCGGTGGGCACGGAAAGATGGCCACGGGTGGGAATTCCAGGTGACCACCTGGGCACACGACTCACCGGAGCCCCAAACCATCTGGTGGAGGGAGCCGTTGAGAACGGAGGAGGACGGCGAAGAGGATCCACAGGTCGTCGAGGGAAGGCGGGCCTTAACCCCACCGCCCCCCAACATGCGGGACCCTAGGATGAGGATGAGGGCGTGGGCGGCAGTCCCGAAGCGCGAGTGGCCGCGGGCGGTCCGTCGGGAGGTCGGCCGGGCGCGCCACGGTCCGTCAAGGCTGGTTCGGACGAGGGGCCGGCGCTACCGCGTCCGGTGGAACCAGGACGGGGTCAGGGTGCTGGAGGAAAGGGGAGTGTCGGGCGAAGGGGGGAACTAAAAAAAAAGAAAGGAAAACATGGAAAAAATAAGAATGAAAATTAAAAAAAAAAAAAGTTTAAAAAAAAGGGGGGAAAAACGTTTTAAAAAAATCTTAAAAAAGAGGAAAAATAAAAAAAAACAAAGGAAAAAAATATAGTATAAGTACTAATAATAAGAGTAAATTGTGAAGTATTTAAATTTAAGGAATGATTAAATTTTGGAGATAAAGTTTTTTTTAATAACGCGGCGGAAAAGTGGAGTGTTCCGCCCGGGAAAGAAAGGGGGGAGTGTGAGGATCCGGACGGATGCCACAAATAGGTACATAAACATATATAATAATTCACAAATCGGCTTAGTTGACATAAGGTGAAGGGGTAGTAGCATGTAAAGTAGCTGAAATTTGCATGTAAGGAAAGGTGTAGAGGTAGACGTAAAATAACATATAAGTCGGCCGGCCGTGGGGAAGAGCGGAAGATCCACGGCTAACGGGATGAGCGTGGGGAGAGAGAGTGCCGGGAGCGCAGGAGAGTGGGCCGTGGTGAGAACAGGAGGCCACGGCCGGGAGTAGCGGAAGAGCGGGCACCGGGAGCCCAGGAGAGGAGCCGTGGTGAAGAGCGAAAACCCCTGATTAACGGCAAAATGGCGTAATCCCGCCGGACCGCAGGAGAAACGCCGGGATCACGGAGAAGGCGCCGTTGGAATCGGGCCGGGCGGTAGTTGCTAGGCGAAATGGAACGCCGACAGCAACGGGAGAATGGCGTGATTTGGCGCCAGAAAGCAGGAGAGACGCCCGGAACGGCGGAGGAAGCGCCGTTAGGACGCGGCCGGCGTAGGTGCTAGGCGAAGGAGAACGCCGATGGAAAAGTACGCAGCCGCGGCTGGGCGGACTGGGCGCAACTATAAAAGGGAAGGAGTAATGGCGGCGACCAGTTAATAAAAGCGAACAACCAATAAAAAGTCTAAAAGATATACCTGACTGTTATCACTGTGGGCGGGCAGCAAAACTACACAAATAAATTTGTGCCAGCACTGTCATTGAGGGAGTCCTCTCAAAAATGTATGAGATATTAAGCGAGAATAGATAAAAATAATAGAATATCCAGATTTAATCTCGGGATCCTTGACCAAATGGAAAAGCATCTTTCAGTTATAATATTATATATTTATTGAAACACGAATTAAATTCAACTCGAGTCACACTCGTCGAATGTTGAAATACAAGCATCAGAATCGAAAGAGGGAATACAGGATTACGGGATATGCTACGAATGGGTTCTACTTGCAACTATTTAGCCATTGAGTGTTGTGGGGCATTACACGGGACTGGATCAATGCGGTCACATTCAATTACAACATGTGAAATGTGCGCAAAAGTGAGTGTTTGGCTTGGCAATGAAATACATAATACGTGGCCGCCGGCAGACTTCTAGTAGTTCAGTTTGATCGCAAAGTCAACGTCCATCTTGACGCCGGGCTTGCGAACGACAACGTAGCCCTCGTGGGGCAGCACCTCCAGTTGCTGGGTGACCCCGTTGACGGCAATGGCAGCACCAGTGGGCACCTTCGGCAGTCCGGCGATCACTATGCGCTCGATCCAGGCATCGGTCTTGTAATTGGGCTTGCCCACAAACCGATTGATCAACTTTCCGTCGGCGAACTCATAGTTCACATAGATGTACTTCCCCTGACGGTAGGCATAGGACTTCTCGTCGTCCAAGTACAGGGAGCCGGCCGCCTTGCCCTGCCTGTCCAGGCAAACGATAAGCGTGTACGGATCGTGGATCATCAGCGTGGACGCACGACGCTGGCGCTCCTTTTTGGGCACAATGCTTCCGCCACGCTGCCACACGGGGATCTGCAAACACAAAACCGATCATCGATTAGGCGATCAAGTAAGATGGATAGAACAAGTGCACACTCACCTTGTTCTCGTCCACGGCCACCGAGACATATCCGGAATGCTCTTGACGCTTGTAGGTGTCCACATCGTACCACCAATCGCCCGTTTTGTGCTCGTCCACCTGCGGGAAGTACACATCCACCTTGCTAACGCCCTGCTGCATTACCGGTCGCACCAGCAGGCGATCCTGCACGAGCAGCTGGTTGTCGATGCCGAAGGCCTCCTTGTCCAGCGGATAGTGGGCCAGAAGGGGCCGGATCACCGGCTCACCGGTCTGCTCCAGCTCATAGAAGGAGGTGTACCAGAGCGGCAGGTAGGAGTACCGCTTGAGCACAGCATTCTGGATCACCTGGCGCGTGCGCTCGGGGAACAGCCACGGCTCGCGACGCTTCGTATCGATGTGGGCATGGGCGCGGAAGAAGGGCAGAAAGATGCCGGTTTGATACCAACGCTGCAGTAGCTCCGCATCCGGATTGCCAAAGAATCCGCCCACATCGGCGCCGCAGAAGGAGAAGCCGGCCACCGCCTCCGTGAGGCACATCTTGATCGAGTGCTGCAGATGCGTCCATTCGGCGAAATTGTCGCCGGTCCAAATCGCCGCAAAGCGCTGCGATCCAGCGAAGTGGGCACGCGTCAGGATGAAGGGTCGCTGGTTGGGATCGCGCTGCTGCAGGCCGGCAAAGGAGCCCATCAGATGCATGTGACCGTACAGGTTGTGGACGTCGCGGTGCTCCCAATTGCCATAGTGCACGAGATCCTTGGGCGCTGTAACTTCCGGACCATTGAAGACGGACGGTTCGTTCATGTCGTTCCACAGCATCACATCGGCGGTGACCGTCTGGAACTTGTCCAGGCCATACTGACTGGCATAGTAGTCGCGCACCACCGGATTGAAGAAGTCCGGATAGCTGGCCGACCCAGGCCAGCACCAGCCCTCGTAGTCGCCGCCGTCGTGGGTCTTCACATAGTAGCCGCGCTCCGTGCAGTCCGAGTGGAAGAAGTAGCCGTTGTCGCGCTTAATGTGCGGATCAATGATCACCACCAAATGGCGGCCCAGCTCCGTCAGGTTCTTGATCATCGCCAGCGGCTCCGGGAACTTGAACTTGTCCCACGTAAAGTAGCGCTTGCCGTCTGTGTACTCAATGTCCAGCCACATGGTGTCCATCGGTATGTTGAACTCATCGAACTTTGCCGACACCGACGTCACGTCCCTCTCGTCGTTGTAGTTCCAGCGGCTCTGATGGTAGCCCAAGGCGAACAGCTGCGGCAGCTCGTGGGTTCCGGTGAGGGCGGCGTACTGCTTGAAGGTATCCATTGGCTTGGGCCCCAGCAAAATGAACGCGTCGACGATGCCCGACTCGGAGATGAAGTGTGCGGCCGGGGGCGGAGTTTTGCGTGACCCGGACACAAAGTTCACCAGTGAGGAGACCACGTTCGTTTCCGCCGTCTGGATGTCCACCCAGGTCTCGGCCGCGTTCTGCCAGTAAACGCCAGCAGTGCGGTGGGGTCTGCAAAAAGGGTTAAAGATTGCTTACTATTCAGTTCTAGAAGGTACAATTCTGGCAACTAATCTAACTTTAGGGGAGCAAAAGCCAGCAGAGCGTTGTGGTCTGAAAAAAGGGTTTGAGATTGGTTTACTATTCAATTCTAGTGGGTATAATTCTGACAACTAATCTAACCACGAAGACTAAAATATTAGTAAATTATACGCATAGCGATATGTTTTGTATCAATAGCCGTATTTTCCGTGGCCTATAGTTCGGATATTTGCATAGAGAATGTAAGAAAGGATAACCAATACAAAATTGTACTTTAAAACTACAAAATATAGGCTGCACGGCTGAGTAGCTCTATTACCATTTTTTAATTTTAAAAATTCCAACTATTTCAATGGATAATTTAAGCAGAAAGCTACGTGCTACTTTTTGTATCATTAAGATGAGGTTGGCCACATAAACGTAGGTAATATATCCCAAAGGCAGAACAGTTCCAAAGCATAGACATTAGAGCATTAAACAAACTTGAAGCAAACTGTAAGGTACAAACAAAAAACCTTGGGCAATGCGACAAAGTGAAAGGGTGCCTACAAGATTCCAATTAAAATAAACCGAGTCCGACGCTTTGCAATCTGTTGGCCTTGCTCTCCCTGGTTTTTGATCAAAAGTGGGATAAGCTCCTTCGATGGCAGTTCCCAACGAAACCGACTAGCAGGGGAATCGAACCGGGTTCATTGACACTCACCCGTGGCCGTAGATGACCGGCACTGAGCCATAGAGTGCCATCTTGCTCTCCACAATGTACTCAAAGACGTCCAGGTTGTAGAGGCGATAGGGATCTGTGCCGGATGTGGATTTGAGAACAAAGCTATCGGCATGTTCCGGTATACCGAAGAGGATCTCGGCGGCGGGGAACGAAAAGTCAAGGGCAACAGCTTCGGGGCCATAGGGCTTGGAATCGTGATGCGACTTGAAGTTTTCCTCCCAGGCGCCGGGATCATCGATGGTGTCCGCCGCCTTGGGCGTCTCCACGGCCGCGTCCTGCTCCTGCTGATTCTCGTGCTCCTCGGGGCCCGGCGTCGGGTCCTGGGCCTTCTGGCGCAGGTGCTCGAAGTACAGCCAGTTCTTGGCATTCACCGACACCACCAGCACATCGTTCTCGTAGAAGTCGATGCGGAAGGGATCGCCGTGGATCACTGCCTTGTTGTTCTCTGACGTGATCACTATCTCGCCGTCAGTCTCGCGCTGCACACGAATCCGTCCCGTCTGCGGTTGTCCCTTGAGGGCGTGCTCCACCCGGTACCTGGGCCGCAGCGGTTGCTTCTCGTCGATCTGCAGGCGGAACGAATTGCCCACCAGGGCCTCCAGCTTGAAGGCGAACTGGTGGTGGTTCTCCTTGTTCACCAGGTCGGCGGTCAGCGAGTCCGCGTAGGTGTTGAGGGTGCCGGGAATCAGGGCGTACTTGCTTCCCGAGCTCTGCACTTTCCTCGAGCGACTGAAAAATTTGCCGAGAGAAGTTCATCAATGGGGAGATGGTAGTATAAGAGTTAGCAAAAGGTTCAATGAACCATCGGCCAGCAAGTTTGCATACGATAAGTTTTCTACAAGAACTAGCTTTTTTAAATTATTCCTTTACTATTTCTTGAATTTCTAGATGCCAAGGCCTACAAGTTGTCTGTTTTACAAAGAAACCCTCATGAGTTACGTCAATGTGGGTAGGTACAAGTATTTACAAAGCTGCAGTCATGAGCAAGATATTGTAAAAAAGACATTGGAAATACTTTGCAAATAGTAAACATTCCATGAATACCCTATGTTACATACGAGTACAATAACTAAGCTATGGCATCAACTATGGCATAGATAATTTAGCGCATTATTGCTAGAGGTTCCTGAGTTTTCTGACATACAAACCGCACCAATTAGGTTATATATTTTGGGTATTTATAAAGATACTATCCTGAGCAGGATTTTGGAATTTGTAGAACTTAATAGACATACTATTATGCATACAATTCAACTCCCTTGGATATGGAATGCTTTAAATTCCCTATACAGTAAAACTAGTAATAACATCTGGAGAGAGTCGTATGTATTACAGCGCTCCTGATACTACAATAGATGAAATGTTTACTGAATAACTTCGTGCATTCTTGATAGAGGTTCCCAATATTTCCGGTATAAAAACTGCAGGAATTAAGTTCTATATTCCTATGCCTTAAATTATGGGTATTTATAAAGATGCTTTCTGGAGCAAGATATTAGAAATTACAAAGTTTGAACTATTGTGCATACAACTGCCTTCAACTGCCTTGGGTATGGAATGCATTAAATTCCTATACGTATACCCTTTACGGTATAACATCTTCAAAGAGTCTACAATAGATCAAATGTTTACTGAATAATTTCGTGCATTCTTGATAGAGGTTCCTAATATTTGCGGGATAACATCTGCAGAGAGTCCTATGTATTACAGCCCTCCCGATACAACATAACTGCAATGTTAACTGCAGTGTTAACTGCAATGTTAACTTCAGGGTTAACTGCAGTGTTAACTGTATAATTTCGGGCATCATTGCTCGCGGTTGCCAACATTCCCGGCTACTCACCGACAGAAGCTGCTCTGCTCGCAGGTCTTGAAGTTCGCAGGATCGACGGCATCGCTCAGAAGGGCAAAGAGCACGCAAACGGAGGCCAAAACCCCAAGGCCACGATGCATTTTGGCTGTCAACCTTCCTTCAATCTGCAAGGCATTAAAGAGTGTTTATATAGTGATTTATGTTTTATGCTTAACCCCTTAATGTACACGTCAGAGATGTGGCCCGTGCGGCCGATCGAAGAAAACTCAACGGATTGTGCACTGGGACACAATCAGAACGGGTAATTAGGTTCTTCGTGGATTTCTTGGAAGTACTTTTACGTATTTTTTGGCACCAAAATGCAAACGCTTTTTGAAAATATCGCCGAAAGACGAGAAAAAAATGTCGCCGGCTATTAGAAAAGTTATTGGTTGTTTTTTGCCTATATGCGCTTGCACTTGAAAATCCAAGAGAGCCCGGTACCCAGACCCGGTGGGTAGAACTTACCCCTTTGGTTTAAACGGCTTGCCAATGAGTAAATAGCTTAAATAGTTTGGTTACAAAAAAAATTTTATAAAAACGACACAACTGGCGTCAAAGATGGAACCTGACAATCGGTTCAACACGTCGGAATTAGAGATGACAGAAACGATAGACATAGAGAGGACAGCTGTTTGTATTGCATCAGTTCTGTAGGTGTACAAATATAACAACTTTCCAAATTATGTGAAACTGGGCAAACAACTATAATATTCGGCAATTTTTATTTTTTCAACAAACACATATGTTTATAATTAAGTATATCGCAAAAATTTCGGACTTATACGATATATAAGAACTTAGCGGTGTGAACAAAACATCGATAGTTATCGCTCTTGGTATGCGTTGTCCTATACGTATTTATTGAACAATACCTTTGTCGTCAATCAACGTCAATCAGACTTATTCCAAAACAAGAAAAAATCCAGAATGAAGCGTACTCGCCGCCCAACTAATCCTGTTAGCAAGCCGTTTGTATCCGGAGGAATTTACGTAAGACAATCAATTATTTTGAACACAATTTGCCTCACTCCTTAGCCCACAACACAAGCATTTGCAAATCGATTTTTGCGCCTGGGTGCGTGATTGTTTTGTGTAAAAAAAGGGAATGTATGTGGATGTACATACATAAGTATGTATTCGTACATACATATGTATGTATGCACTTTTTTGAATCATTTCCAGCTCATTTCATATTTTGTGTATAATAACGGAGATTTTGTTTTCGTTTCTATAATTTGCAGCGCACAAAATGAAAATGTGTGTACTCAGCCCAATTGTGAATGCATTTGCAGTAGCCCCCAAAGGCGGGCTAACCGGAAGCGCAGACTCTTGTCCCACATACGCAGCAACATCCGTCTCCCCGTCTTGTCCCTCCCTCCCCTGTCGTTCTTGTCACAAGATCTTCCATTGTTCCGAAGTTTATAGTTCCAATAGTTCCCAGGATCTTCCATCCTCTAAATTTCCACAGACTTAGACAAGCATACACATCATTTAATCGTTGATTACTATGCATACTTGCATCCCCTACCGCCCTTACGCTTTCCACGCATTTCTTGCCCCAAGATTATCTATTATACCTATTTTCAAAGTTCCCTGTTTTCCACAATCTCTGGATCTTCCATAATCCAGAATTCCATAGATTTAGACAAGTATACAAGGGTGTGGATAGGTACATCGTCATCAGTTAATTCCTGAGGCAGTTACTACAAAAACCATCTACTGAGAAGACTCGTAGGCTCGTAGTTTTCATGGTTCTCTGTTTTCGTCTTGTCCCAGCTCCTTTCGTTCTTGCCACAAGATCATCCATAGTACCCATGTTCATTGTTCCACGTTTTACACAATCCCTGGACTTAATCAAAGTCGAGATAGAGCTTCTATCATCCAGAATTCCCTAGATTCACCCAAGTATGCGAGATAGCCACAAGTAATTTGAATGTACTTCTTCACACTAGTTGTATTTGAGGCTGTACTGCAAACTCCAACTATGGACAATACTCTAGAATACCTTCCAAAGTTGCAAATATTTGTATTCAGTTAAAATCCTTTCCTAAAACCTTAATTATTCCCAGGGGAAACGTTTTCCTCCATTTATATTTTGTAGTTAGTAGAAGTTAAAACTAAAGCCCCCGATTTCATAGTCTTGAGGAAACCTAGGAAACTATGGAAGTTTTAATGCAAGATTATTTGAAACTAAATTTCCCCCGAGTCCATTACCTGCAGAAATTTCGGAAATTTGTATAATTGTGTTGGCTGTTGCCGTGAGATGTGGCAACTTGAGATGACCAGCCCGCGATTTTTGATCGCTTCCGAAGGCTGCGCTTGCGGTTTTCCCCAACTCGCAGTGGCCACTGAAAATGCATTCACCCGAAATTGTAACCGAAAATTATTAGTTTTGCGTCAGATAGCAATGCCCATTCACTCCACCGAAAGTGTCTTCGAAACGGGACAGGCCAAGGACCTAAAGAACCCGCCCCGGTTTCAATTCCAAGACTTGGTGTGAAACCTCGAAAAGTATCAACTGGGAGTCCCGCTGGCCCAACGCTTTCCTTCTCGGTTCTTTGGTTCAGAGGAGGGAGGAGAGCGAGGAGCTGGGCGGGATTCTTGGGCGGAGATATTGAGGTCCTCGACCGGAGGCGACTGAACTGCAGTGGCTGGGCACGTGGTTCGGACGCCGCCGGCTCTTAGCCACGTTTCGGGGCACTCGGGTCGCAGGAATGGCCATGGCTAGTTCCTGAACTATGGTTTTTAGTAGATAAACCAGCAATGCCCGCCAACCGGCCCGCCGCACCTGACGCTTTCCCCTCTAAGATGTCTGATTCTATCGGTTCCGTTGGCAGCGCGAGTCTCTCTTTTCGCCCCTTTGATTCCCCTCTGATCCCACTAATGCTAACCCTTTGCCAAAACGCAGAATCCGAATGCCAGCTCCAAGCCCCTGATCCAGTTGCCGGGTCTACAGGATGCAGCCGATGTCTCCGCCAGGGAGTCGATGCCCACTCCCGATTCGCTGAACCACACCGTTTCGGCCATGCAGGAACCCCTGCCCAAGAAGATGCTAGATGCTGCCTCGCTGGCCGCCGCCTTGCCCAAGCCGATAATCGTCAAGGAAGAGCCTACGGAGCCCGAGGCCGAGGGCGAGGGCGAGGGCGAACCTGAACCCGAGACCGGGACATGATGATCGATCTGAGCGAGGAGGGCAATGGGGGCAAGATACCCTTCAAGAAGATCTTCCAGAAGCGCAAGAAGTCCTCAGGTAGGCGGGTGAACCTCCTCCGCAGTATCTCTGTAACTCATGTGACCTATTCTTTTTCGCTTGCAGAGCGCACCCGGGACAAGAAGCAGCGCCAGAATCGCCAGCTGCGCAAGTCGATGCTGCCGAAGAACGCCCTGATGGCCCTCAACGAAGTGAAGGGCGTGACTATCAGCGACTTCACCATTGACAGCAACTCGGACGGCGGCTTCACCGCCATCGTGACCGTCAATTCGAACCAGTACGAGGGCAAGGGCCTCTCGAAGATGTCGGCCAAGAATGCGGCATGCGAGAAGGCCTGGCGTGACTTCATCATTGCCCGCATGACGCCCAAGCCGCCGCGTTTGTCATCGATCAATGGGGCTGTGGTGCAGTTGGACAACCAGGATGACGAGATGGACTCAACGGACTCGCCAGAGGACGATCTGCCGATGCTGAATCTGGCCTCGTTCGCCATCTACAAGCTATTTGCCGAGTGGGAGCGCGAGGGATACGCAGTCCCGGAAATGCATCCCAGCTCCTCGGCCCAGGCCAATGCTGCTCCCGGCGGGGATATGGCCCCCGCCACCCCATCGGCTCCCAAGGAGCCCAAGAAGCCGCCAATTCGCTCCGAGCTGCCCCCCAACTGGGAGACCATGCACCCGGCCACCATTCTCTGCATTGTGAGTACTTAGCAGGCTTGGAGCTTAGCAAGCAATAATTGTTTTCTCTGACTCCCTGAACAGATGCGTCCAGGCATTACCTATGTGGACTATGGGACGTCGGGGGAGAAGCCGAACGTGGTGCAGCACCTGGGCATTGTGGTGGACAATCAAGAGTTTACTGCCAGCGGAAGGTCCAAGAAGATCGCTCGCCGCAATGTGGCCGTCACAGTTTGCAACACACTGTTCGGCACCAACTTTGAGTTCGAGAATGTCGCTTAAGTGCGGCGTCTTGCACTTTTACCCAACTGACAACCTTGATTAAAATATCAAAACTAGAATATTCTTTTATTTCAATATTTAATAAATCGCCCCCTCATGATTATAAGGGGATTAACAATAGTAATCTGTTTTTTTTGTCTGCCTTATCAACAAGGTAGGAGCATCAATCCAGATCCCATGATGATCGATTTTTAATCGTTTATTTTAATCGTTGTTTTTTTGCTAGCAGAGAAATAAAACTGGACACTTGTCTTACCTACATTATTTAACATCTTTTATAGGCTATTTGCATGTTCAACCGCCAAATATATATATATATATTTAGTAGGTAATTATTAATTTAAAAATTCCTTCAGGTGATTTATCGTTTTCTTGGATTATCCTGCATAAAGTATGATTTTTAGCAATTTATTAGGAATTTAGAACTTAAATGAGATATCTAAAAGAATGATCAGTTGCAAATTGTGATCTAATGTAGGTGTGATTATATATTTTTGGTTTCTTTATTTAAACTCTACCCTTTGTATAGTGTACAATGATAAAATTTTTTGTTGGTTACAACTTGTTGGTGCAGAAATGATGTCATTGCCATAATCCCTTAAATGAAATAAAAATTAAGGACCGGTAGAGGCGAGGAACAAAAAAATATTTAAGGCGCGATAGATGCAATGATTCAAATGCACGCGCCAGCCGCCTATCGATATATTCTGTGGATCTCAATTGGCCGATTGAAACAGCTGACTACCAGCTAGAGCTGACAGCTGACACACTCAACTATTTTGATGAAATAAAACGCGAAAATGTCGAAATTACTAAGCCACAGGACCCTGAGCAGCCTTCGCTCCACCCGCCTTGCCGCCCCCCAGCTGTGAGTCTTTCGGGTTCTCCCTTGAGTGGAGTGAAAACTAATGCAATCCCCCTGTGGCAGTTCCCGGAACTTGCAGAACTTTGCGGGCATTGCCGTCGCTCGTAACAATCCCCCCGAGCCGGCTCCCCTGCGTCCCGCCCTGGCCCATGCTCCGGGCCTGCTCCAGCGACCGGGACTCGTGCGCAGCATGTTCATCCAGACGCAGGACACCCCGAACCCCGAGAGCCTCAAGTTCCTGCCCGGCGTCGAGGTGCTCGGCAAGGGCAACACCCACGACTTTCCCAGCGGCACCACCGCCCACAACAGTCCCCTGGGTAAGCCCCCTCCGCCCCCACCACTGGGTGCATCGCTAGATCCAAGCTAACGCGGCTAACCACCTCCCTGCCCACAGCCAAGCTCCTGTTTCGGGTGGAGGGCGTGCGAGCGGTGTTCTTTGGCTCCGATTTCATCACCATATCGAAGGAGGAGGGCGCCGAGTGGAGCCTGATCAAGCCGGAGGTGTTTGCCGTGATCATGGACTTCTTCGCCAGCGGTCTGCCCGTTCTGAACGATGCCAAACCGAATGCGGACACCGAGATACTCGAGGACGACGACGAGACGGTGATGATGATCAAGGAGCTGCTGGACACGCGCATCCGGCCCACAGTCCAGGAGGACGGCGGCGATATCGTCTTCATGGGCTACGACAACGGCATTGTCAAGCTGAAGATGCAGGGCTCCTGCTCCAGCTGCCCCAGCTCGATTGTTACCCTCAAGAACGGCGTGCAGAACATGCTGCAGTTCTACATACCCGAGGTGGAGTCCGTCGAGCAGGTGTTCGACGAGGTTGACCGAATGGTCGACAGCGAATTCGAGCGCTTCGAGCGGAACCTCAAGGCGCTCAGGCAGAAGGAGACCCCGGCGCCGACGGCCTCCAATTGAGTTAACTTAGGTGTAGTTGTTCCTCCGCCCCGCATCTGGGGTGTATGCATAGTTGTTTGTTTCAAATAAATGTACGGCTTTAAGCAGTCGCTGCCTAGGTCAATGGCTTGCGGATGTGACCCAGTTGGAGCCCCCAACCCCCGCGAAACGGGGCCAATAAGCTCGTCGTGCCATTGCCACTGCCATTGATTCCACAATACGTGCGCTGCCAGGCTACCACCAGCAGTTTAATCGATACTCCCTAAGTAGCAGCTTCAGTGTGCCGGAGGCGATGGCCTGCAGTCGCTGTTTCAGGGGCCAGGAAAGCGCACGGAGTGCCGCAAGTCGTCGGGGAGCCAGAATCACGATCAAATGCTCTGCTGGGCCAACGAGGATCACTATTTGAGCCAACGCTATCCGAATCCACAGCAAAAAGAACCCGAAACACTCAAGAACCTGCTGCTGCGATCCAGTGTGCCGATAGTGAGTGCGAATCCGAGTAGCCAGAACATCAACATCAACATCTCCGGCACCGACACAGCCACAGCAGCAGACATGGCACCGCTCAAGGGGCAGGAGGTGCTCAAGTTCCACAAGCACGCCTATCTCGAGAACCGCATCTTCGATCATCGCCTGGTCAAGGACAATCTGCTGGACAAATGGCCCACGGCGGACATGAACGAGTACAACGAGCGCAAGGACCACCGCAACCTCATGGAGTCCTATGTACCAGCCTCATATAAATCACATCATTTCGCACTCATTTGACGGTGCCTGGAAATACTCGGAGTTGTCACCCAAGTCCAGTATCTCCCAGGCACTTCGTTGGCACTGCTTTAAGCTCTGCACTTTATGGAAAGGGAAAACCCACAGATCAGGGCAGGCCCTGCCCCGTTTTGGGGGCTCCTGTCATCGGCTTGGGCCCCCAACATTCATTCAGTTCGAATCGTTAAACCCAAGCGTATCTGTAGTCGAGAGCAGTTGATAAATTTAAAGCAATCAAAATTTCAGTAGCACAAATTTTCAGTTTTTCGCTTAACCTGTTTTTGTTCCGCATCCGATAAGTTGCACCCGTAGAAGAAGCTACGTAGAAGATGGCTCAGCATGGGGCGGGCGGGGGCTCTCCGGTGCCGCAAACCACGGTCATGTATTCGCAATTGCAGCCATGGAGCCAGGCGGGCGCTCCGCCGTGCATGGAGCCCGTGAGCGGTCCCTCGATACCGCCGCGCGTCGGCACCGCCTACGAGACGACCAAGAGGCATCCGTGGCGTCCCGCGATGGCAATGGAGCTGATTCAAGTGAAGCACCTGCCGGAGCAGCCAGTGACTAATCAGCTCACCAAGCAGTGCTTCCTGCCCAAGGGCATGAAGACCGACGGCATGATCTTTCCCAATCTGGTCACCGGATTCGATCGCAATCCTCAGCATGCCGCTCGTGCCGCCCTATACACCAGATACACCAACAACGAGTGGTACAACAGCAACATGACCAAGTACTCCGAGTCCAACGTGAACCGGTGAGTGGGCATCTACAATAATCTCATTCCTAGGAAAAGGTTCCACCCATGGTTTTCGATGGTATAGGGCACATACTTCCTCGATAGAACTATCTTATTGGGCTTTATGATATGCTGAACGGTAATATCTTCCAATTGATGTTTTGGGAGAAGAATAGATCCTTTCGCTATGTTCTATCAAATTTTGATCTAAATTGAGTTGCCTATGATTGGAATTACACTAGCTTACATATGACCAATCTACAAGGGTTCGCTAAATAGGGGATATCTTTAAACTATACATTAATATAATATATGTACGTGCTTGTCGTGTTACGTGAAGAACGTATTTAGTATCTGCTATTTCGTGTCAGACCCTGTACATGTATCTATAATTTCCGGGAGCTTATAGGCAGTCATAAATTTTAAGCGCGCACTACTAGATTTGGAAAGGATGAGCTTACCCAAGGATCTAAAAATAATTTCCGGGAGTTTATAGGGAATGAAAAATGTAGTTCGATTGATTGAAACTGTACGACGCAATCGATTCTGAAGAGCTTATGATTGAGTAGGTCCCTTGTAGTTTTTTAAAGGAAGTATTTGTGCCTTCCCGGGGTAAAAGACTGGCATACAGATATCATAAAAGGATCCTCTGAATAGTGAGATGCAAATTCAATATTTACCTTGTTTTGGATCCAAACTAACCCCTTGCATGTGCAACTCCCCCCTGCAGAAACTTGTCCGAGCGCATGCGGAATGATGCAGTGCGTCTGATGCGCGAGACCGACGAGAAGGCCTCAACGGGCCAGAGGGATGCCGGGCGCAGGCTGGGCGAGCGCATCACCGACCTGACCTTCTGGCGCAACGAGCTGAACGCCGAGCTGGAGAAGCTCATCAGCGAGATGTCTGACATCAATGAGCTGCAGCGGCAGTGCGGCAAGGCGCTGCTCGACCTCGAGATACCGCTGCACATCGCCCAGGAGTGCCTCTTCCACCGCGAGTCGCGCCAGGGCACCGAGAAGGTGCACGACATCGTCGAGAAGGCTCTTCTCGTGGAGATCAACAATCTGCGCAACTCGCGCGACCGCCTCGGCGGCCTCCACGAGAAGATAGCGAAGCAGGCGCTGGACTGCCGCGGAGCCCAGCACCTGCTCGAGGACGATGTGTCGCACAAGGAGTCCTCGCTGGGCATCGACTCGATGTGCCATCAGCTGAACAACTACAGCCGGGGCATCACCTACTACGGCGGCATCGAGAAGTTCGATCCCTCGGTGAGCACCCAGGAGTCGTGGGCCCAGGCCAGCAGCGAGCACGTCCGCCGGTAAGTGACTCCTGATCAGTTGACTTCCTGGGAGTACGTCATCGCTTAACTTGCCGAATTTACAGGTCGCAGGCGGAGCGGGCCAAGCTGTCGCAGCTGCGGAGCGATTCGCAGAGCGTGGTCAATGCGGTGGCCGCCACCGTTTGGGACTTTTGGAGTAACACCAACAACGCCTTCGATCGGCGGTCGCAGGAGATGGCCGAGGCCAAGAACCGCGTGCAGCTGCATCTGCAGAAGGTGCAGCAGGAGCTGTTCGACATGGAGAAGCATCTCTTCTTGCTGCAGAAGGCCATCCAGGACAAGTCCCTTCCCATGAAGGTCGCACAGACGCGTCTGGAGGCTCGATCGCATCGCGAGGGCATCGAACTCTGCAAGGACTTTGCCCAGGAGAGGCTGGTGCAGGAGGTGAACGACCTCCAGGGCGCTGTCGAGGCGCTGCATCACAAGCTCCAGGAGGCGGAGGCTTCCCACCAGAGCCTCCTCAAGACCCGCTGCGCCCTAGAGGTGGATCTGCGCAACAAGGTCAACGCCCTCTTCATTGACCGCGAGAAGTGCATGAGTCTCCGCCGCTCTTTCCCCGTCAGCAATCTGATCAAGTACTAACCTGACCCTAGCAGGCATCTTAAATTGATAACGTTCATTTTATTTGCACCCGAACAAGTGCTCTTAACCCACATTCTCACGCCTACAGACATCATATATGTATTTCCCGTCCCGTATATTCAATCCACTAATAAAATAGTGGCTAAATGCTAACAATGACAGCTACAGGATTTCTTTTGTGCATTTTTTAAAGGAAGTCTTCCCTATAATTAGCTTAATTGCCGGCCTTTCTTGGTTATACTTCATGATTTTAGATTTTAAACTTTGCAATGCTGCTCCATTTTCTGCACACCAAAGAATGCCGTAGAGCTTGCATGTTTCTGCCCATTTACCCGGTCTAATTTGTTATATATGTACCTTTATGGAAAACCCAATCAGGGCTTTAAAAAGTCCCCGTCAGGCGATAGCGCGGCAAAAGTATCGGTTGCCGGGGAGCGGGCGGGACATCTCTAGCCACCCCTCAGCTGGTCACACTAACCCGTACACGTAGAAAACAAACAGACGACGTTTTATATTTAAAAGCAAGCGCAATGCAATAGCCCCCGTGCGCGGTCGAGAGCCAGCAGACCCCGAACCCTCCCCGGCAGCTTCCGCAACACGGTCAACGCCTTCCGGGAATTCCAGAGCCAGGGTGGTGGCCGTTTTGCGCGAAAGTTCCAAGCCGTGTGAGTGAGAGTGAGAAACGCAAGCGGATTGCAGGCCAGGCCAGACAGGCGAAATGATGGGCGGCGGCAACAAGCGGACGGGCTCGCGGCATGTGGCCGTGGTCCTGCTGATGTGCCTCACCTGGTACGTGATCTCCTCCAGCAACAACGTGATCGGAAAGATGGTCCTCAACGAGTTCCCCTTCCCGATGACCGTCACCCTCGTCCAGCTCTGCAGCATCACCCTGTACAGCGGGCCGTTCTTCAATTTGTGGCGCATCCGCAAGTACCAGGACATCCCGAGGGCCTACTACCTCCGCCTCATAATCCCCCTGGCCGTGGGCAAGCTCCTCGCCTCCGTCACCTCGCACATCTCGCTCTGGAAGGTGCCCGTCTCGTATGCGCACACAGGTGAGCGCCAAAGCGGCGGTTGTGGGTCTTTCCCCGGCAACTCTTCCTATCCCAACACGTCAGCAAGCGGGCCTGGGGGCAGCCACATCGCGCGGCGATAGTTCGCCAGCGCCAGCAGCAATAGTTTTCCAGAACAAAAGCTTTGCGCGGCCTTTGTTGTCGTTGGTCGTTCAACAAGTGCAGAAATTATGCCAGCAAACTCTCTTGATAAGCGTATCTCTTCGATCTCCCTTTCGACGTGATTTTGAGATGGATCTTCGGATCGGGCAGCGATAGTTGGGCAAGAAAAAACATGAGCTTCAGGGATTGCATTTCGAAAACTTCCTCGATAAACAAGATTTCCAGATTTTCAAGGTGATGCCTAACGTTTTATCTTGAGATATCTAACGATTGCAAAGCGATAGTTGGCAGCAATGTTTCTCGCTTAAAAAAGGCGCTTCAATAATTGTCGTTGATCATGGAAATGGTGCAGGGATTGTATTACTAAAACTACCTAGATAAGCGTATTATTTCAACTGGATCTTTAGATAGATCTTAGCATATATAACAGACCCTCTTGTACAAACAGAGAGCTTTAGTGAGTATCGTATACCATTCAACATTTAAAGCGATTGCATCTCGAAAACTTCCCCGATAATCAAGATTTTCAAGTTGATTCCAAACGTTTTATCTTGAGATATCTAACGATTGCAAAGCGATAGTTGGCAGTAATGTTTGGGTAGAACAAGAGCATGCGAAATTAGGCAATCTCGCTTAGAAAAAGCGCTTGAATGATTGTCGTTGGTCATGCAACTTGCGCAGGTATTGTATAACTAAAACTATTTAGATAAGCGTATTATTTCAACTGGAATCTGAAAACCAATCCAGATCTTAAGATATATAACAGACCATCTTGTACAAACAAAAAGCTCTTGTAAAAACAGACAGCTCTGTGGGTCGTTGATTATTCAGCATTGAAAGCTATTGCTTCTCGAAAACTCCCTCGATTAGCATGTCTATTTAAGAGCCTTTTCAAGTTTCTACCTATCATATTATTTTCAGACGATTTCGTAGCGATAGTTTGGGACATCCATTGATTGCCATACCACAGTTTGAGATATCTAACGATTGTAAAGCGATAGTTGGCAGCAATTTTTGGGTAGAACATAAGCATACAAATCAATCTATCTTCTTCGATATTATCTCTAGAACTCTCTAGATAAGCTTATCTATTTGATTACCATTTCGGCTTGCTTTTTAAATAGATCTTAAGATATCAAACGATCGGGCAGCCATAGTTCGACAAAACAGACATTCTTGTTCAAACAGAGAGCTTTATTGAGTGTCGTAGATCATTCAACACTTAAAGAGATAGAATCTCAAGAACTCCCTAGATAAGCAGATCTATTTGATCGCCTTGTAAGCTTAAACGCCTTTCGGCATACTTTTCAAGCAGATACCTACTATTTTATCTTAAGATATCAGACGATTGAATAGCTGCAGTTGGTAGTAATAGTTGGGCTGAGAATGGCCATATAAAAAAGTATTTGATTAGCATCATTATGCCTGAATTACTGTGACTGCTAACTGAACGTTTGCAGAGCTTAGACCTACATAATTCCCTTGATAAATTTATCTAAAAAAAAATAGACATGACTTTTCAAAAGATGTGTACAATTCTATGTTAAGATTACTCAAGCAAATATAAACAATAAACAATATAGGATTTCCATTTTCATTGATAATTAAACATTGCAGAGCTTAAAGCTGCTTCAACTAACATAATTCCCACGCCAAACGTATCTATTTCGTTTCAATTTATCGCTGTTTTTGCTTACCAGTAATGAAATTCTATTTTGCTTAAGATTGCTCGTCTTTTTTAAATCTGGAATATATATTCCAACTGATTGTTTGATTACGTTAATTATTATCAAGCATATATTGTAAATTGATAGTTGTTCTATTGCAAGCACTTATTTTCGAGCTCGGAAACAAGGCGCATACAAAATTTTGTACGTTTTTTTTTTAAAACTCTTTAGAAACTCGATATTCTGGTAGCTATGTTTCATTTTCCAGACGTGGCTCGACGCAACTGACTGATTTTGGCAACACAAATAGACATGAATTCTGCCAATATAATATTCGAATTCTGTGTTTCTAAAATGAAAATTGTGCTTGCTACAGAATCTCGCAGTTTGCGGGCTTGCAGGAAGAGGTAGCCGATTGTAAAAACAAGCTTGTGCTGAACTGGTATCCCCAGAATCAGAATGTGCAATTATTTTTTGTATATCTATTAAAATTTTCTAGATCTAGGCGTTCATACAGACAAACGAACATGGCTATATCGACTTTATGGGGCCATTTTTTCTCGCTGTTACATACTTTCGCATGAATTTAATATACCATTATATCGTGTGAAAACTCACTGAAAATTATACAAAATCGTAATCTAAATAGCTAAAAGCAATCTAAATAGTAATCTAAATAGCTAAAAGAAAAGCAGGAAACTGAAACAGGAAACGCCTTGAGATCCCTCGGGGACTGGAAACTATATAGCAGCTCTAATTTCTCACATTGGTCGCACAGGACTAGCGGCAGCTTAGTTGTAGTCCCATGAAAGCACACTTAAAAATGCGATCCTTTTCCCTTTTTGCAGTGAAGGCCACCATGCCGTTGTTTACGGTGATCCTGACGCGCCTGTTCTTTGGCGAGAAACAACCGACGCTCGTGTACCTGAGCCTGCTGCCCATAATAACGGGCGTGGGCATTGCCACCGTCACAGAGATATCCTTTGACATGATGGGTCTCATCAGCGCCCTCATCTCCACCATGGGCTTCTCCATGCAGAACATTTTCTCCAAGAAGGTGCGTCGCCCTCAAGCTTGCTCTTAGCCCCTGCGATATCTTAACGCTGGTTCAATCGTTCTGTGCAGGTTCTCAAGGACACCAACATTCATCACCTGCGACTGCTGCACCTGCTCGGCAAGCTGTCGCTGTTTATTTTCCTGCCCATCTGGCTCTACATGGACAGCCTCGCCGTGTTCCGCCACTCAGCCATCGTAAGTTCCTATCTCGCTTCCGTTTCGATAAGGTTTTCCCCCCCGGGCCCAACTAGATAAACACAGCACTCAATGGGGCACTCGATGGGAGTTTAAGTAATTGAAATTGAAGTCGTAGGTCGTGACTATGCCTCGGGGGAGATGGCGGTGAAACACTTGTGTTTGCCTTTGGCTTGACGTAATACACAATTAGGTCTTACCTCACACACCGGCCTGTTTCTTGTTTTATTTGCAGAAAAACCTGGACTACCGGGTGATCGCCCTGCTCTTCGCCGACGGCGTCCTCAACTGGCTGCAGAACATCATTGCCTTCAGCGTCCTGTCGCTGGTCACACCGCTCACGTACGCGGTGGCCAGTGCCTCGAAACGAATCTTTGTGATCGCCGTGTCCCTGCTGATACTCGGCAACCCCGTCACCTGGGTCAACTGTGCCGGCATGACGCTGGCCATTGTGGGTGTGCTCTGCTACAATCGGGCCAAGCAAATCACCAAGGGCCGGGAGCCGCCCACGCTGCCGCTCTCGCAGCCCAGCCAAGTGAAGTACGCACCCCTGGAGCAGCAGCAGCAGCAGCAGCAGCAGCAGCAGCATAGTCAGCACCAGAGCCGGGATCCCTATTATCGGGGATCGGTGAACGGAAAGCTCTCCAACGGACTGCAGCACAAGGCGGCGGGCAACAGCCTGCTGGCCAATGGCAGTGGAATGCCCAACGGCACCGCCACCCGTCTGCTCTTTGTTTAGTTTTGTAGTTAGCCAATCAATCGCATCCATTGCCCGGTCAGAGTTGCAAGAAAGAAAGCATTCAAGACAAGCCCCTGACCCATGACCCCCCCAACCTGACTCTCTTTACCGCCCCCGCCCAAATTTTGTATGTGCGTTGTTCCTTTTTTTTTCTCTCATTGGCTTTTGTGCCTCTCTGAATTGTAAATATATATAGCTTAGATTTTTTAACTAAAGAGGCACAATACGCAACTTTTGACATTGATTACGTTCAGAGCCCGTAGATTATTATCCGAGTATTTGTATGTAATGCTCAAGCACTTGTGCCTGTTGAGTTAAAAATTTTAGCGTTATATACATAGTCCATTTGAATGCAAAGCAATGCTGTAAATTATTTGTATTTTTGATAACCTATCGGGCCCGCGAGCGCGTATGTATGTGTTTTTGTAAATAGTGTAGAGCTCGGGTGCCCGCAACTACCATTTCCATTTCGATTTTAAATCCCAAAACCCGAAACCCCGAAATCCCGCCCGCTAGTTTCGAATTTGGTTTTGATTTTAAGCCGCAAAGTGTATTCAGAGAGCGTGAGCGCATGTTTAAATGCCAAAATAAAACTGTTGACCATGTACATAGGCATAGGCAAAAGCAAATCCAAATCCACCAACCCGTGTTTGTGCTCCTTCGAGGGAAACCCACCATCCCGCTTGTGTGCCAAAAAACCAGCCCCCAGAGAGAGTATCCTGATGCCTCGCCGCGCGCACTCTACGCGGCATTCGGGGGCAGCAGCTTGATCCACTCGTTGACCACGGCCTGGTGGTAGCCGATGCGCTTCAGCAGGGCCTCCGACTTCCAGTTGACGGCCACGATCCAGGCGGTCAGGGTCACCTCCTCGCCCTTGGCAATCCGCCTGGTCATCGCAGCGGCCAAGAGACCGCCCAGGCCACGACGCTCCGCCTTTGGCAGCACTTTCAGCATCCTGAAAGCGGAACAGAGTTATCGATTGGTCACCTCTAGACGTCTAGACGTCAAGACGTCTAGATCACTGTCAACGCACCCCAGGCCCGCGAAGTCGTTCTGGAAGATCCAGGCTATCAGCTCGCCGGTGTCACTGCGGCAGACGCCCAGCGTGCGATTGAAGCGAATGAGGGCGCGCAGATAGGCCAGCGATCCCTCGCCCTTGTTCGGCCACGTGCTGTGCACCATGGCCGCATCCTCGTCGGTGAGCCGCCGCAGCTCGAACTCCGAGAGTAGCTCTGGGACGGACGACTTCAGCGCCTCGGTGTGGTCGAGGACCATGCCGTAGCACTGACGCGGCTGCATTTCGAGGACGCCCCGCTCCCGGGCCAGCGACTTGATGCGGTCGCAGAAGCCCAGATCGACGTTGGTCAGCAGGGCGCCTTGCGTCCACTCGATGCGTCCGGTCTGCTCCAGGCACTCCCACATCTCCGGACAGCCGTCCGGCTGCCAGCTGAAGAACGAGACGCTCTGTACGATGTCGCGATGCAGGCTCACGTACGTGCCCCACTTGCGGAAGTCGCCCCGTCGATGGGTGAAGAACTGCTTCCTCAGGGATATGTAGGCGGGATCGTCGGCCCCGATCTTCGCCTCGCTCAACTGGCGGTCCCATTTGCGTTGGTTGTACATCAGCAGGTAGTGAAAGTTGTGCGCCCCGAACTTGGTCCGGTAGAGGGCGAGCAGTTCGTCCACTTCGCTGTCGCTGAGGGGCCTCAGTATATCCGCATCCTTATCCTTGCCCATCGCTCCGGCTCGAGGGGTTGTTATGTGCTTGCTTGGTGGATTCGCAGAGTGTGCTTTCAGACTGCCCGCCGCTCGATGACTAGCCCAAAAGCAGGTTTGGCCAAGCAAGTACGTCGCAATTAATTCGCTAGTTCCACTACTTAATTCTAATTCAGCTGATTAGATTTCTCTCGCTTCTCCAGGAGCGAAATGCCCGTGTTGTGGGGCTCTTGGAAAATAGAAAATAGAAAATAGAATAGAAAAATAGGTAGTCGCTCCCGGAAGAAATTCGTTATCGTCCAGAACGAGCTTAAGTGACACTCACGGAGCGTCGCGCGATTTTATCAGCTACTATATAGTATGTACCTACTATATGCAATCGTACACTTGTTGTCTAAGGTCTGGCCTTGGGGTTTCTGCTACATATATACCCTAATATGGGGTATGTTAATCGAATATAGCTGAATGGGTGCGGAATAAAGTTATTCTATATGCTAATATGTTCATTATGTAAATCAGACTTTAATTTACACAGAATTAGCATAATAAATTAAAAGGGTTTTGTATAATAGAATTGGGAATTTCAAAATATGGGTTTATTTATTTTCCTTGATTGCCCTATAATTATTATACAAAATTTAACAAATGCCTAGTTAATAGAGAATTTTCGTATTATATTTTACAGACTTGCGTTGATCAAATTTTGTTTGCCAACTGAACTTTTTTATTATATAATAATTATATAATTATTACTTGATTATGTCTTGATATTTTGTGAGGGATGCAAGCTGAAAAGCATCCTAAGATGTCCTCTTGAGATCTTATAGATCTATAAGCCCCTCGATCGGCAACTGAATCCGCTCCTGATCATGAAACCACGATTGCCGATGACGTCCCAATCGATACGCGACTGGATATAGAAAGCATTGCATTTATGTATGCAAATGCACAGCCAGACGATAAGTTCAATAGAGTTCACTTGCAGGGCAGGAAGGGGATCAAAACTAAACCAAGCCAAGGAAAACAACGACAATGACAAATGGACGGGGCAGGGGAAGCATATGGCACATGGCACATGGCATGGGGAGTGGGAATGAAATTGGAAATGGAGGAGCGGGAACATTGCCCCTGGCAACGGAGTTGCCTGTTTTTATTTTGTAAAACTCTTCCAGCATTTATGTATGTAAGTTCACAACACACACTCGCTTTGTGTCAAAATGGTGCGCAGTGAGTATTTAAAAACGCAAAATAAAAACAGAAATTGTAGCGTTCCGAAAAACCCAAGTTACCGAGGAGCTGGTGCGCAAGAAGTCGGAGCACAATGAGCGGCTCATCAGCACGCTGGAGGAGATTTCGCTGCACCAGGAGGACATCGAGGTGATCGAGCACATCGGCAACTGGTGCCGCGACCTCAAGATCCTGCTCATGCAGTCCAATCTGATCGGTCGCCTCGAGAATCTGCACAAGCTGAAGCGCCTGGAGTACCTCAATGTGGCCATCAACAACATCGAGAAGATCGAGAACCTCGAGGGCTGCGAGTCCCTCAACAAGCTGGACCTCACGCTGAACTTTATCGGGGAGCTGACCAGCGTGGAGTCCCTCAAGAACAACATCAACCTGCGCGAGCTGCTCCTGATCGGCAATCCCTGCGTGGACTACCCCAAATACAGGGACTACGTGGTGGCCACTCTCCCGCAACTGACCAGCTTGGATTGTACGGAGATAACGCACTCGGAGCGGCTGCAGGCCATACGGGATCTGGTCCAGAACCGGGCCGTGATCGTTAAGAGGCAGACGGACCAGGCCATCGAGCGGGACGAGCAGCGCATCCGGGTGGCGGAGCAGCAGTCCGCCCTGGCGGAGCACTGTGCGGGATTCGATAACGAGGACGACCGCCTCAAGGCCTTTTGGCAGGCCAAAAGCGAGCACTGCCCGGAGATTCGCACGGAGATCGCCCGCCAACACCGTCTGGGAAGGCAGCGCCATGAGCCGAAGTCCGCGCTGGATCCCCCGAAGCGGGAGCGTCATCTCTTTGCCCCCAACGGACGTCCGTACAACCTGAACCAGGCCAAGCTGCCCTTCAATTTTCAGGACGAGGCCGATCACTACTTGCTGCAGTTGGAGGTCTACAGGTGCGTTACTTACGGGGAACTTTCATACTGTAACTCTAGGATGTGTAGTACCCCGGTCAAAATGTATCCAGACTTTTGTCTCTTGGTTCCATTCTCCAGGCAACCTGATTCTTGTAACTGCAATCCACAAGTTAACACTAAACCTTAATAACTTGATTACTACCTGCTGCAGTTGGGGGTCTAGAGGTGGTCTAGGGGTTACCTCCATGCTGAGAGAGTGATATCTATTAAAATTTGGTCAAAATGTATCCAAACTCTTGATCCCATTGTCCTAGCAACCTGATTCTTGAAACTGCAATCCACAAACTAACCCTAAACCATAATATCTTGATATCCTGTGTCAACTTCTCTGTTGAATGCCTGAAATGATTGTGATACCAACTTAGTAATTTATACATAGTGCTCGTCTATTGATTCGAAGTTTTTGTAATAACTACTCTTCCGTGACAGACATTTGGATACCTCGCTAATCGACGTGGACGTGCAAACGAACTACACCCGGGTTACGGTCAAGAAAAAGATCTTCCAGATCGCCTACAACGATGAGGTCAAGCCGGACGCGACCGTGGTGCAGCGTTCCCAAACCACGGGTCATCTTCAGATCACCCTCAAAAAATTACAAGTCAATGAGGTCCTCCTGAGCGCCAAGAAAAGCGCGGCAATGCAGTGGGTCTCCATATTACACTAATTAAAAATATTAAATGGTAAAAATGATTGCATTCCAGGTCCCCCGCGAAGGTCGGCCCAGGAAAGGGCGGCGAGGAAAAGCTCGGCGGGGTGGTGGATATAAGCAACATTTGCCCGCCAGACGATCTCCCCGACTTGATTTAGCTAATAAATAAATGTAGCCAAATAAAGGAAACAAAGGCAATTTGTTATTTAAAAATGGTTTATTTAAATATTTGTCTGGTTTGGTTTGTTTTCTCCTTCCATTCATTTGTTTCGTTTGGTTTGCGCCGAGCTCCTCCAATCCGTGAAACGATCAAAGAGCTTCGCCGGCTGTATCTAGTACCGTCAGCCTGATCGGATGTCTATATGCGTTCGTGTTTCTACGCGTGTTGTGTGTGTGGGGTGTGTGGTGTGTGTGGTGTGTGTTTGGTGTGTTGTGAGTGTTTACAAATAGATTATATATATAAATGTCGTTACATGGCCATAAATGAATTCGGATAATGCAATAAACGAGCATAAACGAGGAGAAACGTAACTGGAGGAGAAGGAGTATCATGATCCCAAATATTCGATATCCTATTTCGTGTATTACATATGTTATTTAGTTGTTTTTTTTTCATTCTTTTTCAGTTGATTTATTTTCTCACGGAAACCATTTAATGCCAAATCAATGAAATACATATAACATACATATCTCTGATCTGATGGCTACAAACGTACAAATATCAAAAAGGATTCATCAACGGCTAACGGGGGGTTCATTTTTTTTGGGCTGGGCTCTTCTCA
This sequence comes from Drosophila ironensis, assembly GCA_021223825.1. Taxonomy (NCBI): domain Eukaryota; kingdom Metazoa; phylum Arthropoda; class Insecta; order Diptera; family Drosophilidae; genus Drosophila; species Drosophila ironensis. Next base: position 766,538 of record JAJJHQ010006602.1, read on the forward strand.
AAATCAGGGAATAAGTCTTGTTCTGATTGTTGGTTGGTGTTTGGTAATATTTCCATCTGTGGTTTCCTTTTTTCCTTATTTTTTTCTTTTGTTTATTATTTGTTTAAAGATTCCTATTCATGTTGTATTTACATGATCTGTTGGGGATTATCATCGGTATTACTAAATGATCATTTCTGTATATAGTACATATCGTACGTGTGAGCTGTGATATTGCTATAATTACAAGATACATAAAAAATTCATTCGATTTTCTTAGTTTTTTTGCGTTTAAATATTTGTTGTTTCTTTGTTTTTTTCTTCAGTTTGTTTTGGAGAAGTCGCTTTTGTCCTGTGGGAGATTGGGATTCCTTTTTTTGTATATCGTTAAGGGGGTATATCCTGTCTTACTTTGAAGTGATCATAGTTTTGCCTTTTGGTTTTTTTTTACGTTTTTGTTTGTTAAATGGATATAGCAACAATCTTGTATTCTCTCTCGCTCATATATTTCGGTATTTGTTTTTAGTTTTGCATCTTTAAATAGTATTGTATTCTAGCTGTGTTGTGTGCAGTTTTGTCTTCGGTTTTACTCAGTTTATATATGTATGTAGGTATTTTTTCTTATTTATTTAATCATTTTCTCTTTTGTTTTGTTTTGCATTCGCTTAAGTCCATGGTTTTGCTTTTGTTTTTACTTCTCTCTGTGTGTGTGTGGTTTTATTTTATGTTTTGGTTCTCTTAGAAAGGGTTCTATTAAAAGAATTAAAATCGAACAAAGTAAAAGTATTTCAAAAAGCATTCTCTTGCCTATTTCTTTTGGTTTTTGTTTTTCTTTTCACCCCCCCGCATTGTGTGTTTTGTTGTTGTCGTTGTTGTTGTTGTTTTTCTTTTTGTTTGTTGTTGTTGCTGCTGACACAAAAAAATTGTAACAACATTCATGGTTCAAAAAACGAGGTAGGACATTGTTTGCAATATATTTTCTCCTGCTTCTTCACGTCGCGTTGATTTAATTGTTAATTGTTTATTATTTTTGTTTTGTTTGTTTCTTTAATTTTCAATAATAAATAAAATATAGCGCCCCAAATGTTTTTGTTCGAGGGCAAGGTTATTCGTCTCCGCGCTTCTATTCTCTTGGGCCTTGTCAAGTGTGAAATAAACTACATTTAGAAATACATATTTTGGTTATACCTTAAAGACTTCGACTTATATGTGTGTTGCTTTACTCAACTAAGCTATAATATGCCTAAAATACATGTTCCGTCCCGTCCGTGCCACCTTTCCCTTTCCTTTTCGGTATCTTTCCTTTTATCGTTTTGCCTTTTCCCATTCGCTTCGGAAACGACAGACAACAGAAAACAGAAAAAAAAACTAAATGATTTTACGGAAGCGTCGAGAGCACTGAGTCCCGAGTCCCGAGTCCCGGAGTCCGGTAAAAGTTTTACTTCCGCGCTGCCTCCCGGAGGGAACCAATCAAACATAAACGAAATACCAACAGCAGTGTTGTGTGTGTGGTGTGTGGGTTGTGTTTCCGTTACCGTTACCGATTACGTTACCGATTCCGCTACCGTTTCCGTTACCGTTTCGGTTGCCTTTACAGCTCCGGTCGACTTTTGTTTTGTGTGCGTTTTGTCGAGTTGTTCAGCATTTGTCGAGTTAGTTGGGTGCCTAAGAAATTGAACTCAACTGACAACTAAAAAATATGCCTATCCGCATATGTATGCATCGCCCGCTTAGACGCGCAGAATCTCGCACGCTTTGTTGTAGCAAATGGCTATCCAGTCGGGCTGGGTGGCGCCCCATTGTATCTGATTGACTTCGCCCTCGGCAGCTGTATAGGCTAAAATTGGATCCTCGATTGCGCGTGGCATTTGTTGTATATCCCAGATCAGTGCTTGGTGATCATCACCGGCAGTGCAGATGTGACAGGAACTTTGGGGGGAGTTTCGTAATTCAAGTGTTATGAGTCCATGGATTTTTTAGAGGTTTTACGATCTAACTTACCTATGCGGCGCCCACGCAATACCGTTGACGCACGCTCTGTGATTGCTCAGTCTTGCAACGGGTGTACAAGGAACACGAACATCTAAAATAATAACTTCGCACGAGTCCATGGCAACTGTGGCTAAGTAGTTCGGATCCTGTTTGTTCCAGGCCAAGCGCAGCAGCGCCGTGTGGGCAGGATCCTGTTTCGGCAGCAAGAAAACCCAAATGAAACTTGAGACAATTGAGGGACAATCAATCTTGATAGCTACGTTACCTCATAGATAATGGTCGAATGCTCGAGATGGCGGAGATCGAACATGCGCACCGATCCATCCGCCCCCACAGAGGCGAACATGTCACGGCCGCCGCCGGCGCGCGAGAAGGCAATGTCGTAGACCTCCTTGTCGTGGGCAATCAGCTGCGTCTTCACATGCCCGGCCACATAGACGCGCGCATGCGGCTGTCCCGTCTCCAGGCCCCAGATGGTGCAGGTGGTGTCTATGGAACTGGTACCCACCAGATTCGGATCCACTTCGTTCCAATCGAACGAGGTGAGCGGTGCGCAAAAGTCACTGTTCTTGTTGTTGTTCAGCACGCACTCGAGTCGCGTGTCCGGCTCCCCGGCCCGCCAAACGCGCAAATAGTCACCGCTGGTGGCCAAGAGATCCGGATACACGCCCTTCGAGTCCGGTATCCACATGATCTTGGTCGTGGGATATGGATGGTCAAATGTGCTGCAATCGGGAGCGTGGTTATAGAGTATTACCTTTGAAATTGGGTTGTGCAAAACAGTTTCTGCTTTGGTTGTCATTGCATGCGCGCCGGGTCAAGCTGTAGCTTGTGGGAGAGGTTTTTCACGGGCTAACGAGAGGTTTTCCCTACGAGTAATCGAGTCGTTCGCGTTTTGGAGCGTCACAAACAGGGACCCAGTAATTCGGATCAACTCAGCAAAATACCTTGGTTTAGTCCTGGACCGCAGGCTTACATTCAACAAGCATATCACCGCGACCAAACACTACTGACTCATTTGCTACAGAAGCAAATTGTCACTGTCCAACAAATTTACAGTGTATAAGCAAATAATTGTGCCAATCTGGAGGTATGGGTGCCAAATCTGGGGACTTGCGTGCGACAGCCAAACTAAAAGAGTTCAGGTGGCTCAAAATCGAATGCTAAGGTTAGTCACAGGATGTGAGTGGTACATCCGCAACACTCAACTCCACAAAGACCTGAAGTTGGCCGGCGGTGGTCGAAGCTGGGTCACACTCCTTAAGGTTTCCCAACGAAAATTGCGACGAAATCGCTGAATGGGTCGAGAGAGGTTGGCATAGTAGCAGCCGTAGCATCGCCCAAGAGCTGGGCATTAGGAATTTAATCGTTATAAACCATTTTAAGCCCAAGCGCAACGAAATCCCTCCGTTTCTGAAGCGGATGCCGACTGGGAACGACAAGCGGATCGCGTAGGACAACGAGAAGCCCAAAAGTCGTGAACAAAGGGCGGTGAGATTGGGATTGGGAGGGGATCATGCACTGAGCTGCTTTCCAAAGACCAAACGCTCGATTCAGACCTGTACAGGATCGCTTGAAGGCAGAAGAGGTGTTTTTTTAACAACAATGGTTGAATTGGTCAACGTCAGGACACACACATCTTTGCTGGCGCGCCAGAAGTATCGGGAGCTCGGATGGGAGGTTTTTGCAGACCGTATAGTCCGGTCCTCGCACTAAGTGATTACGACCTGCTTTTGTCCATGCCAAAGAGCTTGATGATCGGAAGTTGCTACCAAAAGACGCCTGTGAAAATAGGCTTTCCGAGTGTTATGGCATTTAAAAGTTGGATTCTCATGCGACCCAAATCGCATGATCCGGGGGCATGAAATCGCATGATCCGCTGGGAGGTTATTTTGCATCTCCCGGTAGGTCGGAAGTTTTCTATAAAAGAGGCCTCTGAAAATAGGTTCCCCAAGTGCTATGGCTCTATAAGAAGAGCATTATGAAGTTGAAATCTCATTGGGAATCGGTCAGAGAACAAAACAGCGATTATTCGACTCAAATCGTATGATCCGGCGGCTCGAATGGAAGGCTATTTTGCAGCCACCGGTTATTCGGAAGTTTTCTATTAAAGAGGCCTCTGAAAATAGGTTCCCCGAATGTTATGGCTCTATAAGAAGGGCATTATAAAGTTGAAATCTCGTTGGAAATTAGTGAGCGAAAAAAACAGAGTTTATTCGACCCAAATCGCATGATTTGGGGGCTCGAACGGGAGGTTATTTTGCAACCCCTGGT
>JAJJHQ010006602.1:779376-838704 GCA_021223825.1 Drosophila ironensis
TTGCGGTTTCATTTAATCAAGTTTACATTTCTATGTATTTTTAGCTAAAATCTAGCAGATTGCGCCCCTTCTAACTAATCTAATTAATCGCAAACGAAAGCCAGAAACTAAACCAGAACCAGAACAACGCCACGCAACTAATATCTCTATATATCCTTCCATCATCATAAACCACAAAACAAACGATACAAAAGATATAGCGTATATATGCATCTTCCCACTCCCCGTTAGGGTTGATAAACCACTAGGAGAGCAGTCGAAAGTTTTCAGGACGGACGTCTGTCTAACATCGTCGCGGGAGGTCAAGGGAACAGTTGAAAGAAACAGGAACAAAGGGAAAGGGGAACAGGGAACGGGGAACGGGAACAGAAAGGGGAACGGGTGTGATCGCACCCGATCAAAGTAGTTTGAGATTGAGCTGAATTTTAGACAATTGTCGGAGAAAAATTTAACACACAACATCTCGTACCCACTCAACCGTAGACAAACAAAAAATTTATCAAAAAACACCAAAGAAAATCCACAAGCCGTTGACACCAGGAACAGGAGAGAAGGAGACGACTAAAGAACCGGGAAACGGAACCGGAAGCGGAGCCACCACGTCGAATGATGATAGAAATTAAGAAGGCCAGAGGATTCCACAAGATTCCCCAATCATCGAAATTGCAGTCGGCCAATTCGGGAGCAACGGCAACGGCAACAGGATCGCCGGCATCAGCATCGGCATCGGCAGCAGCTGCCGGAACATCGATAGCGACCGGAGTCGCTTCTACGGTAGATACGACAGCCAAGGGAACGGGAACGGGGACGGGAACCGGGACAGCAACTGGAGCTGGCAATCAAACATCGTCCGGCCGAGGAACCGGATCGGTATCGCGACTCAAGGGGAGTAAGCACTCCACGGTATCCACCGGTGCTGCAGCAGCATCGGTGGCTGTGGGCAAGAGTCACGCCGCCCTGGCGGCAGCCAAATACGGCGGGGGAGGTGGTGTAGCCACAGGCGTACGCTCCGCACACAGCCAGGGAGGAGCAGGAGCAGGAACAGGTGCCGGTGCAACTGGAGGTGGAGGATCGGTGACATCTGTTGGCAGCAATCCAGTGCGAGCGGCAAATCAACGCTATTTCCTGGTATCCACCTACAAGGATCCCACATTCCTAAAGGCCGAATGCGATCTGGCCCATGCCCAGGTGACCACGGCCAGTCACAAGGGTAGGAGCACCGTCAGCATCGCCAGTAGCGGCAGCAGACGCAATCGTGCCGGCGAGGATTCAAAGAACAACAATCCGGGAGCGGGACACGGCGGTGGACATCATCGCATAATAACGGCCACCACGCTGGCTGACATGCGACGCCAGCATTTGTTCAATGGCAATCAGCAGACCGGCTCCGCCTCTGGCAGCACCACGATCACTACCAACAGCGGCACCGGCAGCGGCAGTCGCAACGGCACCACAATCACAGCCACCGCCAGCGCCAACACCAACACCGCCAGCACCGCCAGCATTCCCCACTCGGAGGCCATCACAACGGGCAGCCATCTGCTCAAGTACAGCGCCCGATCGGCGGGCGGAGCCACTGCCTCTGCCCAGCACCATCATCACCAGCAGTTGTCGCACAAGCTGCACAAGATCAAGAGCTCCTCTCACTCTGGCAACAACAATTCTGCCGGCAGTACCGGATCGATGATGAATGGTCACAGTGCCACCAGCAATAATAACAACAATAGTGGTGCAACAATCGGCGGCGGCAACAACGCGGTCAACAACAACATGCAACGTCAGCAGCAGCAGCAACTGCAGCAGCAACAGCAGCACGACGACATCACCTACATTGACAGTGATGAGCCGGCAACAGGAGCGGGAGGATCGGGAGGAGCAAGTGCGGGATCCGCGGTGAAGACAAGCATTTGCTACTTCAAGCCGATCACGCCGCCGCCGCTGCGACAGCACCACCAGCAGCGAGAGCATCAACAGCGACGCGACGACGCAGACACACAGTCCGGGCCGGGCGGCAAACGTTACCAGACCAGGCCCAGGTCGACGATCATATCGTCGGGCCACTCCAATTTCGTGGCCAGCTATGAGAAGTTCAACAGCTACAGACAGGCCAACGGAGGCGACACGTCCGCCGTAGCGGAGGGACGCAACAGCGGGGGCGCCAACGCCCGCAGATACGGCATCGATTCGCTCAGCATCAAGGCCTCCATCGATAAGTTCAACAGCCTGAGTGGCCAGAAGCAGCGTCAATTGACGCCAACGCCCTCGGCATCGGGATCTGCATCTGGAGCAGGAGCGGGATCAGGCAATGCTGTGGCATCGGGACCGGCGGCGGGATCCACAACAGCGGTGACCGCTGGCAGGGGCAACCAGAGTATGGGCAGCAGCAGCGGCAACCTGCAGCAGCGCTACAGCAGCGACTTGGACTGCATACGCGTTTCGGCGGGCTATAGTAGTTCCCTAACCCGGGCTGCCTACCGGACCACGGCCACTGTTAGCGTGGCTTCGACTGCGACAAGCGCCGGAACGGAGCCGGGGGCCTTGGCGGGGGCCACCGCAGTCGTGACGCCCATTAGCAAGGTCTCGATGCGGGGAAGCCACAGCGGGCGGCAGGCCGTTGCCGAAACTGAGGGCATATCCAAGGTAACGAATAATGACAATGCCACACCAACAGCAGCAGCGGCAGCAGCAGCAGCACCTCCAACATCCACAGCCACGTCTTCCGTCTCCACCACAGCCACTAGTACAGTTTCAGGCACAGCCTCAGGGCCCGTAACGGGCTCCTCCAACTCCAACTCGAACTCCAACACCAACTCCAACTCCGCCAGCGATAGTGTAAGTCGAGCGGCTTGGCCAGGTTCAGTTTAGTTTTTTTCTCTCTCTCTCTCTCTCTGTTAACTCTCCATTCGGATTGATATATTGATATATTTTTATATATACATAGAGTATTCCAAAAGCATATTATGTTATATTTCGTCTTGGCAAGAGAGACAATTCGTAGATAGAAATTACCATGTGTTCCATACCTAGTTATCGGTTCATCACCCATCTTCACTATCGTTTGTTATCGCTTTTATCGTTAAGTTCATATCCTTTGCATGATGCTCTCGGCCTCTATTTATCTCTTCTCTGTCTCTTCTCACACTTCATCGGCATTTCCTCTGACACCCCACACACCCACACGATCGTATTAACCTGGTCGTATTGTTTTCTTTATTCTCTAATTGCTCGATTGCTAGAACTTTTATTTAAATTAACCGACTTATTTACTGTTACCGATTACTTAACGCTTAAACATCGATTGGCCGCCAACGTAATGGGCACAAGTCCACCATCCATGGCGATGCGTGGAGCCTGCGGCGGTCGCTCGATTTTTAACCCATGTTCTGATCTATTCTTTACAACCTTTGAGCTAATAAAATTGATTCCCCTTGTTGAACAGACCACCGGCACTGGCCGGAACGTCCTGCCACCCGTTTCGCCCACGTCGAGTCGCTATTGGGATCGCGACAGCAACCGCAGCGGCGCCACCACCTCGTCGCTGAAGATTAGCGGCACCGATGACGGCTACAAGAGCTCCAAGGATGAAAAGCTCGAAGGTGAGTGCGCTTGGGAAGTCGCGGCCTCCTGCCTACGGGGATTTCGAAGAAATATGTTGTGTAAACCTAAGCAGGCCATGAGATTACACTACTTTTGGGGCTTAGTAGAAATTCTCAGTTCTAGTTTAGCACCAACGGAAACACACGAGACTGCACACCGCACACCGCACACATCATACACATCATACACACACAACACAGTCCACAATATATTTATTGTACATGGTACAGTCTACAAGTTACGTTGCACAAGGGCCCTTGCTCAAACATCGCAACGGAGGTATTAGATTCAAAGACACTGAAGCCGGCGAGTCAAGGGCCAAGAACACGTTGGTTGTGCCCGAGAAGCGCCGGATGCGTTCGCAGATGAAACCTCGGGCCGATTGGCGTATCCGAAGGGGGGTGACCCGTAGCGAAAATGAAACGATGACGCGGATGCAACGTGGCAGACGTCTAAACGCTGGCGACACATCGAAATTGGGGGAGTGCCCGCGGCGATGGTTATGGTATACACTTTTGAAATTAATCTATCCGAATTTCGTATGCGAATCAACAGGTCTCTGCGGCTTGAGGAATATTGGAAACACTTGCTTCATGAACTCGGTCATTCAGTGCTTGAGTCACACTCAGGAGCTAACACGATTCCTGCGCTCGCACCACGGCTCGCGCGCCACCTCGACCAAGGATCAGCAGATACTCCAAGGTATTTACCTGAACCTCTCTCTCTATATATGTGAATTGGGAAGACAAAATCTAATTTGCTTGCTCCGATAGAATTTGCCAAACTCATCCAAGAGATGTGGACTTCGAATGTCCACACCGTGACCCCGATGGAGCTGAAGCGTGCCTTCTCCACCAAGCACCGCATGTATAGCGATTATAATCAGCAGGATGCCCAGGAGTTCCTGCGTTTCTTCCTTGATTCACTACACTCGGCTCTCAACTCGGGCGTCAAGGGAGAGACCCTCAATATTGATGATAATCTCAGGTGAGTTATACCAGAATTTTTATTAGCTCTCGTGGATAAAACTTTCAAATGCTTCTGCAACTCTCATCAGTGACAATAAGAAGGCTGACCTTACCTGGGAGTGGTATACGCGTCACGAGAACTCGCTGGTGCGTGACCTCTTTGTCGGGCAGTTGAAGAGTACACTCAAGTGCACCACTTGCGGCAACACCAGTGTGACCTTTGATCCCTTCTGGGACCTGAGCGTGCCGCTGCCATCGTCGTCGCGCTGCAAGCTTGAGGCTTGCCTGGACCTCTTCATTCGCGAGGAAGTTCTCGATGGCGACGAGATGCCCACATGCTCCAAGTGCAAGACTCGCCGAAAGTGCACCAAGAGCTTCACCATTCAGCGTTTCCCCAAATATCTGGTCATTCGTAAGTACTCTCGTCTCAAGCCATTGCCAAATGAGTCTATTGAATGTCAATTATGTTCAGATCTTAAGCGCTTCTCGGAGACGCGCTGGAGCAAGCTATCGAATATCGTTGAGTTTCCCACTGGGGATCGCGAACTCAACATGGGCTCCTATGGCTCCAACTCCAACGCCAATGTGCATTACTCGCTCTACGCGATCTCCAATCATATGGGTGAGTATGTTTATATGGGTGTCAGGGAAACCTTATGGGTGTTTCTAAGATAAATTGTGGGACCCCGCACTGATGATGGGATATCTCTTAATAGAGGAACTTGGTGGCATTTAGAAAGCCTTCCTAATCTTTTCTAAAAAGGAAATACAGATTTAAACTTTGACAATCCTTAAATCATCACAATTTGTATACCCGTTTCATAGAGGAACCAGGTTTATTGAAGTCGTACGAAAGTATGTAACGGGGGGATCACCATCAACATTCGAGTCGGTATGGCCATGTCCGTCTGTCCGCCTGTCCGTATGAACGCCTAGATCATGGAGATTATAAGAGATAGGGATACCAGTTCAGCCCAATTGTGTTAAAATAGGCTTCCACCTCCTGCATGCCTTAAAGATCAGGTAAAAACTTAGCACCGGGTATTTGTAGTCGACACAGTTGACTTCTTCCTTCTTTAGAATAAATACTAATACTTTGTCTAATACTCAGTTTATTAATGCAATGAAATTTCTTTACAGGCTCAACTGCCGGAGGTCACTACGTGGCTCTTTGCAAGCATCCAGTTTCTCGCAAGTGGCACGAGTTCAATGATAATATGTAAGTGCAACATAACCTCTGCCATATACCTTTCACATATTTTACCACTTTTATTTTGCAGTGTCAGCGATACCCTGTCCGATAACTTCCTTGTTACGGCCAGTGCCTATATACTTTTCTACGAGCGTGCATAAGACCGTCTCTGGGGCGCTTTTGCTTCACCAACTCGAGGAGCAATCGAAAAGCCACAGCAAGCACAGGCTCGGGATGTGCGGACATGATACGAAAAAAAGGAAAACTTGAAAGAAGAGAAGTGCGGCGACCTCAAACAAAAAAAAAACAAAAGAAAAACCCAAGAAAAATTAACAAACAAGCGGGAAACCAACTTGTAGAAGCGCTTCGTAGAAAATGCATACAGCATACAAAGAAAATTTACTTAATTTAACAACTCGAACTTAAATGCAAAGCAAAAAAGCCACTAACACCTTAACTTAATGCGTAATAAAAAGAGAAACGAAACAAACAAAAAAAAAACCAAAAACAAGCCCGAAGCGAAGTACCGGTACCAGCAGAAAATCAAGCCTGCATCTTGAGCAAGAAAAAGAACGAGGGGATGCGATGCATCTTCAACAAGTCTAAACAAGTCTAAGCAAATAACAAACTTGTGCAAAATAACAATTTTCGGCAAACCAAACAAAAAACACTCACACGTAGACCCGGGCCCGGAACCAGAACCAAGAGGAAGGGACAGGAAGCACAGCAGATCTAAGACCGCATCACCGGTAAAACAGAGATCAGCGACCAGAGACCAGCAACCAGGAACCTGACAACAAACCTAACTAAGCGAACTAAAAACTATGATTTATTTTGTATCTCTCAAGCCTCATCGCAACATCGCAAACTCTCATACTGAGCTGACCCGACCAGAACCGACCCACACACAAAATCTCGACACAAAAAATAGAAATTTAAAAATAGGCAACCTTCTGCGATCTAAGTTTCACTATTACTCGCATTAAGTGTTGTTTATTAAAACAAAATTTGTACATTGAAATAGCCGGAACATTTTGTCTTATTCATTTCTAAATTATTTACCACGTCCCTACCGTTTCCTCTTTCATTGGTTTGCCGAAGAAAATGTCACGTGGTTGTGTCTAAACTAAACTAAACGAGAGAAAAGAAAAAAAAACGAAAAACAAGAAAATGCCAACAAAAAGGAACAACAAGGATTAACACTCGATGCAAACTACACAAATGTGTATATAAATTGTAATAGGAAGTGTGAGCGAAAGCTATCGTAACAAATCTGAAAACAAATATATATTTGAATGTATATTTCAAACTTGTGTTTCTTGTGGAAAATATTTCAAAAGCAACAAAAAACGAAAAAGAATAAAAAAAATATCTCAGAAAGAAAAACAAAATGCAATCGCACCACAAACCAATCACACTAAAACCTAACTAAGAGAAATGGCTTTTTAGCAATACAAAAAAAAAAAACTACAACAAAATAAAACAAAACAATTAATAGTAATTAATTAATTGATAATGTGAGAAGGGGAAACGAAAGCGACGCAAAGTGAAGCTGAAATTTGCATTGTGAAAACGTACTTATGATAAATGCTAGTAGTAAAATTAAAACAAAAACTTAAAACAAAGGGAACGAAATGAAACAACAACAACAACAACAAATGGGGAGAAGCGAAGAAATGCAACAACACCAAATCACAAGTTCAACAACAGAAAACTAAAAATTCTTTATCAGTTAGCCAAGACACCAACCCAAATACCATCCAGCACGGTTGGGGGTCCAAAAAAGTTCCCTCACTCCCTAAAGGACCCCACTATACCGTTACGAATTTCGTTGAAATTTATTTAACTTATCGAAAGGTCTTTTTTGTGTGTGTTTTAATTTGTATTTTTGAGGGTGTTTTTTGTTCAACACATCTTTGGGCGAAGAGCACCGGAACAGAACTAGTCGCAAAATATATTCAAAAGAGATCTATTCTTACAAAGTTCTTGATGAGCTACGATACCTTAACAAAATAAACTTAACAAGAAAAAAAAAAAAGAAAAGAAAATAAACTGTTTACATTTTTGTTTTACTTCGTATGTAGTTTAATCCTTCCACTCCCCCTGCCACGCCCCTCTGGGGCAGAAGCGCGCCCCGCCACGCCCCTTGCGATCTATTACCAATCAATCAACCAACTTCTCTTTCTACTTGCTATAAATTATACGAAACATACACGTATATACATATACCTACCTACATATACATATATATTTTTGTTGCCTATTTTGTTTTTATACCTACATATATAATATATACATTATGTAATTTATTTATTTATTGTATTTATGTAAATGATATATAAACAAATACACACGCCCCACACACTCACACACACACACTCACTCAGAGAAACATGAATCCAATTTGTGTACATAATGTAACTTGTTTGCGGCAGATGCGAAAAACAATAACAAAACAGAAAACAAAAAAACAAAAAATAGGAACAAAACAAAACTAGAATTGTGAGCGAAGCAACAGCGGATGAAATAAAGAAATAAACAAAAGGAAATTATGCGAAAACGGCAAAAAAGTATAAGACACATCATTATTTATTTACTTTTTAATGAGAAAATGAAAAGCAAACTACTATATATTTTTTTTTCTGGCTTAACTATTAGTTACAATTATAAATTGTTGGATATTTTACTAACGTTAAAGAAAAACCAAACAAAACAAACAAAAAAATGCAAAAAAAACAAAGATGAAAAACGGAAAAATAAATGCATAAAATAAATTGAAAACCCAAAACATGCAGACTTCTTACTTCTGGGGTACATGCATATGTATTAGACTTCTGCATGAATGCATTCAAAACGACGAATGAATAAAATGAGTGCATTTTAGGTTGCGCACGCTTTTTTTTCATCACAATATATTTGTGCCATTTTCTTCCGGCCTGAAATAAATGAGTGCAATATTTATAAGAACACTTCACTACTGTACAGATCTGTCATGCTACAAATGAGTACATTCATGCAGCAGAAGTCTAATATGTATATCTGAAAAGGGGAGGCATCAACCACCAGGATCGACAAGGCATTGTTTAACAATGGAATCCCCTAAATGGCAGGGGGTTCGCTTACTTTTATTGCTTCTCCGATAAAGGTCAATTATAATCGTCTTGCGACAGTATCTTTACAAAATACATATAAAGTATAAGGTACAGTAAAGCATGAGTGCAGTATTTTTAAGAATACTACACTGTACAGATCACATGCTACAAATGAGTACATTCATGCAGAAGTATAATTTTATATCTGAAAAGGGAAGGCACCAACCACCAGGATCGACAAGGCATTGTTTAACAATGGAATCCCCCTAAATGGCAGGGGGTTCGCTTACTTTTATTGCTTCTCCGATAAAGGTCAATTATCATCGTCTTGCGACAGTATCTTTACAAAATATATATAGTTCTACTCTACTGACTGACTGACTGACTGAGACTGACCGAACCGCACGTCGCGGCGGTGCTCTCATTAACAATAATAACGTTAACTAGGCACAAGCAAACTGCATAGGCAACTGGAAACTATTAATGATAGAGAGAGAGGTAACTGGTCCGGCTATACCGATGCTGTTTCCCAAGGGAGACGGTTGTGCTTCGATGGATATTAGGTTTTATTTTTTGAAGGCGTGGACTTATGTTGCATTGTGTGTTTGTTGATGTGTGGTTACTGTGGATTCGGCTTTACGGTTTGGTGTGACTACTATTGCGACTACTACTACTGCTACTGCTGCTGCTTCGACTGTTCCGTACTAGGACAAGGGCTAAGTTTGTTGAGCACCAGCTCCGGCAGCTGCGATGGCAGTGTGACAAAAAAGACAACAAGTCAACTGACCGCCATCGCTGCTGCCGCTGTTGCTGCTGAAGAACGCCGTCTGGGAAGGGGGACGAGGACCTCTTTGTTGGCGTCTTCAGCAGCCCGACCGGCGACTCGTCTACATCTGATGGCTGTGGCAACGAAGACGTTGCCCGTGCCGTACATCATTTCCTCTCGCCCTTCTCTGCCTTCTCTGCCTTGTCGGCCTTGGCGCTGGCCCTTGTGGCCTTCTTGTCCTCGTACATCTTGATCAGCTCACTCTTGCTGGGCATAGGCTTGATGTATCCGTGCTGCACCAGGTATTTGATCGATACGGTCGTGCAGCCTGCCGGATAGAGGTCAGAGTTAGTGTGAATCGCGTGACTGGTATATGCGTAAACCTTCTCACCCAGAGTCAAAGCGTAGCGCAACGGAGTGGTCACCTTGTAGCAGAGATAAGCAATGGCATAGTGTCCCATGTCCGAGCCTTGTACCTTCTCAATGATCGTCTCGCTTAGGTGGACGTACTGCAGCAGAGATGGCACGTCCACGCCACTGAAATCAAGGCGAATCAAGGCAATGATGAAATAGGCAACGCACATTGCGATAAACACTTCTTACCTTTTCGACAAGTAGTAGAAACCGCCGAACCAGCCCACGGAGGTGATCACGTGCACCGGGATGAGCACGTACCAGTACTGCTTGTACATGTGCTTGAACTTGGCGAAGAGTCCCATATTGGCCGCGTCGCCGAACAGGTCGGAGGCCGATGTGGAGGCCGCTGCAGAGGTGTTTCTGGGCTTCGGGTCCTCATCGTCCACGTCGGCCGTGGCCTCTGCGGGCTGGGCCGCCTTGTGGCTGTAGTGGCGCCGCTCTAGGTGGCACGTCCAGCTGGTGGAGATGGCCAGCAGGCCGTTGTCCTGGTTCTGGTCATTGGACAGCCGAAAGTTTTGCAGGTGCAACTGCAACCTGGTAATCGCTGCGCCCGCGACCGTGCGCCCTTTGGCCGGTGGATTGCCGAGCTGCATCCAATTGGCGGGTCCTCCAAGGCTGCGCAGCGAGCTGGTCAGCATGCGCCTCCTGGTCAGCAGCGCCACGATGGCCATCGTGTACCCGGTAAACTTACACCCCTCTATCGTAAGCTGCTAACTTGGTAAGCTGCTAACTCGGTAAGTTGGTAACTTCCTAGCTGCTAACCTGCCAAGCTCGCCGTCTCCGCTCTGCTTCACTTCTCTTCGCTTCGCTTCTCTTCTCTTCTCTTCTGTCTTCCTCCTCTCGTCTTCTCTTCTCTTCCTTTGCGATCTTGCGATCTTGCGATCCTTCTTCTGTTATCCTTGTCTTCTGTTATTCTGGTCTTCTGATCTTCTGTCGCTGTTATGTCTGTAGTTTTATGTCAGCTATTCGGTGTCTATTGTCACTGGTGTGGGTGGCGGGGGGAGGTGTGGTGTATTGTGTGGTCTCAGTTGTAACTTAACTTCACACACGCATTCCCACGCAGAGCCGGCAAATAACAAAATATATATAGTTTCCTGATTTTTAGTCAGCAGCTCCTTCCCCCCGTCTAATATTATGTACTAGTCTCCTAACAGTGAAGGTGATGACACAATAGCCCAAGGCATGTCGATCGGTTCGCTTGAAAGGCCTACTTCACTAAGACATTGCCTTGTAGGCGCTTCAACTTTCGTTTTTAGGCAGCTTACACAATATATTTGCCCATGGCTAATGCTGTTGAGCTGGAAAACGCAAAAGTTTTAAGGCATTTTTTAAAGCCATCATCACTAGCGACCTGTTAGCAGGCGATATCAGCTGTTTGGCCTATCGCCGATAAACCGCATGTTGCAACAGCTGATTGGCTGGTCCGCTCATCCCAATTGAGGTTTTTCAAACACATTTCGCTTGCAAGCGTGTAGAGCAACTGAAATGGAGGAAGAGGTGAATCTGAGTACCTGCCCGGGCACCACGCCCGCCCAGCCGCAGAGCAAGAACCAGCTGAAGAAGCAGCGCAAGCTCGCCGAGTATGCGGAGGTGCGAAAGCTGCGCCGCGAAAAGGAGCGCGAGCGCAAGAAGCAAAAGCGCCGCGAGGCCAAGGAACAGGGACTTCCCCTCCGCACGGGACCCTCGCGCAAGGAGTTGAAGATGCGGCAGGCGGCCGTGCCGGGCGACGGGCAGGCGGCCCTGTCGGTGGCCATAGACCTGGACTACGATGACCTGATGCATGAGCGCGACATCGCCAAGTGCGTGAAGCAGTGCCTGCGCATCTACACCATTAACCGGCGCAGTGCCCAGCCCGGGAGGCTGCACTTCACGGGCATCCGCCGGAACGGCCACATCCACGAGTCCTTCAAGAAGAACGACGGATGGGAGAACTGGCACGTGGCCTACCACTTCGACACCACCCACCGGGAGGTGTTCGCACCCGAGCAGATGGTCTACCTCACCTGCGAGTCCGACGAGGTGCTGGACAAGCTGCAGCCCGGCTGTACCTACGTCATCGGCGGCCTCGTCGACCACAACCACCTGAAGGGCCTCTGCCATCGCCGGGCCACGGAGGCGGGCCTGCGAACAGCCCGCTTGCCTCTCAGCGAGCACGTGGACATGAAGACCCGATCCGTGCTCAGCACCTTTCACGGTGAGAGGGGTTTGCAGGCAATATTCGGGTCTATCTGTTGGGAGTCCTCGCTGGAAGTTCAAGCTAGTTTAAGGATTGTTTGTTGAGTTTATCAGGGAGTAGGGATTGATTATAAGGCAGCCTCATGGTCGTTTAAGGTCTTAGCAGAGACTAGGGATTCTTTGTGGGGTTGAAAAGGAAGTAGCGATTGTTTCTAGAGTTCAACAGGGCGTAGGAATGGTTTTTATGGCAGCCTCATCTCATTAAAGTCTTGGCAGGTTGTCGGGATTGTTTGCAGAGTTTAACAAGGTGCGGCGATTGATTGTGGAGTTTACCAAGGTGTAGGGATTGTTTGTGGAGTTTAACAGGGAGTAGGAATTGGTTATAAGACAGAGTCATGGTCGTTTAAGGTCTAAGCAGGGTGTAGGAATTGTTTGTCGAGTTTAACAGGGTGTAGGGATTGATTGTAAGGCAGCCTATTGCTCATTTAAGGCCTGAGCAGAGACTAGGGATTCTTTGTGGGGTTTAGCATGGTGTAGGGATTGTTTGTGGAGTTTAACAGGGTGTAGGAATTGATGGTAAGGCAATGCCAAAAGTTTCCTCAGTTCTCTCTCTTTTTCTAGAGAATAATATTCTTAAAAAAGATACTGGCAACGTAAGGAACACCTTTGGGAGTTCAAATTTATTCCACTGATTCCACATGCCATTGCCAATTATCCATTAATATCATCAATGTGTTGTCTCTCTTAGTTTTTGAACTGCTGACCAAAGTAGCTGCTGGTCAGGATTGGACATCTGCGATTCTGGGCACGATTCCTCTGCGAAAAGGTGCCAAGGCAAAGGGCGACAAGACAACCGAAGGTTCCCAGGAGCAGATGGAGGCGGAGCAGCAGCAGCTGGAGGAGGAGCAGGAGCAGGAGAAGCAGCAGGACCAGAACGGGGAGCAACCTAAAGAAATCCCAGAAAAGGAGCCAGAGCCCGCGCCAGCTGCTTCCGAAATCGAGAGTTGACCTAAGATTATGTTGCATTTCGAGGTCTTTTTGATTTTTATTTTAGTTTCTCTTGTTTTTATAAAATCACATTTAGTTTTGTTTCGCAAATTAAATTACAACTTAAAATATATAGCGCGGAAAATAATAATTAGAATAATAAAAAAATTGGATTATTCAATAGATTATTGTTGTTGGTTTTCCATAGATTTTAGTTATGTCCTACCACGTGCGATTATGGCCAGCGACAAAAGTCGCCAGTGAAACGCTAGCGTCTTGAATTTTCACTTTTCCTGTTTGATATTTCCCTCACAGATGGTGATCTCCTTTTTTTCTTTGTGCACGTCAAATGGCGAATGGGATTCTTTTAGGTTTTCTTTAGTTTTTTTTTTTTTTTTTTAAATCAAGATAGCACCGAACCAGATTTATACGTAATATTGGACCAAGTGGATAACAAAAAAGAATTGTAGTTGCTCCACTTTTCTCCTTATTTTTTGGGTTTTTTTTTCTTTGATTTGGATTCAGATTAAGTAGCTTAACGCCCTCACATTGAACATTTATATAAACCAAGGATATACGTAAGCATATATCCGTCAATACACATCAATATATTATATAGGTGAGTGTCTGTTTATGCTGTCGTCTATGTACATGTTGCTGTTGCCGTTTCTGTTGCTTGTGTATCGGGTTAAACTATACATAATGTATATAGTAGTACGTAATAGGAATAAGTATAAGAATTACAAAAAGAAAAAACACACAAAAATGTAAAAAGCCTTAATCGAAACGAAAGAAAAACGAAAACAAAACTTGGTTTGAAAACATTTTGGCTTAGAAGTGTGTGCGAGTGTGTAGATAGTGTCTATATATAGCAGACCGATCCGATCTCTAGTGTATAGCGGTTTAGCAAAATATATAACTGATGTCCACCGGGGATTATAGAGCCTTTACTTTTGGTTTAACTCTGTCCGTACTCTGTCCGTTCGTGTTCTTGTCCTTGTCCGTCGTCTTGTTTCTGTTTCCGTTTCCGTTTCCGTTGCCGAGTCTGTTTTCTGTTCGTTTGTTGTGTGTGTTTTATTGTGTTTAAGATAATAGCTTTATAATACGGCAAATCGGGGCCAACGCCCGATTTTTTGCTTACTTTTCCGTTTGATTTAGCGACTCTACTTGAAATCATCCGTTTCAAGTATCTCAAAGTCGCTGTCATCGGACGAGTCCAAAGCGGTCACCAGGCGCTGTTGCTCGCGGTCTCGACTGGAATCGGTGGTGGCGGCTACGGCGGCTGCCCCGCCCGCACCCCACTGCACCAGGCCGGAGACGAGGCTGGGCAGCAGGGCCTGGGCCTGGCTCTTGACCGCCAAGGCGACGAGATCTCCGGCGGCGGACGCAACAGGATCCTGGCCAGGCCCGGCGGCGGGCAACTGTCTCAGGTGGGAGGCGCCGTCGACGGTGTTGTGGTCGGGGAACTGCAGTCCCTTGGACAGGCTCTCCTCCGACGACGACGAGGTGGTGGAGAGCGAGGAGTCGCGCTTGAAGTGCCCCTTCCGGAACTTGATGTCCTCTTCGCCGGCCTGGACTGCCTTTGGCGGCTTTTTGGCGGCCAACGGGGCCAGGTCATCGTCCTCGTCCGTGGAGTGCTCATCGATCTCCGGTATTACGTCCGGGATGAGCAGTTCCGAGGGAATGTCATCGCTGCCGTCGTCGTCGTCCTTCAGATCCCCGTCGTTGGTCTCGGTGGGTGAGCTAATGGTGGCCACATCGCTGGCACGCTGCAAAACAAACAGGTTCGACTCGTTCACGTCCGGCAGGAACTCGTCCTCCACCTCGGCCTCTAGGTTGTTGTAGTTCAGCTTCTCCGACCACTGGAAGTCTGCAAGGGGAAACACACGGTCAGTGGGCTTCTTAATGACCAGAGGTTGCAAAAGTTAAGTATTCTGGAAGCTCCCGACCTTTCTTTGTCTAAAAACAAAACCAGCAAAGCAGCAGAAGAAACCAACGCGGGGTAGAAGTCAATTGCTATCTAAACTGTTTTTTATGGACGCTCGGTAAATTCATCAAAACTGTAATAGCAGTTTCTCACTCAAACTTTGGTCTATTTTCAGCGAAGTCTTTTAGAAGCTTTCAAAGTTCAAAGGGGTAAAACCTCTAGGTACAATTTATAGCAAAGCTACACACAATACCTTATAAATTTTCTTTAATTCATCTATTTCGGTTTCTGTAGTTCGGAAAATATGAAGCTACCCTATAGAGTATGTAGTATTTCTTCCAATGAAATGCTATACTGTCGCATTCCTAAAAGTTCTATGCACACAAATTTGTATTTACCAATTTATTCCCTGACACTTCTCCGTAAGAATTTGTTATACCAGCAATACTTTACTAGCATTACTTTACTTAAGACTCGAATTAGTTAAAATTGTAAAAGAATTATCTATGGTTATCTTGGGATATCTTGGGATGGCGCTTCAGAATCTTTTAAGTACCTATTTTTAAAATCTATTCGAGTTCTATTTCCCAATTAAAAATCGTTTTGGTTAAACTTTTCATAGATTTATCTATGGATATCTTGGGATGGCGTTTCAGAACATTTTGGGTATATTCAATCTATTCGAGTTGCATTTGCCAATTTGACAATCTAATAGGCAAGTAGTACTCACCTCTGGGTTCGATCTTGAGCAGCTTGAAGTTGTATTTGGTGGAGATGAGGGCGGAGATGACCAGGATGGCAAGGACCAGAGTGGAGCCGGAGATGAGGTGCCCGAGGACCGCGAGGGTGCCCAGGCAGCCGCTGCTGGCCAAACAGAACATGGTGGGACTGGTGTGGCGCCACCGATCGATGCGCTGCAGGCAGCCGTTGATCTTGCCGCGCAGCTCCTCCGTGGGCACAATCCGGAAGCTGCAGCGCGTCCAATAGATCCAGTAGCCGAGCAGACCCAGGAACAGAACGCCCAGCGGTCGAACCCTGTGAGATTTGGCAAAAGCGATTAGTTTTCCGTCTGAACTCGACTGCAGGAGACAAAGGCGCAATGGCTACTGCCCGACGATTCCCGCGGATCTCGAGATAAAGTCTATCGGGGTTTAGGGCAATAATTAATAACCGGTGAGGGGCAGCGAAACATGTTCTAGCAGGAAGCTAACCAACTATCTGTAGAAGCTAACAACCCCTCCAAAGCCGAAAAAAAAGGTTGGAAACCTGGTCAAACCTGGTCAAGCGAGCGGGGCTGTGTCGTTTTTTGGACATCCATTTCATTTCCATTCAAAATGTTGCACAGTGCTGGCCGAAAGTGTAGGACCGCTAAGAAGCGAGTGTTTTTATTACCCCTTAAGGCGATTATATGTTATGATAGCTGGTATTTTGAGCAACTTGAATGGCTAGATCGTAAAACTCCAATTTGCCATCTAAAACCATCTGTTGCATCGCATGGAACCAATTGGAAAAAGTGCATGGGGAAAAAATGAAAGAATATTGAAGTCTTAATCATCAAAAGGTCCAACAGATTCTTTAAAATAACATAGTGATTAAGCCCTGGCAAGCCCAGCTGACTATAAGGGGACTATAAATTTAATCGAGTTGCTAAAAATCGAACTCTTTGTGTGATAAATCTAATTTTTATGATACTCGTACTGCCCAGACACTTGGAATTACTCATGGTTATTCACCAAGTCTTACACAAGCATTTACCATTTTCCCAACTAAACAGCAAACACCATTATACGATCGTTGAGTCAGAATCAAGGCAAAAATAAATAGTTGATAGGTGTTGTTATGGCTTTATTTTGTGGCTGACCTTGCACTCTTGTCGCGCACTGTACGGGCCACCGAAATGTGCGAAACGAAAACAAAACAAAACAAATGCTCAACAAATTCCAGACACCTGACGGAGGCAATCGATCGCCGATCGCCGATCACTGATCGCTTCGTGTGCAGCTTCCTCACTTTGTGCACTCGCTATGACAACCCCAGTCGCCCTGTTCGCCCCGTTTGCCCCACGAGGGTCCACTGTGGCGGGGGGTTATGTCAGATGGGAGAGCAGCTGAGCGGAGTCATGAATTATTCAAGCATCATCTAACCAGAAAGAGGAGGCGGTTAGCGAGTTCACAAGGAAATGGGAACTGGAGCTCCGAGGAGCACTATCAGGCTTTTGATTTATGGCATGATTTTCGGTTGGCCGTTCTCTGTTTTTGCCGTTTCGTTTTGATGTTTTTAGCGCGCTCTCGCCTTGCCCCGGCATTTGTTTACCTTTCGTACCACTCGTCTTGGTTGCCCTACGAAACGCTGACGACTTGTTTTGCTCTTGAAAAGCGACTAATTAATTATCTCGTTGCTGTGTCGTTGCTAATTCGCACTTTGGATTGATGATCAAAAAGTAAACAAGGAAGAGCGATCAACTCGACCATAGATACCCGGTACCCAGTGGGAAAGCAAAACTCAAGGAAATGGGTATACTTGAGGAGCTCGCTCAGGTGACATTTTTATATTACGTATACGCACTGTAATCACACCCGACATGATTGAATCTATGCATTTTGGGATTTAGATAGAGATTTTTTAAGACTTCCACAAAGTGTGTGTGCCAAGGCATTACGAATTTAAGACTTGGATAAATAATGAGTCCAATGGATCCCAGATTTAGCTTTAAGCTCGTCCTAAATTCTGTAAACTAACGCTAAGGAAAAATGTAATCATCTGATTTGGTATCTCTAATAGGGAAATAGTAACCATCACAAAAAGGTTGGCTTTCGGCGGTTAAAGCAGCTTTGGCCTTTTGTGGGAAACTTTATTATGAACTGGTAGCCCTCGATTGGGTTTTCTTATCTTTCTACAGGAGTCCCCTAAACCCTGCAATCCTTACGGACGTACAATGATTGATCGGCTTTACTGTTGATCAATAATATAGTTTTGCTTCAATAGTGTAACCTATACGGTATTTTGCTTTTGTTATCTATCCCTAACAGTCTTAAGATCTAGAGGACGGACAAAGTTAGATCATCTTTTTAGTAGATGCTGGTCATCAAAGCCCATATGGTTTTCTAGATTTGCCTCAACAATTTTTAACTGATTTCCCTAAAGCTTGGCCTTCAAGATCTTCGTGGGATTGAAGTTGAAATCTCTAGGAGTTTGGATAGGAATCATCTGGGAAGTTGACCCGAAGCTTCTTCAGGATCTTTTCGGCGCTTTTCCGCCGAACTCTCTAGGAGTTTCAATAGAAATCAGCCGGGAAGTATTCCCGAAGCTTTGCGGTGCTGAGCTTTATCTTTGGGCCCCATCTTCGGGATCTTTTGCATTTGGCGCAATTGGATGGATGCATAACCAGATTGCCTTTGCCTTTGTTGGTGCTTTGATTGTTGCTATTGTTGAGTGATGGTGTTGCAGTGACCGATACCGAAACTGAGGCACACAACAAGTGGAAGAGCTGGCGCAAAGCGAAAAGCAAATATCGCACAATTGTCCCGTTTAGATACGGAAGCGTTACATGCACACTGCATATACACCGCACAGTGGGCCCCGCCTGGGGGCGAACTCGCAGAAATAATCGCACCTCGCTCTCATTATCAGTGACTGATTATCACCTGACCCACATACCACATACCCACATACCCACATAGCCATATAGCCATAGTGTATCTCCTCGTATCGTAAATAATGTTGTTTATAGTCCCGAAATTGCCACTGATCGATTATATTTCATTCATTATATTTCTCTGGGCCACTCGCCATCGCTTTTCACTGTATATACGGTATACGGCCATGTACGAGAGCTTCGTTAAGGCTGCGTGCAGTTTTCATTCGCTGCATTTTATTTAATTCTTTTTTCGGTTAATTGCGCCACACAGGCCGCTTTAAATGGGTGTTGCTGTGCATGGAGTGCCATTTATATATATTCTACCTATATACGTGTGTAAATAGCTGCAACAACAAAGCCTCGATGGCCCCAAGGGGGTCGGAGGGGGAGGTGGGCGGCGACAGGGCCTTTTAGTCAGCCAAAATAAAGGTGTAAGCACGTACAAAAAGAGATCGCCACAGAGTGACACAAGCACGGTCATCATTGTAGCTCTTTCCTCCACTTGCTTTCGTAACAATCACTTGACTTTTTCAATGGGTTTATTATTTTCAGGGAGAGTTCAAAACTGCGCAGAAATCGAGTTTCGTATTCTTTTTTTCTTTTTTTACAGAGAGTTTTAATATTTTTTAGGTGCAAGCTAACATTTAAGATTCTACAGGAAATTTGGTAGGTCCCTCTTTCTGGTAGCTTTCAAAAGCTTGCAAGCCAATATTTAAATTCTTATATTCTATAACAAATTTGGTACCTTTTTCTGGTACCTTTCATGTATTTACCATTCACATTTTGAGTGAACTAGTTTACTTTCCTAGTGAACTGAGGTCGTTCTGCATCAATAGGCGTGTAAAGTTCCCCTAATGAAATTTGTTTGATTTAACCCTTCCGATACATGATTACTATCATTGCAACTCGTAAGTAAAGGGTTTTTTTGTCCATTTTCGGACTATTAATAAGGGAATTTTGATGTTTAAAAGCAATTAGATGTCCAATATTCCAGGTTTTTTCAGAAATAAAACCTTAGATATTCTCAAGGCCATGCAAGTTATTATTATATGATTGCTTCTGCATCAAAAAACCCCTATTTTACTTCTATTTAAGCAATTTAAATTCCAGTCGGTAGCTGCTAAGCTTTTGGCCCTGGTTGTAGGAACAAGCAAACGCTTCGATTGCTACATGCACACGAGTTTCGGATTTGGTTGGCTCTTACATATGCATGTGGAACAGAACAAAAACAGAAAATACCAGAACCAAACCGAGCAGAGCACTATACATCTATACGCATATGTACATATATTCCTAAAATAAAACATTGCAACTTTCAGCTCGAAATTGGCCACGCGACGCGGTTCCCGTTCCCCTCGCCGTGTTCCCTTGGCTCCCGCTCCCTTTTCCGCTTTTCCGTCGATGTCACCGGCTATATAATCTTTTTTTCACCTATTTGTCCGAGTTTTCTCCTCCCAAAGATAATGCCTGACCCATTTGCGGGACAAGATTCTTAACCAGAAGTGCCGAGTAAAATTTATTGAGAAAAAAATGCATAAATTTATTGAAAATTTCCACTCTGGGTCCCCTCTTTCATCTTAATGACTTCCCGAAAGTTCCCGTATATTTATTTTCAGAGCCGTGGAAAGTATTTCAACGATAAGAATTGTAAATTCCCCCCCTCCAAGCTCAATGTTGCATCTTTTTCACTGTAAAGGTCAGACAATCTGTGCTTTGATAACGGCAATGGAATACAATTTATGGAGCCATCGCTAAAGCTTTGCTCAAATCAGTGTGGTCTATAAACTATGAGAGTTTATAAATCGCTGAAGGGCTTCAATTTTATTACTGTTTGCATTTAAGGCGATACGAAATAGTGGTTAGGGTACTCCAAACGCCCCTTCAGTAGTTATTAGAAACAGAAATTCAATTAATAAGCCCTAAAAGCACCACTATTGCTCATAGCTTTCCCTTTCAAAAGCCCTCGCTGGAGACTTTTAATTTTTCCTCTATAAATCACTTTTTTCTAACAATTTTCGTATTTCCATGTAAGTATACTATAAATTACCTCTCTATAAGTAGTCACAAAAAAAGGTGCCACTATAACTACTCATTATTCCTCATCCATATAGCCTACTGGGGGTTTTTAAGTTTTAAATAGTCAGATGACAGTCACAAGTCATATCAGATGATTTAAATAAAAAACGACGACATTTTTGCCATGCATTGAAGTGGCAGTGTTTTTTTTTAATTCTAAAATAAGTGGTTTTAGAATGGAGTAATATTTAGAAAGCCTGTAAAAACTCTACAGGTTTCCAAAGCACAATGCCTGAATTTGTCATATGAAATGAAGTTGCTGACGAGCTTTGCCCGGGCCAAGACACCACTGAACTGCATCCGGACCCACCATTGCAGGTTGTTTCGTTTTTCGACCCACCCCGGAAAGTTTTAGGGGTTACTAACTAAAATAGTGGTGGTTACTTACCAGGCCATCAGGAGCACTGTGACGACGGCCGCCGCTCCACAGTGGAGCGTGGTTCTTGATGGACGGGGCAGGTTTTCGAGCATTTTCTTGGTTGTGGGATTGGGAGTTGATATTTTTTGTGGGGGTTTTTTGGTTTTTGGTTGGCCCGCGATTAGCGGGTGGCTTCGACTTCCGGCCCCGCTGCTTCCGTTTCCGTTTTGCTTTCGGTTTCGCTTTCGAATTTGGTTTCAATTTCAATTTCGATTTCGATTGTTTTGCTATTCTCGGTCGCTCGCTTTGTGTTCCTGCTCCGTGGGGGACGCAATCAAGTTACCGTTAGGCCAGGTTCTGGATCAGCTGTGCGCATGGGCGGAGCTTTGACTGTTGCTTTCCAACTCTCCACCGCTCAATCTCTCCACATGCGAAAATTCTGTATGGGAATAACAAATAAATAATAACAATAAGAATAAGAATAACAAGTAAATAATAACGCGAGCATGCTATATGGCAATTTACCAAAACAAGGCGCACAAACGAAAACACAACCAGCGCCAAATCGCCCACAAATCCATATTTTTTGTTAGGGCTACACCCGAAAAAAAACCCTCCTCCCACTTAATATGATGTATTTTGTTTTTCCGAGCGAGCGAGGAAGACACTGTATTAATAATATGAAAATTGTACATACTATTTAACAATTTACTGGGCAGTGATTTAATATCTTTGTTTTTTTCCTGTGCACTTGGCATTTTCCCTATATGTATATTTTCTTGTTTTTTTGGCAAACGTCGTCATTTGGACTTGGAAAACAATTTGCAATTAAAACAAAGAAAACTGCGTTGTTTTTGCTCCATGGCCTGTTATTGCGACTTTCCCCAAGGACTTTTGCGAAATGATTAACAATTCTTTTTTCGCTTTATGTGTATTATACATACTGTATTACACTTTTACCCAACTTGGGCTCAACTACTTTTTGTTTAAATCCATGTATGTTCCTTATGGGGCATCTATTAATCTATTATAATTTTTTATCCTTTGGCATATTTTGGGACTAAATTAATGTTTTCCTTGCAAACACATAATACATTAAGTGTCCTAATATTATTATGATTATTGCATTTCTTTTGGAGTATATAATTTTTTGGGTTATAGGAAATATACTCGTATATTCAGTAAAGGAAGGAGATTCCCCTCCAACATGTCTCCATGATAGGAATAAATTTATTTTTAATTGACTCCCAAAGTTTTGCAATGAATATTTTTTATGTAAACATGGATTAAAAATTCTTGAAAACATTATTTGACATTTTTCCCCAAGTAATTCAACGTTTTCCATATGTGGACTTTAATTTTCTACCAAAGTTTTGCAATGGAAATGAATATTTTCAATGTCAAAACAGATTTATCCTTCTTGAAAATGTTATTTAAGATTTTTCTCAAGTATTACAATGTTTCATTCATATGATTTGCATTCATTCATCAGTTTTGGTTATCATTTTGTTGCCTTTGGAATGCATTCTTTTCTTCATTTAGGGATTTCTTCCCAGAGCTTTTCCCTGGGAAGTTGTATCAATAAAGTGCATGTCCTACTCTCCGTGCAAGTTTAACAGTAAGTGTTTGTGTAGAGTACTTGACTCGCTGTTGTTTTTGTTGTTCCAGTGCACCGGCTGTGTGCGAGCGAGATAGTGCGCGCGCGTGAGAGTTGCAGTTTTGGAGAGAAGCGGGAGAAAGCTCTCTCGCCCCCCAGCCCAGAAACTCTCCAGCGGAGTTTCTGATAGTAACAATAATAATAATAAATAACAAATAACATGATAACCAAAGATAGTAATAAAAAACAAGAACAGTGCGGCAAGGCGAACGCCTAAATAAAAAAGAGCCAAAGTTGTTTGGCCTTCGATGTCTTTTCAATTGCGTCGCAGAATAAACAAAAAAAAAACATATACACACAAAAACACACACACCCACGTGGGGGGGTAGACAGTCGCACACACACACGCGTGCAAATATACACACTCATGTGCGAAACTTGGCGCTTTTTGTTTTTGTTTGCCGTTGCCTTTTCCTTTGACTTTGTTAGCTTTTTTTTTTTTTTGATGGAAAGTCAAGTGATTTGCAGGGCTTGAGTCATTTTTCGAAGTCTTTGTTTTTCCCATTTCTGCATTATATTCCTTGTTTTTTTTTTTTTTTTTTTTGCACAATTTCTTGTTCCCCCTGCCCCGCCCCCTTTTCCACGCAATCGCAGCAATTTTAAAACGCAATTTTTCCACACAACAACACAAACAGGAGGAAAAGATAAAGGCAAAGAAATCGAGCCAAGAACCAAACAAAAAAATACAAAAACAAAATAAAAGAGGGGAAAACACGTTTTCCAGCACATGTCTGGGCCGTTTTCCCTCTCGCTCGCTCCTTTTGCGCGATTTGCTTTTAGGAGAAATAAACAAAACACAAAGCAATAACCACAACAAAAACAAAAACAAGGGATTTGCATACAGCTGATTTTTGTTGATTTTCCGCTGATTTTGCTCGATTTTTGTTGATTTTTTCTTTTGCGGTTTTACTGCGGAGGCCGATTTTCGTTCCGATCGCGCCACAACACCAACAACAATGACAACAGCCGGAGCGCGATACAATCACATCCGATCCGGGTGAGAAATTTAAATCTATTAAAACCAAAACATTGGTCTTACCCCCCACAGTGTGGCCAACACGCGGCAGCGGCCGCGGCCGAGTGTTGGGTATTTCGCGATTGAAGACACTGCGGTCACGTTGAGCAGAGGCACTGAATTCGCCCCGAAACGATTAGTGGTTCAAAATTGTATTCAAATGGATTTTTATAATACAGCTAAATTATACTTTACTCGTATTCAAGTTACTCCAAAGGAAATATGCAAATTATTCAGCTGCTTGTTACATAAATTTTGCAGTAGGATTTGATTCAATAATACTTTTGTCATTAAAAAATCACGCCAAAAACTTACTTGGCATTTTAAAGTGTATATAATAATAGAGAATAAATATAGACATAAATGAACATATTTTAGAGAATAAATATACACTTCTTATTCAGCTGCTTGTAAACATTAAACATTAAAAGCCGATAAGAAATTAATGTGGCACTTACTATATTCAATACATGATGATAAAAGCATATAAATTTTATATTTTAGAAGCTAAAACATCCTGAACCCGATAACTTAAACAGGTGCCGGTAAAAGTTAATAAAGGGTTAATTTTAAAAGCGTCGCAAATTAACTTTGATTAGTTAAAAAATTCTGTTTTGTTTTCTGAAAAAATGTATATTAAAAATATAAATTAAAAAATTCAATAATGAAAGTATAAAAAATGTGTTTCTTGTTTTAGCGGCAGTGCATTTATTCTATCTGTTTGTACATCAGATTACCGATACTTTAAGTTAACTTAGTTTAGTTTAAGTAAACTTAAAGTTAAAGTTTTTTATGACAGTTATATTTTTTCCCGATTAACTGTGGTAACCTGTCCAATAATTTTTTTTCCCCAATTCAAAGCTAAATTATATAAGTTGTTGAGGTCTACAACTATCCTGAAGTTTTACAAATTTATATATGTCTTGCAGATGTAAGTGTTGAGTTGTTAAGTGAAGCGTCGCCTGACGCTTCCGCCATAAATCTGCTGTATCTTCAAAAGTATTTAAAATTTTAAATGGAAATTTTAAAGGAACATTCTTGAATAGTTATAGGTTCGAGGTTTAAATCAATCAATTTTTTTAAAGTGTCACACTGGTAAGGCTCCTCATGGCGCGTTTTCCGGCAGCTAGAGATGGCAGCATGCAATCGATTGCCCGAGTTAGGGTTGCACTGGACTCGTTTCGGTTTCAAATGGCCGTTTGAAATAGAGGTTTAGTTTGCACTTTTATAGATTGTAGAGCCATAAAACAGCCAGCAATTCATCCCTTGGGTTCTTGGCACGGTAAACTCGAACACCCGCACGTTTGGTCGATGGAAAATACAGATTTTAGCACTTTTATGAGCTCTTGCCGGTTTTGGCGGCAAGCCGATGGCAGTCGTAGTGCCATCGTTAGCTGTCATCTCTAATAGCAACTGACAGCATAGCACATAACAAAACTTATTTATTAGAAACAAATCGTTGGGGTTGGTAGCACACCCTTTCCCCAGGCACACACACACACATCAGGCAGGGAGGCCCCAAATTGCTGATCCTGATCCCAACCGGCCAAAAAAGAAACGGGCCAAATGGAGAACGCCTTGTGAGTCCCGCCTTGCAGCTACACTTTTTTTTTCAACTACACGATGTTAATTCTGTGTTTTCGTGGCCAGCAAAGCGATGGAGCAGCTGCTGGCGGCCGTGGCGAAGAGCAGCCAGCAGTGCTCGTCCCCGAGCAGCAGCAGCGACACGGGCGTCACAACCGTTTCGCTGGAGGTGGCCGCCGCTTCCGGGAATTCGCTTTCCCGGTTCCGCTTGGGCGGGCAGCCGATTCTGCCGCCTTTGGTGAGTTGGGTTCTTGCCATCGGGAGTGCCCCGCACTCATGCGTGTCTCGGGCCTTTCCAGATGACCGGCTGCAAGCGCAGGGAGGCCCAGATGTACCGCCAGATGGCCATTGAGCTCGAGGAGCAGTACCGCCTGGCCAGATGCTCGGCGGGCTCTGAGGCGAGCAGAGGCATGTCCGGGACGCGGCGTAGCGTGGACCGCCTGCAGCAGACGGAGACCTTCATCTACGACAGCACCCAGCAGGGGCAGAAGGAGCAGCAGCAGCAGCAGGGGCAGCAGGGGAAGAAGCAGGAGCCGATAAAGGAGCAGACACAGGAAAAGAAGCAGGAACCGAGGCAGGAACCGAGGCAGGACCAGAGGCAGGAACCGAGGCAGGAGCAGAGCCAGGAACCGCGACAGGGACGCCCGACAAGCCTCGGCTTGGGGCAGAAGGTACCCACCATTCTGGTGGACCCGCCCACGCCCTTGGAGGTGCTGCCCGGACGGCACAAGGCCAACCGGATTACCGACCGCATCCTAAAGTTCGAGATCTCGGGCGTGGGCAACTTCCTGCCCGATCGCACGGCTCCTCTTGCCGCCACTCCATCCCCACGCAAGCCGCCTAGTCCGCCCAAAAAGTGCATCCTGCGCTCGAGCACGAGCCCCGCCCTGGCCCCCATGAAGGACGCCCCGCCAGCGGCACTGGAACCCGCTGCAGCGGCCCTTCCCCCGACCGGAGGCATCCAGCGCTCGCGCAGCTTTACCCTAGAGGAGCCCTCGCAGGTGCTGGTGGAGCACATGCAGCGCACGGGCATGGCCATGGGAATGGGCGCGGGAATGGGCGCGGGCCTGGCAGGCTACCAGCAGGACACCGTCGAGTCAAAGGCCAAGCGGGTGAGCTGGAGCCCGCGCGGGAGCTGCAGCAGCCAGAGCTCCGGCAGCTGCACGCGCTGGCGGGAGAAGCAGGAGCTGCCCGAAAGGGAGCTGGAGATCGAGCAGATGGTCAAGAAGGCCCTGGACAAGCACGGCACGGTGGAGGCGTCGCGCAGGGCGAGCATGCGCAAGTACCTGCTCGGCCACAGCGAGCGGCTGCTGCAGTTGGTGCAGCACCAGGAGGAGGAGCGGCGGCGCCTCCAGGCGGAGTTTGACCGCCAGCAGCGCCACCTCATCGACTCGCTGTGCGCGGAGATCAACGAGTCGGGGACGAGCGAGAGCCAGGTCTCGGAGTACACCAGCACGGCGGACCTGGAGCGTCAGATGACCGGCCTCAGCGATCGGACGCCCAGCTGGTCCTCGGGGAGCAACACCCTACCGCTGGACCCCTTGCCGGACGAGAGCCTCACCGCCGAGGTGGGCTGCCGCTTGAAGGACTGCACCTCGCGCAAGCGCCTCTTTGTGGCGAAGGGCTACGAGTCGGAGCCGCCGCCGGTGGGCACGAGCAGTGCGGCTACCACGCCGCGCTCCGTCTCCATGCCGCTGCGGAATAGCAGCCTGAGCAACTCGAGGCGTCGGAGCGGTTCGGTGGCCTCGCCCCCGCGGACCAGGTCCCAATCCCGGGGCGCCGGAAGTCCGCGCAAGGGAGCCGCCAACGGAGGAACCCTCAAGTCGCCGGTGCGCGTGCCGGGCGGCGGTGGAGTGCACGGGATACGGAAGGGTTCGCTGAGCAGCGGAGGCGCAGCCACCGTGCCCGTCAAGGGCACCGCCAAGGCAACTGGCCGCCAGTCCATCGTGTCCTCAACGCCGAGCCAGCAGCCCAAGAGTCCGGTGAAGGGCAGGAAGAAGTCGCCGCTGGTCGTGCGAAAGAGCAACGTAAGTGACCCGGGGTGCGCTCTCTGCGCTGCCTTCTTTCTGTCCGCATCTCTTGCGGGTTTTCCCTTTCACCAAATCGCAACGAGATTGCGAGTGAAAGCGAAGGCCTGCGGAGCGTTTTTGTAGCGCCTTTGTCTATACGTATCGATTGATTCGCCTCCCTGTCTTCCAACACAAGCAGCGGACGTAGCTAAATCCAATTTGGGGTGGTGGCCAGCTAACCAAAGTGCCTTAGCCAAAGACTGTGAGGAGGGATCAAGCCACTGGCAACCGTAGAACCAATACTAACCATCCATCCGTCCGTCATTTTGCACACCCACCCGATTAATTTTAACCCATTTGATCCACGCCAGAAACAGGAAGCGGACGCTGAGGCGAGAGCGGAGGAGCAGCGGGATCCGGAGGTGCGGCGGGAGTGGGCGGCCACCAAGATAAACGCCGCCTGCAGGGGCTACCTCGTGCGCCGCCTCTTCAACACCGAGCAGGTGCAGCGCGTCGTCCAGACCATCCGGGACACGCTCATATTCGTCCTCAACCTCCACCTGGAGACCTGCAACGGCCTCGAAGACGAGGGCACGGCCAATCTCAGATTGAAGGCGCAGCTGCTGCAACAGGTGCGTTTTACTCGAATTTAGAGACCAGCAATTCCATGGCTACACAATTCCCTGGCTATACATGTGTCGGTTTGAAGTACCACTTGTTTATAGACTTTTTCCCAAAATCTATAATGGGTGGATGGGTTTGAAATAGGGTAGTTCTGTGGCTTTCTTTCTTAAGTTTTACTTCCAAAATTAAATGCCTAAGTACTGGAACATCCGCACATAAATATGTGGCATACTTCAATCCCTTCGTAGTTATTTCTGATTCCTGACAGAGCTCTATAGGTAACAATCTTTTATATCCTTTATATGAGGTTAAAGTGATGTTATTTATCAGACTCTACGAGTCTCTAGCATCGCATTCATAATTCTCGAGATATTGAAGGAAATCTAGAAAAAAAGTTTAGAATATGTGTGTATTTTTACACTTGGCGACATCATAACTCTGCCAAAAAAACAATCGCACAGCTGTACCATTAACAACCCTTTAGATACCACAAAAACTTTAATGTTTTTAGGCATAAATAATTCATAATTATCTGAATACCTTGAAAAGGTGGAGCCATGTCTTGTTACCAAACTACTCATAGGGATTCTCGGGTATCCGATTTCGTAATCATTTCTAATTGCTCTACTTGGACTCCTCCCATAGCTGTGCTCGGCCAGCCGCACCCTGCACCTGATCTTCTTCCGGACGACCATCAAGGAGCGGATGGACATCATCGCCCGGGACCGGAAGCGGATCAAGAACAAGCTCCTGGCCACGCACCTCAAGCAACGCTAATCCTGTTTCCTCCAAAGAGATATTTCAAATTATCAAGCTACCATTTGAAATTAATTTATTTCATTTCCATAAAGCAAAGAGATTTGTATTTTTCTATTTGGAAAAATCAATCAGTTCAAAACGCGTTTTTATACATCAAAATAGTCGTAGGTAAAAGTGGCCTATTGGAGAATAACAATTTTTTGTACACTTTTTGAACACCTTTAGGAGACACATAAAATAGTTCCATCAAAAACACGAGTTGTGGCATTTCTTTGACATGTAACATTTTGTATACAATTTTACACCTTAACATTTTTACACACTTGAAATAACTTCTATAAAATTCGGTTTCATATCATCAATACAACTCCATAAAAAATTATCATATGTATCACCTTCTTAAAGGTATTAAAAAGAGTCAGCGTTGTATTATTGACTTTCACTTTTCCTTTTCTTTTTTTTTCAACTGGCAAATTGCTAATTTTCTGACTTAAACACGTTTTTTTAGGGAATTCAACAAATTGATAAACTAAAAGTTTTTGTCAACATATGAATATTGTACCTACATAAAATTAAGCAACTTGAAAAATATGTTTTTAAGATGACAACGAATTTTTATCAGATTTCATAAAAGTCTGAAGAAGGGCATGTAAGTATATTTAATTTTCAAGAAGTCGGGTGGGGGTAAATATGATTTCGTATAAAAGTTATAAAATTATATAATTTCGCTTTTAAAATCTTAAACATTGAGCTAAAATTGTGCTGAGATTTTCTTAGTTTTCAGTTTTGTGTTTGATTGAATTAATATTTGTTGAATTCGTTTTAAATTCCCGTTTTTTAGAGGTAAGTAGAGCAAGGATTCTAGATTTGGGGCAGCAGCAGACTCCGATTTCGTGGGAAGAACAATTTTTGAATGTCTAGTATTTCGTTTTCTCCCTAAGATCCATCTGAACTTTAGATTCCAATGTAAGGAATTGTCGAATTGTTTTAGTTGGTGCTTCCTTTTCGTGAATAGCGTGTAAAATTTAATTTTAATTACTAAGTATTCGTTAGATTTTAACGATTTCCCTTTCTCCCTGTGAACCATCTAATTTCTATGGAGTATAAAAAATAAGGAAATATAGATCTAAGGGAGCTAAAGATTCCGAATTCGGGGAAAGGACAATTTGTATATCTTGTTTGGATCTCGTTTTGTTCCTTAGAGCTATCAAAAGTCAACATTTTTTGGGTAATTTAATTTTGATGGCTACGTATTTGTTAAATAAGTTAGATATACACCTAAGGGGGGTATATAGGGCAAGGAAATTTAGAATTTTGAAGCCTCTTGGCTCCTTGCTGAGATTGAATTAATATTTGTTGAATTCGTTTTAAATTCCCGTTTTTTAGAGGTAAGTAGAGCAAGGATTCTAGATTTGGGGCAGCAGCAGACTCCGATTTCGTGGGAAGAACAATTTTTGAATGTCTAGTATTTCGTTTTCTCCCTAAGATCCATCTGAACTTTAGATTCCAATGTAAGGAATTGTCGAATTGTTTTAGTTGGTGCTTCCTTTTCGTGAATAGCGTGTAAAATTTAATTTTAATTACTAAGTATTCGTTAGATTTTAACGATTTCCCTTTCTCCCTGTGAACCATCTAATTTCTATGGAGTATAAAAAATAAGGAAATATAGATCTAAGGGAGCTAAAGATTCCGAATTCGGGGAAAGGACAATTTGTATATCTTGTTTGGATCTCGTTTTGTTCCTTAGAGCTATCAAAAGTCAACATTTTTTGGGTAATTTAATTTTGATGGCTACGTATTTGTTAAATAAGTTAGATATACACCTAAGGGGGGTATATAGGGCAAGGAAATTTAGAATTTTGAAGCCTCTTGGCTCCTTGCTGAGAGCCATGTAGAGTAGAGATTGGAGAGTTGAGGAAGCTGAGGAATCTGAAGATTTCGATTTTGGCGATTTTGGATTCCGGCTGAGCGACGGCCCCCTGGGAGTACCTATGTTTTTTTATGCAGGTAAATTGCTTACTTCGTTGCCGCAGCTGTGAAAACAGAGCCCGCGCGCCGCGCGACAAAAAAGCTCCGCGCAACCATGCCGGCCGAATTCGCCGCGGACTATCGATAGTTTACGTAATCATCGTACGGCCCGGCCTGCTTGCAGCCAAAAGTATCTCGAAAGAACAGCAAAAAGCTAGATACATTTGCGGCTGGGGCAGCCGGAGATGGGCTCGCCTCGAACGCTGGTAACCTGCGGGCAAGCAGTGCCGGGGCCTCCTCCCACGAGTTTGGCTCGAAACCCGCCAGACGGGCAGCGCTGGCCGAGCAGGCGAAACGAAACTTTTGCAGCGAACGGAACACAAGTGCGTGCGCGTTGAAAGCAGCGGCGACCCAGTCCCAGTAAACAATTCAATAAAAACAATAAAAACAATACAAATAAAATCGAAAATATAGTGTTTTTGCAAGACCCACAGCCCCACAGCCCGCCCCCCGCGCCCAACCAACCCCCTCGCATCTCTCCCGCCGCGCTTTGCCACCCAATTGGGCGAAAATCACGGCAGCGAAATATCTTTCGTAACTTTTTCGTGGTCACCCCCAAAAACAAAAACAAAAATAAAAACAACCAAAAACCAAAAANACAAGTGCGTGCGCGTTGAAAGCAGCGGCGACCCAGTCCCAGTAAACAATTCAATAAAAACAATAAAAACAATACGAATAAAATCGAAAATATAGTGTTTTTGCAAGGCCCACAGCCCCACAGCCCGCCCCCCGCGCCCAACCAACCCCCTCGCATCTCTCCCGCCGCGCTTTGCCACCCAATTGGGCGAAAATCACGGCAGCGAAATATCTTTCGTAACTTTTTCGTGGTCACCCCCAAAAACAAAAACAAAAATAAAAACAACCAAAAACCAAAAATCAAAAACCAAAAACCGAAGGTTACACGGCAACATAATCGTGTTTGTTTTTGTGGTGTAAAAATATTAAGAAAAACCGAAAAACCATTAGAATTTGAGGGAAAAGTGCGGCGCACGTGTGTGTTTGGGGGGGAAAAATGTAACCGAAAAACCTTAACCCCCCCCAAAAAAAAAAAAAAAAAAACAATGCCAAAAGCTTGTTGTTGATTGCCTTTGTTTTTGTAACACACTCGTTTTGGTAACCCCGCACTAACACCCCCGAGCACGCAAATAGCAACCCCCCCGCCGCCGCGCGATGTCCTACACGGAACTGGAGTCGGGCTATCAGGACCTGCGTCACGGCAGCGCAGCAGCCGCCGCAGCAGCCGCAGCAGCGCATCAAAATCAGCAACAGCAGCAACCGCTGACGGGCGCTAGTTCGGCTGCAGCTGCGGGAGCGCATCAACAGCAGCAGCAACAACAGCAGCACCGAGTGGGCTTCTATTTGGGTCAGGATGGCAACGTATGCGCTTCATTTTTACTTTTCCACTTCCCCCTAATACCAAGATTACACCTCTAATCCAAAACTAAAACCTAAAAACTACCCGAAATTCAAGGGATACGCAGCAACGGTCATGGGATAGCTCAAGTTCACGGGGTTTTCCAAATACTAGGTTATAATACCAAATACTAGGTTAGGATGGCAACGTATGCGCTTCAATTTTACTTTTCCAATACCCCCAAAACCAAGATCACATCTCTAACCCAAAACTTAAGCCCCTGAAACTACCTAAAATTCCAGGGATACGCAGCAACGGTCATGGGATAGCTCAAGTTCACGGGGTTTTCCAAATACAAGGTTTTAACTCTAAATACTAGGTCAGGATGGCAACGTATGCGCTTCAATTTTACTTTTCCACTCCCCCCAAAACCAAGATCACACCTCTAACCCAAAACGTAAGCCCCTGAAACTACCCAAAATTCAGGGGATACGCAGCAACGGTCACGTGATAGCTCCATTGCAGGGGGTTTTCCAAATACTTGATTAAAACACTAAGCTATATTCGATCGTTTTTGAGAAATGTAGGATCTGTGGTCTTTTTTGGGTTGCCAATTGCAACATTCATGATATTTCCGAGACAATATCAAAAGTTCAAAGAGATTCCCAAATGCTAGAATGTAACACCAAGAAACATTGGATTGTTCCTGAAAAATGTAATATCTTTGGCCATTTTTTCAATGACATTTATAAAAATTGCAACATAGATGATATTTTCCAGATAATCTCATAGGTTCACAAGGATTTCCACCAACAAACAGTCAGTTATTTCTAAGAAATGTAGTATCTTTTTGGGTTGCCATTTCTTAAAATTTCAGCATAGATGATATTTGGGAGGATCAAAGAGATTTCCAAGTAGTAGATGGTCAAGAGTTGTAATACTTGTGGTCATTTTTGAGTTACCATTTTGAAGATACTTTAACACCAACTATTTTCCGAGAATTGTAACATTTATAAAAATTCTACTTGAATATTTTGGATCCCTAACAGTTTCCCGATAATTTTATAGAATTGAATATTACAGATTATGACCTAAAAAATATTTTCTTGGTTTACATTTTTGACATTTTTAATATGGAAGAGATTTCTTAGTTTTCAAAGACTTTATGGAGTATTAAAATTTTGTTGTCTACTATTTAGGACCACCTTTTGCTTCAAAGTAATAGAAAGTAATTTCTATCCGTGTCAAAAGATTCCTAAATATTAACATATATTATTAATATTACAAATCAAATAAATAATTCCAGAATTTTAATATTTCGTGACATTCAAGCTTCGATCCATAATTCCTAAAATTTTGAATATTGTGCCTTTACAGTTGCCGATTAAATATTGCAGTTTCTTTTGGGCTTTTGCGTGGCATTATTTTCAAGCACTTACGAGTAATTTCGAATCGTATGTGGTGTTTACACAATGATTTTAATTAATATGTTTGTAAAGACGCTTGCAAGCCGATAAGCATTTTTGCACTTAAAAAATTTCAATTCTTTTGGCAGAGCTTTGCCACAACAATTTGTACAATAAATTCGTTGATAATAAGCTTAAAAATCTATAAGTTAAGTTTGTTGCCTATAAAAGTCTGCAGTAGCGTTAATTAACACAAAATTTGGAATATTTTTAACAGAGCGCTAATATCCTGACCGTAAAAGTCTGCAGTAGCGTTAATTAACACAAAATTTGGAATATTTTTAACAGAGCGCTAATATCCTGACCGTCGCTGTGTTTGTGTAAATATATGTACATACATACATGCATACAACAACTTTTGCATGACTTTAACGGGTCTGTTGCAGTGGCAGCGCAGCCGCTTCCTTTCTCTCTCTCTCTCTCTCTTCCTCCCCTGTCCATCTAACGTAGCCCCCGCCGACCACCCACCTTTTACCAACAGCTGACTAAATTCAATGTCAATGCCAAAAGCTTTTGCTCTCTCCAAGCCCCGCTCGCTTTCTCTCCTCTCCGTTGCTTATGAACTTTCCGTGCAAGCAGGGCGCAGCAGTGGCGTGGGCAGGACTTTCAAGTTTTTGGAGAATTTACAGAGGAAAAACATCCTTTTTGGCCTATTTATGACTTTTCTATGGCTTTCAGTGCGATTTTAGACTTTTCTGCTTGTTTTATTTCAATTCATATAGAATAAATAATTTGTACCTAACAAAACCAATAAAAAATGTAAGCCGAAAAGTGTCAAAAATGCATAAAAATGTATAATGATGAAAGCTTAGTAAGCCTTTTAGTTATTTTCCTTCGCAAGGAGTCTGTTTTGCACACAAATTTGATACATACTTTATGGGGCTAGGGAGATGAAAAGCTGAAAATAGTCCTGCCCACGCCTATTCCCACGCTCTGCGTTGCAAGGACCCTACAACTTTACATATAGTACACGCATCCCTTTCACAAAAACGAGCAGCTCCGCAGATGGGCAACAGCTTCGATAAACTTGGGGGCGGCGGGGGCGGCCAGAGTTACAGCAGCGGTTGCAACAATAGCATCAGCAGCGGCCTCAGCAGCAGGCGTCGTGGGTGGAGGAGCAGGAGGCGGCCCTTCTGCCCGGATTCGGGCTCGGGAGCAGGTCCTGCGGATGCAGCTGCCGCGCAGGCGCCAACAAAGGCATCCGATGCGGATGCGGAGGCGTTGGCGTTGGCGGAAGGATATGCACCAGGAACGGGCGGAGCAGCGGGACGCCGGTGGCTGACGCACGTCAGCTCCACTCCCAATCTGGGCGGTGCGTGTCCTGCAGGACACTCAGAAAAATATGCGAAAAAAGCACAAAAATTGCACACAATTCGAGCAGGATAGTAACCAATTATGGATGGTTTTACGACTTGAAGCATTCCGATTTCATAGGAGAAATTCTTTAGTTCTTAAAAATTGCATTAAGTATTCTGATTTCTTTTAGGACTCTTATACCTTAAAAAACATACAATAGGCATACAATTTTGAAATATTTGTTAACTTCAATTTAACTAAAAGCAATTGGTAAACTTTAAAAACAAATAGCCTATAAAAGACTAAACTTTTTTGATTGATAAAATATTTAAATGAACTATTGAACTTGCAAAGCTGAATGCCCTAAAAATAAGATCAGACTTTTGTATAGTTGCACAAGAATTGTTCGCTGTTGAAAATCAGAGAAACACATTCTATGAATTCAAGGCTTCGGCCTGTCAGCACTTTTGATTTGATTGCTGCAGAATTTGTTGACTAATTAAAGAAACATGACAAACCATCAGAAGGCATCAGCAAAATATTAAGTGTGCTGTATTTTTTCTGAGTGTCCATAAGCTGGGGCAATAGAAAATAAACCCCTTTTCTTTATTTCCCGTCAATCAAAAATGCAGAGACTGATGTCAGTGAGTTGCCGTTGGAGCCGCGTTCCTCATCGTTTTCCCATCCGGTGATTTTTTAAATTAGCCCTTTGGTTCTGCTTTTCCTTGAGTTTTTACCTTGTTATGGTTCCTGCGCTTTTTGCATTCATTTTTTACTCACTTATTTTTGGCTGCTTTCTAATAAATTGTTTTGTTTCCGTTCGGTTTCAATTCGATTGTTTGCGCGCTCCGTTTTTAATTAAGTTTTCGCCTCCGTGGCTGCATTAATTAATTGCCCGGCTATTTGTTCAATTTGTTTGCCTGCCGGATTGCGTTGTTTGCCCGAATTTTGGGCCATATTTTTGGGCTCTGCCTGCGGCATCCCAGTTTGCTATCAACTCGGAAACGGTGCGGTTCTCTGCCAGTGAGGTACTCCAGTGGCCAGGAAGTGTTTTGTGGCAGGAGCAGCGATTTTCCGGGCATCTTTTGGGGCTGCCCCAACGTTTCGCAGTGGCTGCAAAGTGTTTCATACTTTGAGGCTGTCGGGGTATATGTACTCGTACATACATAGGTAAAAGTTAACACACTGCCGGGACAATGAAAAGATAGTAAGCCCAGCGAGATGAGGGCTCATTAGGCTCTAAAGACAATTATGGCGACTCTAAAAGTAGTCATAAAGATGCCCAGTTTTTTTACGGTGTATGCCAAAGTCGAGTTTATGGCTTGGATTGCGATTCCCGGGACCGTGTGTGGGGGCATGTTTCCAGATTTCCCTAGAATCTCAGCCTCAGTCTCAGCCTCATGGCTTCGGCTTCACCGGCAACGCCTTTGAATAATCAGTACCAGTCCGGGCACCATCAGGTAAAGCACTCCCAAAAGCCGTAGAGCCTCTCGAAGGTCCCCTTTACATCAGTGGCACAAGTTACATCTGGATCTTTGTATCTGGGCATCAACAAAGTGATCGCCAGCGATCTGCAGCGATCTCCAGAGACGGAGGAGGACCGCCGAGGGTTCGAACAGATGTTCTATAGATCAGTGGTTTTGTGTATCCAGCGGATTTGGGGCAATCTCCCACCGAGAACCAGCTTATCAGGCTCTTGTCGGGCGGTTAACGTGTTTGTTCCCATTGTTTGGCTTAGCTTGTCAATTCTGTCCGGCTTTGTTTTTGCCCTGGCCATTGTTGCCGCCGCCTTCATTAACACTGGGGGCGATCGATGTACGAGTAGTACGTGTGTACGAGTAATAACTTGTAGTCAAGTCGCGGCGAGTCGTCAACAACGAAAGCAGCGATGATAACAACAAGACGCCTCCATGAATGTGTCGAAATAATTACACAAAGAGCGCCCAGGGCCTCTGTTTCGTGGCTCTCTACACTGTCACAAAATATCTGTATTTCCCTAACAATTTTTTTACTAAAAAATTTGATAAAGCAATTTTTTAGATACTTTCTGTGGGGAATACTGTATATTTATATTGAAGCATTCAAAGAATGCAAACTTGAAATCATCTATTGATTTGCAAGAAAACAGAAAAATTATGTTTTTCTCCCAATAAAATCGAAGAAAATTTGTTTACTAAATATTTTAATGAAAAAATGTTTTCAGAAACACTTAGAAAGCCAATTTAACGTAATTAATATTTGCAAATCTATGTGATAATATAGTTTCCCTAAAAAATGTAATCGAAACTAAGGAGCTTTTAGGTTGAAAAGCATATCGGTAAGCATATTCTACGACCATGTTTTCTTTAAAATAATTTTAGAAAACTACAAATTCATTTCAAAACAACAAACAGGGAACACAAAATAATCTCCACAAACAGCATCTTTTCGCTGAGTGCCCGTTTCTCTCAGTGGCTTTTCCTGCGTTTGGGGAGAGAATGCAATCTTTGCAGAGTTTTCCGAGTGAAAAACTGCAGACCGATTGGCGCACACCCAAACCAAAGCAAAGCAAACCAAACCGATGCGTTTCGTTTGATTCCGAATCGATTTCAAGCGATCCCAGAGGAATACGATCCAAACCGATCCCATCCGATTCGATCCGACCCGATCCGATCCGATACGATACGATACGATACGATACGCCTTAGTCAGATCGTTCTGTGGCGTTTAAGTTTAGTTCGGCTCGTTAGTCAGTCGGCGGCCTCGTCGCGCGCCGCTTCTATAAGCTCTCAGATATACTCGCCCGTCGGTCGAGGGGTGATCTGTTTTGGGTTCGGTCTAGGTTTCGGTTTCGGTTTGCTATTTAGTGCTTTTTTGGTTGGGAATTCGCTCGCAAGCACCTACGCTTCCGATTTTCGGGTTTCGGCTTCTATATCGGTGCTGCTCCCATAAAACTCGCAACTTTCGCCACGCGATAAACGGAGAGTTTTAAAAATTATATAAACTTTGATTATAACTTGCAATCTCTGTGGCGGTATACGCTTTTTTTTGTTATGTGTGGGCGATAAAAACATGCCAAAGATCTCCATACTTCTGGTGTTGTTTGTTCGACAGGCCAAGCTAAGCCAAGTGAAAAATAGACCCCTCCTGGTGGTATTTTGTGGCTGTTTTGGATGCTAGAATATCCACAAGAACCCTTTTGAAGTTTAAAATCAACCCGCTATGGAGTGGACCTGGTTCAAGGACTGGTGGCGTCTCAAGAAGCTACGTTCGCGCCACCAGCGCCACAAGAAAAAGCTCGAAGCTGCGGCAGCGGCTGCCGGGGCAGCTGTGACCACGGCCACCACCGCCCTGCCCGGCTCTGAGCTGCCGGACCTCTCGGACAATCCCGCCTCCAATCGCCGCCACAGCTTGGATGCCGTGCCCCTGGAGGCCGGCGTTCAGAGACGTCGTCGAGGGCGGGACCGCGATCGCCTGCGCCGAAATCGATTGCTGCAACGTCAGCGGAGGAGCCAAAGTGCCGGAGTGCACGGCGAGTCTGGGAACCAGGCCACGGGCCGGGACCTCGACGACGACGACGACGACGACGACGACGGAGAGTACGGGCCCTTCAATGTCAGCGACTACGAGGACTATGGGCCCGAGCACGGCAGCGACGAGGACAGCGACGAGTTCTGTTTCTGCGACGTGTGCTTGAACGTAGGTTGGACTGATCGAGGGACTGGTGGAGGGCTTCTGCCGATCGACGGAAAGATCTGAAATATGGCAATGAGTCGCCAAGATCGGGGGCTAAATTAAGCGCTAATTGGCTGCTTAGTTGATTGGCGGGACGGAAAACCGGTTTCCTTTTTTCCCCTCCCATTGACGAGGGTGTTGTCACATTCTAGTACTCCTCCTGCTTCCTGTGTTTAGATAACTTATTTAATTGCTGGTTACTGGTTTGAGTCGGAGCTGCTGGATATCAAAATTAAGAAGTTTCTGAACCGCCTAGCGCTAGATCTCACGGCGTGGCAAACTTTTTCTTTCGACCTCGTAAAGTGTATGTGTCC
The DNA here is from genome assembly GCA_021223825.1 of Drosophila ironensis. Classification (NCBI taxonomy): domain Eukaryota; kingdom Metazoa; phylum Arthropoda; class Insecta; order Diptera; family Drosophilidae; genus Drosophila; species Drosophila ironensis. Next base: position 818,389 of record JAJJHQ010006602.1, read on the forward strand.
TCAATCAGTCTGAAATTAGTCTGAAAAGCCTGTCCGGTTGGCCGTATAGGGTCAAATTCTGCAAACAGACATAAGATATGTTTGCTTTTTGTGTGCTCACTATCTTTCCAAGCCCCAAAAATCAGGCGGTCGCACCGTGCGTATACGTAATATGGTGTAAGTGATGTATTTCCTCAACAACAATCGTTCTCAATGGTTTTTAGATTGTTATTGGTCCTGATTGGTAAAGCTTTTGGTCTGCTGAGCACGAAATTACTTGGCGTTAGGACTGAAATTACCATTGTCTTTATTTCGAGAGGTCATTAGGGTTGAAATGGATTTTCTTTGGAAATTTTGACTGAGGCTTTCGTCCTAAAAAGGCCATCTCCTGATGGTGCAATGGTTTTGCGGATATTCTTCGGTTTCTTGGGGATCTCAGCAGGTTGAAAAAGGTGACACTGATAAAATAGGAAATCCAGATTATAAAGAAACACAAACACATAATCAGGGCAGCAAAACAAAAAAAAACGACCTGAAATTAAATAGACAGAAAGGAGGTAGTTAGGTGGGAAGGAAGTGGCCTCGCCGTATGCTGCCTGATCGCCTGCTGCCTGAACCCTCTGCGCCATTTAACCAAGATTCCCCACAATGTTGCACTCCTCGCTGCGGCCCCAAAAACGGGGAATCCGGCTCTCCAACAACTATCTGGAGGGGATGCTGCGGCGGAAGCGCCAGATGAGCAGCCTGATTCATGCGCGCTTCTTTCTGTATTCGAAGGGCGACACGGATTTCGGGGACAGCAATGACGGGATGGACTCGGACACCAGTACCTCCTCCAACAACAGCAAGCAGGTGGTCGTGGGCATCTGCGCGATGGCCAAGAAGACACAATCGAAGCCCATGAAGGAGATCCTCACACGGCTGGGCGAGTTCGAGTTCATCAAGCTGGTGACGTTCGAGGAGAATGTGATATTGCGCGAACCGGTACAGAACTGGCCCACCTGCGATTGTTTGGTCTCGTTCCACTCGAAGGGCTTCCCGCTGGAGAAGGCCATCGAGTACGCCCAGCTGCGGAATCCGTTCGTGCTGAACAACCTGCATATGCAGTACGACATCCAGGATCGCAGGCGGGTCTACGCGATTCTCGAGAAGGAGGGCATCGAGATACCACGCTACGCTGTACTCGATCGTGATTCGCCCGATCCGAAGCGTAAGTGCCCTTGGCTCCATCCGTCTCAGCTCTTTCTATATCCTTTTCTCGTCTAGATCACGAACTCATCGAGTCCGAGGACCACGTAGAAGTCAATGGAATCACGTTCAACAAGCCGTTCGTTGAGAAGCCCGTGTCTGCGGAGGATCACAACATCTACATCTACTACCCGACCTCGGCCGGCGGCGGAAGCCAGCGCTTGTTCCGGAAGATTGGAAGCCGCAGCAGCGTCTACTCGCCGGAGTCGCGGGTGCGCAAGACGGGCTCCTTCATCTACGAGGATTTTATGCCCACCGATGGTATGCCACTTGCAACTCACTATGCTCCCATGCTCTATGCAGCTGTAGGTACTACTCGGCAAATTCCCCTCCCTTCCCTTCCAAATCCCATCCCACTGCTCCTTTCTGTACCCCTTGCCGCACTCCCTGTCCCAATTCCAAGCAATATTCCAGGTGCAGGCAGTGATGGGCAAAGCAGACCTTCAAATTAATCAATTGTGCGGTCCTGATTGGTGGTATTTACACGTGATACTTGAAAAGACTCGTAGGGAGTATTAGATTTCCCATGTCAAGGGTCCGAAACAAATTACCAATAAAAGTATTCTTATGTTTTATCCAAAGCAACGATGCCCAAGTCGGGAACTTGCCAAGTTCGTGCTTCGGCCGACTTCGTGACGTTTTCGCGTGAAAAGTCGAACCTCAGGGGTCCTTATGTGGGCATCGCTACTTTAAATATCGCATGAGTACTCTAATTTGGATAATTGGTCTTCACACAGAGGTGTAAGATGTGTTCTATACAATTGGAAGAGACTATCTATAAACCGAGCTTTCCCATCACTTCCCCGCGGTTTCCCCTGAATCCCTTATCCCCGCTCTGCCCGTCTGTTGTTGTCATGGCTTTGGCTGGAACCCCGTAGACCCGATTTACTATATACATATAAAGATAATATATTAAAACAATACCCGAACGAAGCATCCATCGCTCATTGTGCCTGTCCTGCGTCTCGCTTCGCACGCGCCGCTCATCGTCGTCACCTTCAGAATAAATAATCAAACGTTAATGATATGCAAGAAAATTGAAAATGTAAACAAGCAAACAGAAACACCGATATACACACCAGTGGCCGCCAGTCGAACGCACTGAATCCAGCATCACCTTTACAACTTAGTGTACTTTTCAGGCACGGACGTTAAGGTGTACACCGTCGGTCCGGACTATGCCCACGCGGAGGCCCGCAAGAGTCCCGCCCTGGACGGAAAAGTTGAGCGCGACAGCGAGGGCAAGGAGATCCGCTACCCGGTGATCCTCAATCACTCGGAGAAGCTCATCTCGCGGAAGGTGTGTCTTGCCTTCAAGCAGACCGTCTGCGGATTCGATCTGCTTCGCGCCAACGGAAAGTCCTACGTTTGCGATGTGAACGGCTTCAGTTTCGTGAAGAACTCGAACAAGTACTACGACGACTGCGCCAAGATCCTGGGCAACATGATTCTGCGAGAGCTGACGCCCACGTTGCACATCCCGTGGTCGGTGCCCTTCCAGCTCGACGACCCGCCCATAGTGCCCACCACCTTTGGCAAGATGATGGAGCTGCGATGCGTGGTGGCCGTCATCCGACATGGAGACCGTACGCCCAAGCAGAAGATGAAGGTGGAGGTGCGACACCCCAAGTGAGTATTTGCGAATTCGTGCCTCACGTTGTAGTAATTTATTACTATGTTATTATACGAATGAATCCTCAAAGCTTTAATTATACGAATACGTATTTGAGAGGAAACCACGTATAGGCATGTTTAAATCTCATGACATGCGGATCGATAGAGCCATGTCCTTTTGTCCGTTTGTCCGTAACATATTCAGACTCGAGTTTCATAAAGATTAAGTTAAGTTGATCCCATTGACGTCCCTTACGGGCGTACTACTCACCGAGATGCCAAGTTTTCCATTGCCTTGATAACCGTTTACCTACCACCCGCAGGTTCTTTGAAATCTTCGAGAAGTACGACGGCTATAAGCTGGGCCACGTGAAGCTGAAGCGTCCAAAGCAGCTGCAGGAGATCCTGGACATTGCTCGCTTCCTGCTCAGCGAGATCCACACCAAGGCCCATGCCGAGATCGAGGAGAAGGAATCGAAGCTGGAGCAGCTGAAGAACGTGCTGGAAATGTACGGACACTTTTCGGGAATCAATCGAAAGGTGCAGATGAAGTATCAACCCAAGGGCAGACCGCGTGGCTCCAGCTCCGACGACTGTAAATCAGGTAGAGTTTAGCAGCACCTCGGGTGTTAGGAGGCTTGGCTCATGATTGTTTTGCAGCAGATACGCCGATGGAGCCCTCACTCGTGCTTATCCTGAAGTGGGGCGGTGAGCTAACGCCCGCGGGTCGCATTCAGGCGGAGGAGCTGGGACGCATCTTCCGGTGTATGTATCCCGGAGGACAGGGACGATCTGACTACTCTGGCACCCAGGGGTTGGGACTTCTCAGGTGAGCTAGCTGTTTGCAGCTTTCGGTTACGTTTACTTGATGTTTCTTGGGGCACAGATTGCATTCCACATTCCGTCACGATCTGAAGATTTATGCCTCCGACGAGGGCCGTGTCCAGATGACCGCCGCCGCCTTTGCCAAGGGCCTGCTCGCCCTTGAGGGTGAGCTCACACCCATCCTGGTTCAGATGGTCAAGAGCGCCAACACCAACGGACTGCTGGACAACGATTGCGATTCGAGCAAGTACCAGAATCTGTGAGTATGCCGCTGAGAGAGGTCACCTTCCTTTGGTCTACATTTATTTTAAAACAGTGCCAAGGGGCGGCTCCATGACCTGATGCAGAACGACCGAGAATTCACCAAAGAAGATCGGGAGATGATCAATCCCTGCAACAGCAAATCCATTAACCAGGCCCTGGACTTTGTTAAGAACCCGGTGGATTGCTGCCACCACGTCCACATGCTCATCCGAGAGCTGTTGCACATAATCAGCATCAAGAAGGACGATCCCAAGACCAAGGACGCGATCCTGTACCACGGCGAAACGTGGGACCTCATGCGCTGCCGCTGGGAGAAAATCGAGAAGGACTTCAGCACCAAGTCGAAGCTATTCGACATCTCAAAGATACCGGACATCTACGATTGCATCAAGTACGACCTGCAGCACAACCAGCACACGCTGCAGTACGACCAGGCCGAGGAGCTCTACATCTACGCCAAGAACCTGGCCGACATCGTGATACCGCAGGAGTACGGCCTGACGCCGCAGGAGAAGTTGGCCATTGGCCAGGGCATTTGCTCGCCACTGCTGCGCAAGATCAAGGGCGACCTGCAGCGGAACATCGACGAGGTGGAGGACGAGTTCATGAACCGCCTCAACCCGCACTACAGCCACGGCGTGGCCAGCCCCCAGCGGCATGTCCGGACTAGGCTCTACTTCACCAGCGAGTCCCACGTCCACTCACTGCTCACGGTTCTCCGCTACGGCGGATTGCTCAACGTTGTCACGGACGAGCAGTGGCGCCGGGCCATGGACTACATATCGATGGTGTCCGAGCTGAACTACATGTCCCAGATCGTCATTATGCTGTACGAGGATCCCACCAAGGATCCCACCTCCGAGGAGCGCTTCCACGTCGAGCTTCACTTCAGTCCCGGCGTCAACTGTTGTGTGCAGAAGAACCTGCCCCCCGGGCCCGGATTCCGGCCCCACTCCCACGGCGACAATGCCTGCAACGTGAGCATGGTGTCCGATGAATCGAATCCCTCCAGAATCGAGGAGGAGAACGACTCCGTCTGTTCCAGCGAAGAGCAGCAGGGCAAAAAGCGCGGGGTGAGTTTCGGATTGACCCGTTTTCTAATGCGTTTTTTGTTTTGTACATAAAACGCTAGTCCAGGAATAAAATACATTGTTACTCTTCTGTATAGAACATTTTTTTGTTTGGAGATTCAAAAACACTTATTATATTCGTGGAAACTCCATATTTAAGGCAATGAAGTGGATACAGTCTTAATAGTTTCCGTATGTTAAGAATAATAAATGAAACGGCAAATTTTACAAGCTGATTAATTTTCAAATTTAAATTCACTTTTAAATATAAATTAACTTCAAGTAAAAAAAGTAATTTGATTTGCAACATCAGAAATCAACTAAACGTTTAAGGAAATAAATTAGTTGGCGTAAAGAGACAAAAAACAAACATTAGCAGTTGGTTTTTAGTAAATATCGAATCTGTGTTTAGGTTTTTTTCTAAACAAACAACTCGTAGATAAATACGTGTGGAAAATTAAGTGAAAGTAATTTAAAAAATCCCCCGACTTTGAGGTATCGAACCATATAAAAGGATTATATGACCTTAACCTAGACATAAGTTAACATTTGATTTGAGATATTTAGAAACCTGAGCTGAAATGAGTTGCAACCCTTCTGCATATTTACAGAATGGCCAGCGAAACGGTGACCGGAGCGGTGAGCGCCAACCGGCGGCCAACTTTGGCTTCAATCGCCTGGAACTGCGCTCCAAGCAGTTCAAGTCAAAGCCCATCCCCATCGGGGCCCATCACACGGTCAGCGGTCACGAGGCAATGGACCTGGCGAAGCGGCTGAACGAGGAGCTGGCGTCGCAGCAGCAGGCGCAATTCTCGCAGCAGCAGCCGCAGCTTCGGCCCATCAGCCCGGACATGCGGGCGGTGAGCCCGGACTGCGAGCCGCGATCCCGAAGCTTTGAGCAGCGGGCCTCCCCGGCCGTCTGCCCCAAGGATCCGGGTATGTATGCCGTGTTTTTCCCGCCGTATTCCTCGGGCACGTCGATCGAGCAAAGCTTGCCGCCTGCCGCCATTGCAGCAGCCATTTCCTTGCGGCTGGGCCCGGATTGGGGATTGCGATCGCGACTGGGATTGGGCTTCTATGACCCAGCCCACGGATCCGCCCATTCGACCCGGCCCAGCCCACCAACCATCCAGCGATACCACCCTCCCTCAGCTCCCCTAACCCGCGCTCCGTTTTGTCTAATACATCCCCAAAACAACACCCTTTCGATTGGCTAATATCAACTTGGACTAATGCGCACTGTTTCGGTTTGGTTTTTCCCCACTTAAGCGTTCCGTGTGTAAAATTGTGTGGCAGAGGAACTAATGAGGCCTTGGAAAGTAGCACTAAGAAACTCCGTCAAGAAGGAGAATGTGTCCTTCGTTTGGTGTCCGAGTGAAAACCCGAACGATTCGGGCCCGATAGGGCCTTAGGTGGACATCGCTGTTTTAAAATAATACTTACGTTTGTTCCAAGAAAGCCTTTAAAAAACCTCTGCCATATTATCCGCGCCTTCGGCCTGGTCCGAAGTTCTTCCCTTTCCATATGTTTAAATTGTGCATAACTTCTATTCATCTTCAAACGATTTTTATTTGATTATTATTTGACATTATTTTGTGAGATTATTTGCATGTCGTTAGTTTTATTTCTGTGTTTGCGTCTCACGGTTCACACCGAAAACCTAGAACACGGCCAGCTAACAAAAATGAAAATAGACACCCCCAGAGATGAGCCCTTCATGCAGTTTGCCTCCATTTCAATTTTATTTATCATGCCCCCCATTTATGGCTACGTTTTTTGTCTACAATATATATTTATATAGATATTATGAATTCTTTAGATAGATGTCTCTGTCTCTCTATAAATGGTAAATGGACAATGTTCAGTTGTGATTTAAAAACATTTTTCGCTATTGTTCAAGAAGAAACATTTTTACAAAAATTTCCATATCTCTCTCTCTCTGTCGAGCTGTGCCCAACATTTTTTGGTTTTCATTTTTTCTACTGCGCAACGATCGATGAGACTGACCCATCCACACACAAAATAATACACAATGAACACACAAACACAATTTCTCGTAAGCTCTCGATCTGTATTCGAAACAAAAAAGCAAAAAAAGGAAACGAACAGCAAATGGATCCCAAACTGATGAGAAATATTGAAAATCTATAAGCATCTGGCCGCGGAATCCCGTGTACTTGGCAATGCTGTCCACACTGTCTCAGCCACAAAAACACACAGCCACACTGGCCACGCCCGCAAATACACATATGCACAAAGTTCAGCTGAGCCCCCGGAAAGGTTTTCCGCTCTCCCCGACATTTATTATTCCAACAAATAAATGTTTGGGCAGTTCAAGGCAGTATTTATTAAAAAACCTTTGCTGGGGTCCAGCTGAAAACGGTCACACTATGTTCTATCTCCTATTCTCTCGCTACCTCACTCTTTCTCTCTGCCTGTTTGTCTATTTCCCACTGTCCTGTCTCTCTCTCTCTCTCTGTGTTTTTGTCTCAGTGCATGAAAAGCTATATTTTGAATTTAAAAAAAAAAAACGAAAAAAATCTTAAGAAATTGTTGAAGAATTAAGCTTGGTTTGTGGAGTTCTCTTGTCTGCGTCTGTACGTTGCTCGTTGTTGTTGTTTGCAGACCCAGACCATCCTTCCATATCTTCCACACCTCCATACCTCCTACAATTACGCAATGCATTAAATTTATAAAAAAAGAGTATCACGTATTTGAATATGAATTTTGAATATGACAAAAAAAATTAAACGCATAAAAAATCACCAAGACTTAACCAGACTCGAACCCACTTACCACTTTTGAAGCCTGATTTTTTTTACTAAAGCTTTTACTAAAGCAGCTTCACAGCTTGCCAGCCTTCCTTTAAGTTCTCCAAATGCCCTTGTAAGGAATTACATTATTACTAATGAAAAGAAAAATAAAGATGCCTGGTCTTTCAAGAGCATTTCCTGTTCGGCCCGCCGAAACATGTGCTTCATCCTTTTGTTTCTCCCTTTTGTTTACAAACTGTTTACTCCTTCGTTTCCTATCCTTTTGATTTCTTATGTTTTTCGGAACCCACTTAAATTACAAACTTCTCTGCGCGATCTACGACTTTTATGATTATCTCGGCTAATGAGTTTTCTATTTGTACACCAACCATACTCCAATACACCAATATACACCAATGAACACCAACTTGGCTGACTTTGGACTTTGGAATTAAATTGATCACACAAACGCCCGCCCACCCACCTACCACTCATTTTTGCCAAACTAATAAACCATTATATGTTTCGGATCATAATTCGACACTGGACGGCCACTGTTTCGCATAAATTTAGCTCCCACCTTCGGGGAGTTGGCCAATGCTCGCGTGGGCGTGTCCAGCTCGAAAGGTAGCGCTTCGACAGCCGGCGAGCGAACCTCGTTTCAGATTCGGGTCACAGATAAATTGTCCTTTTTCAAAATAGACTCGTCCACAAATGAGCTCCCGCTGTCGGATATTGATTTCTCGCTGAATCCGGGAACCCCGCAATGCGGCCCCTCGGCCCACAAGCGCCTGCATGTGCTGACCATGCGCCGCATGGAGAGCTGTGACGAGGGGGACGATCTGGAGCATCTGCAGCACCTGCAACAGCTGCAGCACTTGCCACAGATCTCACCGTTGGCCACCAATGAGCGGCCATTGAGCTGCAACTGCAGCAGCTCGATGATTCAAGAGCATTCGCACTCGAAGAGCCTTATGGACCTGGCTGGTCCATTGGGGTCTCCAACCTCCCCAGAAGCGTGCCCAACAAACTCTGAGAATCCGCACTCAGAAGGAGGTGGTGGCGGTGATCCTGCTACGGAAGCGAGTGCCAGCAGTTTCGATGATGACTTTCAGTTGTCCAGCTCGGCTCCAGCCATCCTGATGAGCTCCCACTTTGGCCAAAGGCCGGTGGTGGCCTCCTTGTCGCCTCTGAGTCACGCCACCACCTCGCCCACTGCCTCCACCTTGAGGCTTTGCCAGGACATGGACAAGGCATCCGCGTCTGTTTCGGCCCAACGCAAGGCCACCAGTAGCTCCTGCGGCCAATTGTCCATGCCCGCCTCGGCCCCGGTTTTGGCGGAGAATCCCTTTCGATTCACTGTTTCGCCTGCCAGTGCGGCAGTGCCCTCGGTCGGTTGTTATGTCAACTGTTTCGAGCCCATCGAAGAGCAGGTCACGCCCACCATTGAGGTGGGTCAGACTAGGAACTCACAATCGCAGCCTCCAGCTCAGGTAGTTTATAATTTGCCCACGCTGTTGATTACAGCCACGGCGAGTAGCACAGAACTGACGGACGACAGCAACAAGGCATTACATGACATGAAAACAATACCAACAGCTAAGTTGCAACAAACGGTTGCAACAACCGAAGTGTTTACACCAACAGTAACACCAACTTTTACAGTTCAAGAAACCTCAAGTGGTACCATAAAAATTACACCAACAGTTATCACACCAACAGCAAAAGAAACCGCAACAGGTACTATAAAAGATACACCAACAAGTGTAGAAATACTTACACCAAATCAATCATTCAATTCCTCGTTAACCTCATCATCGTCAATATCAACATTTCAATCAACATTATCAACAACAACAACAGCAGCAGCAGCTTTGTTTGATAATACAGCAACAATGTCTTCTAATCAATCATTTACTAACCAATTCCAATCGATCGATCCCACCACCTCAACTGACGCACCACACAATCAACAACTCCAACACTTACACCACCATTTAAAACAACTGCAAAACTCAACAACAACAACAACAACCCCAACACTCACCAACATCAACACCGACACCAACACCAACACCAACACCAACAACAATGAACAAGAATCATTATTCACCAACACCATCACCAACACGAACGAAACAAACAACACGAATGCCACTACGACCACCCCGTCTTGTACCAAATCCATCGCCACAGATAGCCAAGTTTCGGTCTCGGTTTCGGCCTCGGTCTCATCGGCGAACTCGTCCACATCGTCGCGTCGCCAAAGACACAGTATTGCCGGCCAGATGTCCTATATGAAAATGTTGGGTTTCGGTGGTTTTAGCAAAAAGATGGCCACCAGTGCAAATAGCCTTTTCAGCACCGCCGTCATCAGCGGCAGTTCGTCTGCTCCAAATTTGCGTGACATGATACCGGTCTCCTCATCCGGTGAGTACACAAACCCGACACTTTCACTCCCAAAAAATCGGAAAATTCAGCCACCAACAAGATAATTTAAGCTAAGTTCCAGCCTCAACTTGAAACCATAAAATTGGCACAGAAGTTACACAAACGATGTCTAATGGGAAATCAGATAATCAAGAAATCAGGAGTGTCTGATCGCAGGTTAAATGAGTAAATGAGTAGGTGGGGGTCTATAAATTAGGGTTTACAAGAACCCTTTCCTGTACTCTTTCTAACACAAACCAAGTAACTTACACGTACACATCTTTTTTATGTACAACAAACACAGTAGTAAAATTATGTTTAAGTGTGTAGGAGAAATGCCCCTTAAAAAAATGGTGCTATAACATTTATAGCATTATTTGGCAAATAACCATGTATCAATATTCAGTAAAATACTCGTATTCAAAAATTTACTGTGTCAAGTTTGGCTGAGTGTTAATAGCAATTCTAAGAACATTGGTGCCGAAATTCCAACCTTCTTTCAAATATTATATTATTAATCAGTATTGTAAATATATTAACTTTGTGAACTTTGTTTTTCTCTCGTCGATTTCAACATCTACTAAATTGTTGTGTATTGCCCGCAGGATTTGGTGATGTGCCACCAATTCGACCCTTGGAGACGCTGCACAATGCCCTGTCCCTGCGCAAGCTGGACAGCTTCCTGCAGGACATGATACTGGCGCAGATCTTCAAGACACCGACGGGCTCGCCGCCGCGCGGCTTCGAGGTCGCCAACCCGATGCCGGCCGTATCCTCGATGACCCTGGGCACAAATCAGGAGCCAACGCCAACGCCCTCAAGCACTGCACCGGTCACGCCCAACGAGCTGCCCCGCGGAGGCAGTGAATCGAACTCGGCCCGGCATGTCTCGCTGATCAATCATTTGGCGTCCGTGGATCCAGCGCCAATCCAGGAGATAAACAGTCCGGGGCTGATCAATAAGCGTAAGTGGATGCGCAAGTCAGAGCTCGAATGGTAGTCCTCCCCCTACCCAGCCTTCCTTCCCCGTCTACTTCTTCCTTTTTCCCGGTCAAAAGTCAATTAAGAATACACTCAAAATCGGATCGGACCGGAGATCAGATCAAAAATGCCCATATCAAAAGTGTCGCCATGCCATAACCAAACAGAAAATCGAAATTTCGCGTAGCCCCCGTTTGGAAACAATTCAATTAGTTTAAATTTGTTCAATTTTATACTTAAAAGCAAAGTGATTTACTTATATCCCAACGTTTTTATATTGCAACCTCTTTGTTATTCATGTTTTTTATATCATTTCTGTTTTACCATTTTACAATTTCAAGAATCTTGATAGCAAAATACACATAGTTCATATAAAGTTGATATATTTCATTTTATTTATTTTCAATTGATTTATTTCTTTGTTTTAATTTTCAGAGGAGCCAACTGAGCCAGTCTCTTAATGAACGTTTTTTTTATCCCGTATATTACTCATATATTTGTACATATACCCAATATATGTAAATAGATTGTATACATATTGCTTATTTAACTGTATGTATATGAACTGTACGCATATATATGGACACAACTGTCCCGTTGGGTCATATTTTGTTCATGCTTTCAACTTTTTAATAAACAATTATATCATATTTGATCTATCTTGAAAGCAAGTATTTTCTTTTGGTTAATATTGCATTTTGTATGAGTGCTGCAGGGTTTTCTCCCATTCATTGTCACAATATCCCCGATGCCCTGTCGATAAGTAATAGTTGAACTAACATCTTAAACCCCTGATCATCATTCCCACTAACCCACCGCGTAAAAAGCCTCCCAGCAGCCGCAGGATAAGCTAGATTTGAATCAGGAGAAGGAGCTCGACCAGGAACGCAATCGGAAGGAAGACTTCTTGCCAGCTGTGGAGACAAGGTAAGCAATTGCAGTTTCAAGTCTCACAAACTCTAAAATATCTTATAGCCTCAGCCTGGAAATTACCATGGAAGACATGGACTTGGAAGCAGGAGCTGCAGGAGCCGCCTTTGAGCCCATGAACAAGGACACCCTGGAGCCAAATGAAGGCGCCGTTGGTGGGGGAATCTTCCTAAGCGTTGGCGATCCCGATGCCGGCGGGGGAAGTGGAAGCACCTGCCTCACGCCCGTGAGCTTTGGCATGGACTTGGACCTCAGCATGGTGGCCAACAAGGGATCCATGACGCTGTCCGTGGATGTAAGTATTGAATCGCGTTTTCAATGCACCTACCTGTTTTTTAGCAGTCTCTTGGGCTTCTTTCATTTTGCCTTTTCTGTTAAATCATATTAGATTTAACCGATTTAAATGGTTCGAAAGACTTTTAAACCATTAATCTGTTAGTTTATTACCTTTCATGCAAATTTGTTGTATATATTTAGAATTTAGCTGGGATTCAATTTGACTTAAGAAATATTGAACAGGTTGCAGGATATATTAAGCTGTATCTTGGAAATACAACATGTTTCTGAGCTTGTATTGTGCTTTATCCAAGTGAATGCTATGTTTTTAAACGGACAGACGGACAAACGGACAAAGACCAAACGGACATGGTTCGAAAGACGAAGTTTACCCTAGTATTTTATGTACTACAGATATTTAAAAGAATACTCCTTTCAGGGCTTTGAGGATGATGAGGATGCCACACTGTCCGCCGCCACCACACCCTCGCTGCCGGCGGATTGCGAGCCGCGCCTGGAGACCTGCTACTGTTGCCCCAGCCACGCGGAGGCGCCTCCAGAGGTGCCCAGCGACGATCCGCGCTTCGGTTTCGCACTGCCTGTGCGCGTCGTCACCCAAGCCTCGCCGGAGCACGTCCGTCCGGTGCGCCGGGCACACGATCCGGTGTCGCCACGCATCCAAAAGCAGATCAGCCTCTTCGAGGGGGCCACTGCCTCCGCCAGCGCCAGCAACCAGACGGACTCCAGCAGCTCGGTGGCGGGCGGCCCCGCCCTTCATGCCTCCATCAACATACCGGCGGCGCAGCATTTGCGACAGGATGCACGGCTGCGCAAGTTCGAGAACCTGACGCAGTCCACCTCGAACTCAAACTTTCCGTTTGAGAGCAACACCCTGAAGCGGGTGCCCATCCAGGCCACCGGGGACTACTCGAATGTCAGTCACACGCAGAGCTGCATCAACCTCAAGAGTGGAGGCAGCAGCGGCGCTCTGGGAGGATCGGGAACGGGATCGCCGCAGCATAAAAGGGTGCTGGGCGGAGGTGGAGGTGGAGGCGGAACGGCCGGTGGCAAGGGCGAGTCAGTGGAGAGGGAGCCGTCTGGAAACGCTGGACACTTTGGGCGCCTAGTGACCACCACGTGCTCGGCCTCGGCCTCGGCGTCGGCTTCACCCTCGCCCACGCCTTCTCCATCGCCGGGAGCTCTAATCGTCAAGGAGCGCTTCATCGAGCCACCCAAGAAGGGCATCATTCGTGGCTATCATGGAAAAACCCAGTCGATGGATGCGGATTTTCTGTTCAATGAGTTTCTTCTGCTGCCGGCTATGGCGCCGGCAAAGCTCTCCATCGATAGCACTGACATCGACAAGGCCACTGGGGACTACGACGAAGAGGTCGCAGCCTCCTGCTCTTCCAGCAAAAGAAAACCCCTTTAAATCCTTATTACGCAAACAAACGCTATTCCTTGCACTCTCTCAAAAGTCACTCCAAATGCAAAAGTCTATCTTAAATCGCTTACCTCGGGTGCCATCGGAAAAATCGGTGGCGCACGATACAATCGAAAGTCTTAAACACTTAATCAAACTTGTTGTTGTTGTTGGGCCAAACAAATAAAAATAAACGGCAAATCTCTATTTTTCTGTCAAATAAAGCATGATAAATCCGAATGGTATGTGTATTTTTGGGTGTATTGGCATATCACAGTTGAGGTTATCTTCTAGGAAATTCATTGTAATCTATAAGGTTTTAGCTAGTACGATGCACTTTTCAGTTTTATTTTAATCTGAAGTAATAAAATAAAGTGATAAATATACTTACTGTTTTCTGCGTTGCGCATATCAGGCGGCGCAAATGACAAAAATATATTGCACCCACAAGGTTTTCCTTAGAAACATACCGCGCACTTCTCATCTGCAATGTTTGTCCATAGTATGAATACCATCCCACGCTCATTCACAAGCCGCGAAATCTAATGAGTGCTCCGGGCTTGAGTACTCCGGGCTGGTGTCGAACTAGAGGGGGAGGTGAGGGAAAATTAGTTTACTTACCAAAAAAATCGGGCTGAATGAAGCATAAGTAATGTTCTGTCTGCCTACATCTTGGAGACTCTGGGTTTAGGACTCTGGATATACCCGTTAGTAGCCTTCTTCCTTGTTTCTGGTCTCCAGACGCGGTGATGGTGATAAGGCGGTGTAGGATGATTTCTCTTCCAGTGCAAGTTGCCAGTCCAATCCATTAGGCGCCGGGATGTAGCCAGAGCGGGGTGGTCCTCTCGATCTCGATGTCCTTAGGGTTGGCATTTCTCTGATGCAGCGGATCTCCAGGTTCACGTGAGATGATGCTGCAGATTCTTGGATGACGAAAGGATGCAGTGAAAGCCACAGCCGGGTCCAAAAGGCAGGTGATTACGCCAGAGGGGGCAATGATCCTCAATTTTCCAGTAGATCTTTGGCGGAAAGATCGGGCGGATCCGATGCTGGAGATGCGCTCCAGTCCAGGAAATAGGCGCTCAGGTCAACGTCTGGCGAGGGGAACTGGTGAGGAAGTAGAGGAGGAGGGGAGGGGAGGGGAGTTAACTTATCAAAAAAAGTCGGTCTCAATGGAGCTTAAGTAATGTTCTGTCTGCTAGAACCAGTTGGGAATTCTAATTACGCGGATGCGTCGGAAATACAAAAAAAAATTGTATATGTTTTTTTTTTCTTTTTTGTATAGCCAACATCCAGATTAAGGTCCCTGTGCAAAATGCCATTGCGAGCATACCACTCGCAGCCCGTAATTGCCCTTGTGATAAGGTTCTGTGCTGCTTGTATACGCCTGATCGCCAAATTGGTGTCATTACCTGATTGTAGACCGCCAGCTTATTGCTAAGTGAGAGCTTGCTACGCGGCCCGATGAGCCAACGATGCTTTTGGCTCTAGTTCTGATACGGCTCTAATTCTGATACGTAACTCCTTTATCTGCTCCTTAAAAGTTAGCCTTCGGTCCAGTATAATGTCCAGGTATCTGGCAGACATGGGTTGTTAGACCGGCGCCCCGTCAATCTGAACTCTTAGTGGTGTGTTCCTTCGCAAGGTAAAGCACACATTGGATGACTTGCTGCTGTTAATGCCAATGTTCCAACGCCTTGCCCATTCCTCAAAAATTGAGGCGTACTGCTTTATGCAATCAGCCGCATCATGCCCATAGTTAGAGCGGTATATGACACAAACGTCAGCAAACGTTGCCACCATTGCGCCATCATCTCCCAGTCCATCAGGCTGCGGCGTGTCGTAGGTGTACAGACAGTACAGTAATGGGCCAAGAACACTTCCCTCCAACTGCATATTGCCTCGTTTCAGCTTGCTCTGAATCAGTCTCACACCAAGAGCCATCGCTGCGAGCTAACGGAGCTAACGGCAAATTCCTATATACAAAATGGTAAAAACTAGAGACATAATTTTAAGTCCGCTGATTATAAGGAATGTGAATGCAAAATTACGTCCAGATCGGATAATAATTATAGAAGATATAGCCAATAAATGTTTTAGCCACCCCTTCCAAGGCAACAGAATGCCATGGTAAGAGGGGTACATGGTATCTCGTTGTCGAGAAATCATGACTACAGCGTTTCTACTCATTTTCTTTTTTAATATTATAATATTGTCTTAATCAGCTTGCCATTAACTATGACTAGACAAATAAAAAAATAACAATTTTATGTTACGAGTATATCGCTATTTTTTTATACAAGTTATCTATATATATATTTATTAAAATGTTTCGTAGTTCTGTAAGCTGTCTTCGGCGTAGACTTCAGGTTGGGATCTGGTTGGTAAGGATCTAGTTGGCAAGGATCGTGGCCCTAGACACAAGTTCCTCAATGCACGCATTGCCACCGACGTGAGCGCCGCCACCCAGCAGCTGGTCTACGGGGGCTACAACCTGGGACGCACTTACAACAAGTGCCCGTCGTATAAGAACTCGATGCTGAATCAGTACTGCATGGCCAAATTCTACGTGCAGGGCTCCCTCTATCTGGTNAACTGCAGTTCCAGCTCGCATGAAGTTATTGCCCGAGCAAAACGAGCAAGAAGTACTCCTGTTCCACGATGTCAACGGCAGATGACAAAAAAATCCGGGATCCCTGCGAAGAGTGATGCAGCGCAGTCGAGGGTAGCCCACCTTATGAAAGAGGACCGCAGATACATCGCATCATCATCAATGAAGAAAATCCATACTGCACAGACTTTGATCCCATCCTAATTTACCTGACAGATCAGTTCTCAGTCAGCGAGGATGCAGATGAACTCGAAATCAGCCGCTGCATATCCGTTGCGCCCTTTTGCTATTCATTTATGATCACTTCCGTGAACAGCAATTCGCAGCAATGTCTCCTGAGGGTGGCAAGATCGATGTGTAAACCTTATAGGTGTTCCAAGTTCATCTAGAATTTAACAATATTTACATTGACTATCATTTGATACAATGAATAGAATTGTCTAGGGCTACTACGAATTCTATTAAATTCATGCGAAAGTACATATGTACGAGTAACAGGATCAAGTAAGAACGATTATAGTCGAGTGTCTCGACTATAAATACCCGGCTCTCAGTTTCACCTGGTTTTTGACACAATATAATACGTACCTACTTTTGGGAGCAACAAATTTTCGTAATTTATTTTGTAGGTGGGTGTTTGTATGAGAAGTGTTTCTATGGAGAAACTAATTCAACGCAACTGATTTTTGTCATTTTCGTGAACAAAAGTGGGCGTAACCGGCTGATTTTCGTAACACAGATAAGTGCCTATAGAGCTAAAATTGTGGATGTCACAGAATTTCGCGGTTTGCGGGGCTGCGGAGGGAGGTAGCCTGGAGGTAGCCGATAGAATGTGCAATTCGTTTTTCTCTATCTATTATAGTTTCCAAAATCTAGGCATTTATACGGACAGACGGACATGGCTAGATGGACTCGGCTGTTGATGCTGATCAGGAATATATATACTTTGTAGGGTCGGAAAAGCTTCCTTGTCCCTGTTACATATTTGACATTCGCACGAATTCAATACACCCTTATTCTTTTTTTAAAAGAACCTGAATTAAAAAATCTCATCAAATTAAAAATGTTTGCAACCAGAAAACAAGAAGGAACGCTGTAGTCTAGATTTCTCGATAACGAGATACCATGTACCTCCCTTACCGTTGCCGTGGGAATTGGGTAAAACTTTAATTGGTCATATCTTCTATATTTATTGTCTGATGTAGACGTTTTGGAGATATAGATTTTTTTGTATTAGAGTCCTCTTCAATCAGTCAGCTTATACTCGTATTTGCTTTTTGTAGCATGCGTACATATGTATATACAACCATTTAAATCAGGCCGCAGCACTTTGTTGTTATGCCAACAGATTGCATACTTTGTCGCAGCTCGCTAACACTAAGTGCCCTCTGCACAAACTCAAGTGCAACCGAAATATGATCTGCACTTGATAACAGCGACCGCCCAAATAGCTAGGTCAGCGTTGCCCCGCTTGACCGTCGCTGTGTATAAATGTACGTCTCCGATTGCTCTACATAATAAGCCTAAATAAAATGTATGTAAAAAGGGCTGCTCGCTGCTTCACAGTGAACAGCACCAACTCGAATGTTCATTCAATAAAGAACCAAGTTAGCAGACAGACTGCTCCACAACATTCATACATCGAGATTCTTTTGGCATAATACATTTTAGCTCAATACCGCAAATATTGTCCTCACAACGATGTATCGATTTGGACAACAAGTAGATTAGATTGACATTAAGCTTTCTGTCTCTATATAACCTTTCATTTAATTATCATATTTATCTTAGATAAGCAACGACTGCAATTCTAAGGTAGGTGTGCAAAATAGTCTTTGCGATTTCATTGTGAACTAGCAAAAAACGAAATGGTTTCGATAACTAATCGATTACAAATCAGTCGGACTACCGCTCTAACATCAAGACAGCTCCTGCAGTTCAGTTTTTCTTGTTAGTCGTGCTGTTAACACCTCATCTTTTCTTTTCTTATATATTTTTTTTTTAATATTTATTAATATTTTTTTTTTAGTATAACATTTAAATATAACAGGCGTTTTTGGTGCCCTCACCATTTGGGATTTTTGTTGTAGGGGGTATAAACGTTGGCTGACGCCTTTTAAATTTTTTTCTGGTAAATTTACATAAAACTACATGCGTGTATAATTTTGTATAAAATAGGTGATGCTTGTTATGTACATTAGATCTGAATTTTTACAAGTACTTAGTGTTAGTTCCTCATGACATTTTGTGGTTTAGTGGTTTATCAGCAGAAGCGCCGCCAGCATGTAGCGGCACAGATACGTGGGGTCCTTTCCCCGCATCACATCCAGCATTGTCATAGAGCCTCCACGGCATTGACAAAGTTACAGAATTTCGGTGCCAAGGTCTTTAATGTTAAAGTCTTGGCGGAAGTGGGTGCTCTCTAGGATGGGCGCCAGATACATTTGCATTCTCCGAGCATTGCACTCGTGTTCTTCTGTGGGTGAATCGTTTCTCTCCAAGTCGGTGGTATCGGTGACAGTGTCGTCACCTTCGTCAGTTTGATCTTTGCAAACGCATTTGGCAGACGCATTTTATATTTAAACATTTGGTTTTTTATATTTGAACATATCCAAATGTCGCATTTCGATCATTAACCAAGAATAAGTTAGTGCGTTAGATGTCGTAGGTGCCGGTACAATGGAAGGATGCAACGGCACCGGAATTGGCAAGGATGCTGCGGCCACTGATCAACATCAGGTCCTTCGTTTTTTTGCTTTCTTGCCGTTGCCGTGGGAATTGGGTAAAACTTTAATTGGTCATATCTTCTATATTTATTTTCCAATCTGAACGTAATTTTGCATGCACGTGTTTGGCGATCAGCAAACATAGCAAATTTAAAATGATGTCTCCAGCTTTTACCATTTTGGAGATATCTTATTTTTTTGCAAATACGAGGGCGGAAAGGGGCGTGGCAAAAATCGGGAAATGCATAATAGTTAAACTGCATAATATCTGCATAAAAGTTAAACAGACCTAATGCAAAACGAAACAGGTCTATAGCTCTTATTATGTCAAAGTTATCGAAGAAAATACAGGTTTTTGCAAATTAAGAAGGCGGAAAGGGGCGTGGCAAAAACATATAACGGACCTAAAGCAAAAAGAATTACACCTCTAGCTCTTACCATCTCCGAGAACGACTTGACAGACAGACAGACGGACATGGCTAGATCGACTCAGCTGTAGATGCTGATCAAGCATATATATACTTTATGGGGTCGAAGTGGTTTCCTTCTGTCCGTTACATACATTCGCACAAATTTCTGTCAGGTAAATCAGAATGGGATTTGTACCTTAAGGTACAAGGTATAATAAAAATTGTATGTTACATCGCTATGTTTTTATACAAGTTATGTATATAAATATTTATTTAAATGTTTCGTAGTTATGTCAGATGTCTTCGGCGTAGGCTTCAGGTTGGGATCTGGTTGGCAAGGATCGTGGCCCTAGCCACAAGTTACGTGCAGGGCTCCCTCTATCTGGTCAACGCACGCTCCTCCATCAAGAAATCGACCAACGAGCGCATCCCGGCTGTCTTCACCGACACACGACGTCTCCGCCCAGGCGATCTCTGCCCTCCAGAAGGTCAATAGTAACAATAACGCCTGCGCCGCCCGTCGTTGAATTGGATCAGCCTTGAAATAAAAAGACACGAATTATTGAAAACGAAAAACCATGGTGTTTTATATGGGAATCTGTGTCTTTTGGTTGCAAATAAGTGCAAGGAGTTTAGTATGAGTTTAGTAGCATCTACAGTTATAAGCAAATTGCGAAGGCGGAAAGGGGCGTGGCAAAAATTTGAAATAAACTTGATCTGCCTGCAATAATAACACACCAAAAGCAAAAATGATTACACCTCTAGCTCTTACCATC